>JAKEPQ010000504.1:0-303876 GCA_024500445.1 Entomyzon cyanotis | reverse complement strand
TTTTAACCTCTTTCCCTGCTCTGCTTTCCTTTTTCATCTCTTGCTTTCCCCCTGTGTCCCCTCTGTCCCCTCTTCCCGTGCTGGGTCCGAGCTGGCGGCCGGCCCGGGCGGAGCAGCAGTTCCAGGTGTCCCCAGGTGTCCCTAGAGCGGTGAGAGCAGCTGGTGTCCCCTGAGGAGCTGCTGAAGGACGGTGAGACTGAGGGGCTGAGGGGGCTGAGGAGAGGTGACACTGAAGGGACAGTGAGCTTGAGGTGCTGGTGGGGCTGAGGGGACTGTGGGGCTGAGGGGTGTGGGGGAGGAAAGGGGAATGGTGGAGCTGTGGGTTCAGGGTGAGCTGCAGGGGATGGTGGGGGCTGAGGGGACAGGGAAGTGGCACAGGCTGAGGGGGGGTGGCAGGTCTAAGGGGACTCGATGTGTCAGAATGGACTGTGGGGGTCTGAAGGAACTGGGGGGGCTGTGGGTTTGCTGAGGGGATGGCAGGGCTGAGGGGATGGAGGGAGCCAGCAGGGAGCTCAGAGGGGTCCAGGACTGTGGCTCTGCCAGGCCTTGGAACCAATTCCAGAGCCTCCACTTTTTCCACAGCTTCCCTGAAAGTCTCTGAGAACATCCAGAGAAGTGACAAGAGCCATCAGGGAGAAGCTGAAGGGCACCAGCAAGAGCAGTGAACAGGAGCTGCTGCTGCTGCCCCCCGAGAGCCTGGGTGAGGCCACAGGGCCGGTGAGGCAGGCTGGGGCTGAGGCTCAGCCTGCCTTTTCTTTCTCACCCTGCTGGGGAGGCTCTGAGATTTTCTCTTCCCTCACACAAGTGCAGCTGCTGCCCAGGGAAATGTCCCGATATTGACTCAGTGTTCCCTTTGCTCCCCAGATGTTCATCTGCTATCCCTGTCCAGGAGGGCTGCGCTGCACGGGAGGAAGAGACAGAGGGAGAACATGTGAAGATGGGGCTTCTGAAATCCCTTAAGGACATATTTATAGATTTATATAATTATATATAAATACATGGGTATTTAGATAGGTAGATTGATGTTTGTATAGTTATATTTCTATTTCTATTTATTTATGTCTGGTTTTAATATTATGTCTGTACTATATTTTAATAATGTAATATAATATAATATAATAAATATAATATAATTTATATATATGATGTAATAAATTAGTTTTGTTAAACTAAAATTGATATTTGAATATTATTTGATTGTGTGGTTTTAGAAATCTGTAATAAATTTAAATCTTTAACTTATTTTGATATTTGTGTATTTATGTATCAATTGTAACAATCTTCAATAAATTAAATTTTTTATCTGAAATAAGCATTAAGTTGTGTTTTTCAAAGCAATGAGCAGATGTAAACACGATGATGCTGGAGGGTTTTGGCAGTGAGTGAAGGGGACTGAGGGAAATTCTCCAGCCATGCCCAGCAGCTCCCCAGTCTCAGTCAGGCTGGGCAGTGAAACCGCAGATTTGGGATGGCAGCAGAGCCACACGCTGGGGAATAACTCGCTGCAAAGGCCTGCTGAGCAAACGGGACTCCACTGAGCGGAGAGCTCCAAGCAGGAGCCACCCGGGGAGGAGAAATCATTCACAATGAAACAGAGAGAGAAAATGTGGCAAAACAGATGTGAGGATACTCTGGGAGTCTGATAAAATGCTCTAAATCAGTGCTGTCTAGGTACGTCTTCAGCAAAAATAATTTGTTAAAAATGAAACACCTTCCATGAAATGTGAATGACACTTTCCCCTTGTTTTGGAAGTAAAACTTGTCCTTCTTCCTGAGAAGTTTTGCCCTTCAGCACCTCCCTCACAGTAAATAAAAAGCTTAAGTACTACCACTTGTCACCATGAATGAAAACAGCCCTGCCCTGGTGACAGCGTTTGCAAAGTCTTCCCTCCTCCTGTCCCCACATCTCACAAACAGAACCATCCCCTTCCTGCCCAAACTGAGCCAACTCTCTTCCTGATCCCACTGGTGGGGAGTGACCGAGGGGCTGTGAGGTGCTGCCTGGGTTGAACCAAGACACCAATTGTCTGTGCTTTGCTTTGCAATATTTCAGAGCAAGTGTGTGTTTTATTCACCTCAAGGAGTGCAACAAAAATTTCCCAACAGCTTCTAAGAGATAGAAATGCCAAACATATTTTAAAGGGTTTATGGATAACTTTAAAAAACTTGCATGACAATGAGCCTGGAAATCACAGATGTTTATTTACTCAATGCTTAATAGGTACTCAATTTACTTAAGCATTTACTCAATGCTTAAGAGAGCTCTTGTGATTTACTGTGAAGAAATATTCAGGGATCCCTTAGAGTGCTCTGTTCTTCCTAATTTGCTTCACTGGGTTCTTCTTCTACTTTTACATGTTTATAATTTGAAAGTTATAAAATATATGTTGCTTTTTGGACAGGGGTTAAAATAGGTAAATCCAACTCATTTTCCATTCTGACTTTCAAGAAATTTCAGTGTCAGAGTTTGTGAATGACAGGAAATTCACTGTCATTCAAATATCCTGAAGAATTAATTGTTAAATTAAATTAATACTGGAGGGTGTGACATGCAGCCTCATTCAGAGTCATCGTTTGTAGATGGCACACATTAAATCCTTATATTGAAAGATTTTAGGATCGCACTATTACATTTTAGAGGAATCTCCTGTTCCAGAGTCATGACAAAATTCTAACAGATATAAATGCATCAAATATAATCCTTTGGATCTCCAAGCAGGATGGAATTGACTTCTCCACGCTGATGTGAAATGTTTCAGAGTAGTTTGTTTTTGAACCAGAGAACTCTGAATCGCAGAATCCCGTGATGGGTTTGGGCTGGGAGGGACCTTGAAGCCCATCCAGTGCCACCCCCTGCCATGGGCAGGGACACCTTCCACTATCCCCAGGCTGCTCCAAGCCCCAGTGTCCAACCTGGCCTTGGACACTTGCAGGGATCCAGGGGCAGCCACAGCTTCTCTGGGCACCCTGTGCCAGGGCCTCCCCACCCTCCCAGGGAACAAGTCCTTCCCAAGAGCCCATCCAAGCCCTCCAAAATGGGAGTATTCACCATCACTTCCTTTTGCAATTTCCCAGTTTCAAATGGAGCTGTGTGAACGTTTCAGCCTTTTTTGAAATTGTATTCCAACAGCTCATCTCTGGAGTTCTTTCCTTTGCCTCCTGAACCGTGGGAGTTCTCCTCTGTTTTATTCTGCATTCTAAAGGGGCAAATGATGGAATTCTCAACTATAGTGGAAGGAAAACCTTTTCCCCAATGAGCCCAGTATTTGCACACCACAGTTCTTGACCCTAAACTTGGGGTTGCACATGTTCCATGTGCAAGAGCCTCTGCATTTTTCAGTGGGGCCTCTATCCTGATTTGAGAAGGGAATTCTCTGCTGAGTGTGCAATTATTAGAGTTAATAGACACCAGAAAATTATTTTTTGGACAGAAAAAGGGATTTTTTTGGAATAGTTTCCACAATAAATTCTACCTTGTAATTATTTACAAACAAATTTCAGCCTGCAGTGATGCCTTCTAGAACTTTACAGCTGTGCATGATGTGCAAACACAGTTTTTTAAAGCTGTGGCACATGCACTGATTGCTTTTGCAGTCCCTGATGTGTCCCTGCGAGAGGCTGTGTGACAGCTCTGTCACCGCCCTCTTTGCACACTGCTGTCCCAGCCGGTTCCAGCCGCTTTGCAGCTGGTTCTGAGCCCCCCTAGCCCGCCGCTGTCCTGGGGCTGCTGGGGAGTGGCCCGTGGGGACAGCAGCGCCTTGCAGGCTGCTTTGTGACGTGTGGCTGCGTGTGCCCAGAGCCCATTGTGACACCTGGGGACACGGCGTGAGCGGGAGGCTATAAAAGGGCACCAAATGGCTGGGGGTGCTCACTGCCAGGGGAGCAGCTCCGTCTGGAGACAGCATCTCCCCGGGCTAGGGTAGCATCGGAGCGACTCCAAGATGTCCACGGACAAGGAGATGAGCACCGACGTGCAGCCCAAGAAGAAGTGGCTGATGTTTGGCAGAAGGCAGAAGGTGAGGGATGGGCTAGCAGGCAGCTGCCTCGGGGCTCGGGGCGGGCTTGCGGGCACGGAGGGAGCTGCTGTGCCAGGGGGGCCGTTTGCACCGCAGAGGGCCAGCTGGTCCTCATCCTTCTGCTGCTCCGTGCAGCTGTCCAACTGCGAGTCACGGGCAGCCCCGCAGGAAGCTGAGGAGCACCGTGACTCCCGTGCTGCCTCTGTGGCGCAGACAGCAGCAGCAGAGAGCCGGGCAGCCCCGCACAGCCCCAGGGGCCGCGGCCAGGCTCTGCTGCGCTCGCTGCGGCGCGGCTCCCGTGCCATCCTGAGCGGGATGGCGGCTGTGATCCGGCGACGCGGCCAGCAGCCGGGGACACGGCGGCCCCCGCATCAGGGCACGGGGACAGGGACGGCAGCAGCAGCCCCCGCACTGGGGCCGGAGAGCCGGGCAGCTGCCCCGCACAGCCCCTGCTGCCCCCCCAGCCCGGAGCCCGGCCAGCTGGAAGCTCTGGGTGGGCAGGGGGCAGGGGCAGCAGCAGGATTGAGCGCAGGATTGACAGAACCAGGGATTGATGAGAAGTCCTGTGTCATCCTGGAGGAAGACTGGCAAGGGGAACACAAATGAGACCCAAGCTGCAGAAGTGGAGAAGAGAGGCCTCCTGTGAGGCCCTGTGAGGCATGGGCAGAGCACAGGAACCTTCATCCATGAACAGCCACAGGCCAAGGCCCAGCTCTGCTCATCAGAGCCCCTCACAGTGGGGAAAAGGCCTCAACTCCATACCCAGTTATGCACCAGTGCCCCCAAGCCCCTTGCCCAGCCAGCTGGAAGATCTCCCTGGGCAGGGGGCAGGGGCAGAAGCAGAGCCATGCCTGTCAGGGGCACCAGCTGAGGAGTGGTCCAGCTCAAACAAGCTCAGGTCTGTGTGCAGTTTGCCAGGGCTGTCCACAGAGTGGGCAGAGATCACACACCTGAGCTGGAGCACTGAGGAGGAGAGAGCCTCAGGGTCCCTTCCAGGCGAGGCATGGCCTGAAGATGAAGAGCTGAGCAGCAGGACTGGGGAAGAGAGTGGGCTCAGGCTCCTTGCCATGTTGGTCATGGGCTGAAGACACAGCTGAGCTGGAGCAGTGAGGCAGAGAGTGGCTCAGGGTCTCTCCCATTAGAGGCCTGGGCCGAAGACAGAGACCTGAGTGGGAACACTGACGAGGACAGTGGCTCTGTGTCCCTCCCAAGTGACTTGTGGTCACAAAGCAGTGACCCAGCCTGGAGACCTGAGGACGAGAGTTCCTCAGGGTCCCTCCCGTGGGACTCTCCAGATGGCACCTGGGGACAGCAGTTCCTGGAGTGGGACAGGCAGTCGTTTGAGCGCTTGAAACGCCTGTGCCCACCCGTGGCCGTGGCCGTGGCTGTCCCCGAGCAGCGGCCGTCCCACTTCAGGAGGGTGCTCAGGGCTCTGCTCAGGGCGTTTGGGAGCCTCAGACATTTCAATCCAGTGCTCCAGCCATAGGAGCCATCCCACCATGGCTCTGTGCTGCCACTGCTGTAACATCCTCACAGAAAAAGCAAGAACCAAAGCAAGTCAGGGTTCTGGTCTGAGTAACCAAATCCTGACTTTGGCTGTGACATTTTCAATAATCCGGACAAGACCATTGAAGGCACCCTCAGTCATTCTGCAGATGCCACCAAGTTGGGTGGCAATGTCCATCTGCTGCAGGGCCAGGAGGCTCAAGACTGAGGTGCCATTGGAGATGCTACCTCAAGAATTTGAGGAGCAAAACTAGAATTTAATAGAGTAAAATCCTGGAGGTTAAAGTAAGAGTAGATGTTAGTAGAGCTTTCTTGTAGAATTTAGGATAATGGGATAAAGGCTATATTATGTCTTTTATTCCTGTTTCATTAATAAATTAAGGTATTTAAAAATAACTAACTCATAAATTAATTAAAACCAAACCCTATTATCTAAACTAACTAAATTAATAAATTAATTAAACAAGGTAAAGAGTTCTGAAGGTTTAAACGAGACATTAGTTGGTAAATTCTAGGGAGCTCTTTTTTTTCTAATAGATAATATTATTTAGCATTTGGCCTGGAATATGTTCCTCTGGAATATGTTCCTCAGGCAGTTGAGCTGTAGCTCTTGCTCAGTTAGAACAGGTTCCACAAGATGCTTTTATTGAAATAAAATGATGGAATTGACAAATCAGAAGCACTTGTTGTTTTCATTGTGCTGTAGTCATTGATAGTTCTGGAGACTTAGCAACCTGGGACGACAGTACAAGTTATTTTCTGAGGTCTTTTAGGAAAGCACAAGGCTTAGCACCCAAAATCCTTGTGTGCTTTCCATGCTTGATAGTGGTAACTGATGGAAATCTTATCAGCTACATAAACACACTAAACCCTGCTCCAGTTCTTGCACCACTGACACTGTAAGGTCAATGTTCTGTGCTCACAGCCATACCTCTTGCTACACTTTGCCTATCACAGCACTCAGTGCAATTCCTCTTGGCACTTTTTGGACTAAACCTCCCTCCCCTCCTCTCCTGACCATGACAACAGCCTTCCACCCACCTTTCTCTACTTTTTTTTTTAAATTATGCATACAAAATCTGCATTTTTTACATTCCATTTATCAGCATGGTGCTTTGCACTGGTATCAGCAGGATGTGTGTAAGCTCAAAAGAAAAACAGTCATGAATTTTCTTCAGCAAAACAGAATTTCCAACAGTTCAGAGACTGTTTGCTGTCATCTGTTTTTTGGTGGATGTCATAAGCAGAGCCAAACATCTGCACAGTCGTGTGTTAGGAAATTTAGTATTTTTTATGCAGATTTGTATTGGAAAGGACTTCTGTAGATGGCTTAGATGCCAGGCTCCCCATGCTGACACATCTGCCCAACCATCTACAAAGTTATCTCTTGGAAAGCAGATGTGCTGCACTCCTTTTCAATGCATGAATGCAAACAGAGCTGCAGGTCCTGCCACTCTTTCCCTCTATTTGTCCAATTCAGCTAAGAAGTGACATTGCCTTCTCTTCACTGTGCCACTTCCATCCTCTCTTTCATGGCTCCTGGTTTTCCCATCTTTGCTGTAAAAGCAGCACAGCTCTGATCAGCCACCTGTCATGAATGCTGATCAAAACATAAAAAAAAACCCAACAAAACCCCAACCAGCCCTACATAATCACCAATGAAAAAAAGTGCTCCTGCATAACCACTCCATAGCTGGTGTCTTCACATTCTTCATGTGCAAGCCCCAAGTTCTGGATGGAAAAAATCAGCTGGGCTCACCACATTTTCTCAAGAAAGAGATTTTAATCATGCTCTCAACTTACTTAGAGGTCAGGTATCCAGTAACACTTCCTGTCAAATTCTTAAATAGTTGAGTGCCATGGTATGTAATTTGAACATAACAAGAGTAATATGAAACATCTTAGAACTCAACAATTAAAGCAGGGGAACTTCCCTCTTCCCTAAAAACTAGCAGAAGGTGAGTTAAAAATATTCTTCCCTGGACGTTTTCAAGGCTGACTTTGGCACTTATAAGCTGTTTTGTTTGGAGGAACCACTGAGCACCTTCACACATCAGGGCGAATATCCAAAAACTAACTCTCAATGAGCAGGTCACCTTGATTATTCAGGTGACAGTCAGAGCTTCTCCAGTTTAGCTCGATTCAAAAAGAAATAGCCTTTGGACAAGATCCTTGCCTCTGACTACTCAATCATGCGAGAGCATGAAGCCAAAGACTTTTGTTACCAGGACATGAAACAATTTCAGTCACTCTGTGGACCGAAATGCCTGTTCACACACCTAACTCCTGCAGGGACCACCCGCTAATGGCTGAGGATCTCCCCGAGCACCTGTGATGGTCCAAACGCCTCCCTGTTGAGGCATCACCTTCTCTTGGAAAAAGCCGGGCAATCCCGTGGCTACGGGAGCCACGGACTTACCCAAGCCTCGTGTAAGACACAGACACACCTGAGCCCACTCGGTACGCCCCAAGCCCTGCAGCCCGCTCCATTCTCCGCTGTCACCCCCGGTGCTGCCCCAGCCCCGCATCCCGAGCTGTGCCCGCACCGAGCCCTGCGCGCCGGGCACCGCCAGCGGCAGCACCGCGCTCACCTCTCGGCTGCTTTTGCACCCTTTGGGGTATTTCCCATGTAGTTTGATTTCGCCGGTGAGGAGCCGGGCTGGTCCCAGCGGCAGGATGGTCCCGTGGGCTCTGCCCGCTCCGTCCCGCGCCGGCCCCGGGTGTTGTGCAAAGGTTACGGTCCCTCCGCAAATCCGCTGGGAAGCCGGCGGGCGCAGCGGCGCAGGGAGCATGCTCGGCGATAATCCCCCCCGCCTTAGCTACAGACAGAGGTAACCAGCGGTCAAGTCCCGCCGTGCGCCGCTGGCCGCTCGCACACTCGCATCCCTCATCCTGCATCCGGAATCCTTCATCCTGCATCCCTCATCCCGCATCCCTCACCCCTCGTCCCGCATCCCTCATCCTGCATCCCTCATCCCTCATCCTTCATCCCTCATCCTTCATCCCTCATCCTGCATCCCTCATCCCTCATCCTTCATCCTTCATCCCTCATCCCTCATCCCGCATCCCTCATCCCACATCCCGCACCCCGCGGCGGGACGCAGCCCCGGACGCACCCTCCCAGCCTGCTTTTCCCTCGGGAAGCGTGTCGGGAGCTCCCGTCGCGGAGCCCTCGCTCCATCTCCATCCCCCAGCCCCGCATCTCGCCCCCCGCACGGCGCTCGCCGCGGCCCCGCCAAGGGAAGGCAGGGCGAACCTTACCAAAGCGCTGCCCAGGGAGAAAGCCGCCATCAGACATGCCATGGGCACCGCTGCCCGCCCGGCTGCTGGCGGAGGAACCCTCCAGTGCCGCCTCTCCGCCCCGACCGGCTGCGGGAGGCGGGCGGGCAGGGATGGAGCTGGGGCCGCCCCCGCCCCGGCCCGCCCCCGCCGCGGATGGGCAGAGCGGCAGGGTCGGAGCACCCCTCGGCACTGGGAAAGGTGGGCAGCGTGTCCCCAACCCGCGGCTGGCCGTGGCTGTCGCTCTGCCGAAACACGCGGCACACGCTGGTCCCGGGGGCTGGGGCACAGAAGGTCGCTCGCCGGGACATCATGAGGAGCGCAGCCAGCATTGCCCCCGCGCTCCGGGCAGGGACAGCCAGCATTGCCCCCGCGCTCCGGGCAGGAACAGGCTTCCTGATGGGCTCCCCAAGGCATTCCCTGAGGAAACGGGCAGTAAAAGCACCATCCAATGTCGTCTTGTGCCATCCCGCCTTGGGACTCCGCCCCACTGATTTATAGGCAAGCCATTGTAGTTCAGGAATGGAGAGGAAGGAAACTTGTCACTGAGTTACAATCTCATGTGCTCCTCACCTGCAGTTCAGCGAGGTCACACAATCACAGAATCACAGAATGGCCAGGCTAGAAGGGACCACAGTGGGTCACCAGGTCCAACCTCGCTGCTCCAGCAGGGCCATCCCAGAGCACATGGCATGGGATTATGTCCAGATGGGTCTGGAATATCTCCACTGGGGGAGACTCCACACTCTCGCTGGACAATCTGTTCTAGTGCTTGGTCACTGCACAAGGAAGAAGTTCTTCCTCATGTTCAGGGGGAAATTTATGGCCATCAGTTTCTGCCCCTTGCCTCCTGTCCCATTGCTGGGCCCCACCAAGCAGAGCCTGGTCCATGCTCTGACACCTGCCTTCAGTCACTGAGCTCCTGCACATGAAGGGCAGTGGGTGCTGCTCAAATGGCACTAGGGCTGTTGGCACTGCTGGCTTGGATCTGGATCCATGACTAGGCTTGGAGTTAGATTCATTAGCCATGCTGCTAATGGGGACACAAAGCTCTGCCCAACCAGTTCCCCAAGAAGCCAGATGCTGAAAAACCATCAGTGGTTCCCTGTACCTGCAGGGACTGGTTTAGGTGTGTGCTGAAACGCCCTCTCAATTCCTTTGGAAGCTGCAGAAAGAGCGGATAAAATACAGCAGAGGTCTGAGAACTGGTTTCAAAGCAACTGCCAAACATTACATACAGGAGTTCATAATCTGAGAGGAATCTTCTAATCAGGGAGCTTCCCACAGTGGTTGGAACTCGTGTAGCATTGTACAGACACGGGATAAGCTTCCCAAAGCCCCTGGGAGGTAGGTAAGTATTTTATCCCCGCAGAGCTGCGGAGGGGTGTTTAGCACAGCGCTGCAGGGAGGGAACTGCTGCACAGCACATCTGTGCCAGGTCAGATGGGGTCCCTGCCCTGCAGTATCCTCCCTCCTGGCGGTGGCCAGGAGATGGATGTGCAAACAAGCGCTTGAGCACAGGGCTGGCTT
This sequence comes from Entomyzon cyanotis, assembly GCA_024500445.1. Taxonomy (NCBI): domain Eukaryota; kingdom Metazoa; phylum Chordata; class Aves; order Passeriformes; family Meliphagidae; genus Entomyzon; species Entomyzon cyanotis. The sequence goes on along the minus strand of JAKEPQ010000504.1, from coordinate 293,545 downwards.
CTGTCAAATACCTCCCCGATGCTCTCCCAGCCTACAGCTGCTCTTGGCTCAAAGATTTCCTGGTGTGGTTGCCTCTCCTGAAGGTGCTAATAACCCCCAGCAGGAATCTTTGGGTGAAGGAAGACTCCCCCCCTTGGAAACAGACGAACTTTGGCCATCCGCTACAAACTAGTGGCAAGGAATAGTGCAGAGACTCTCTAAGTTCAGCCTTGGGTTCAGTCCTTAGATGTTGCAGAAAGTTATTTATACTTACACATCCTCCATACACTTATAACTAGTGCATGGAGGAAGAAATATCTACCTGCTGGAGAATACCACACCAAACATGGATGGGCCCATCCAGAAGTCCTCACTGAAGGTTTAAACCACATTTGATTAAAAATTTTAAAGACAATGATCTCCTAATAATAGGAATAATGAGAAATTATGACTCATTATCTCCAGTTAGGGTCCCAGGGTTTTAATTAACTTGATTTGAAGAATGTGTCTGTAGCACCTAAAATTTATACAAGCTTGTTTCTTGTATTTTCCCTTAGAACATTATGAAAGCTGCATCATCTCCGTGCAGGACCTGGAAAGGGCTATGAAACACTGACATGAATGTTTAAGGCATTTACAGGGTAAAACAAAATACTTAAAAACATAGTTATTTTAACAGTGAGGTAGAACTAGACACAGAGAGAGAGAGAGGAAGCTGTACCCTGATCCTGGTGAATGTGTGAATACAGACCCAGCACCATGTTTGCTATCCTCTGTTTGAACTTCCTTGGAGAGAGGCAAGGAAAATACCATAAATGCTGTAGCAGAACTGAAATGTACAGTGCTGAAATCTGCTGCACAAACCAAAGTTTCAGCTCTGTGTGTAACCAGTTTGTGGAACCAAGGTGCTGCCTTCCATGAGAGCTTTTCCTGAGCAAGTGTACATGATCAGATCCCCAGGATTTATTTTTATCATGGTGGCTGCAGTACCAGTATCTACAGGGGCTTCTTGTAAAACACTGGGACATAAAACAGGTTTATCAGAAACCAAGTTCTATTTGGTATTTTGGTATCTATTTTAATACCACAACGGGGAAAAAATTATTACATAAGATGAAGCATGCTAAAAATAGCTGTCTCTTGCATTCCTACATTCCCTCATTAACTCTTCCATTAACTTTACAGGTGATCCCCAGTCCCTGCAGACAAAAAAAGATCAAGAACACAACTCTGTGCAAAGGAAAAAAAGGGAAAAAAAGAAAAAAAGGAGAGATATAAACCCATGTTTTAAAAAAATCCAGGACAAAAAAAAAAAAAAAAGGGAAGTTACAAAGGAAGGTGAGGACAGGCAGGCAGGGACAAAACTCTGACTCCTAAAATAGATGAGGAAATAGTAGTAGCTTCCAGGCTTTACAGCAGGATAAGCATTACAGACAGCAGACTGGTGCAGCCCACAGGAAACAGAAAGAACATTGCAAGCAGAAATGCACCGGGAAGGGCAGGGAAAAGTGGAAATGCACCAACGGCAAGAGAGGGCAGATGTACAGCAGAGCCACGGGAGGCATTTCAGTGCAGCACTGGTAGCTCTGGTGTCTCTGCAAGAACTAGTTCATGTATAGAAGTGCTGCAGCCTTGGGAAATGCAAAGGCCACTGTGGACTTTACTGCTGGGATACAACATGTGGGAAAAGCCCAGCGAGAAGTGTGGAGGAAGATGAGAAAAAGAAAGCTAGAGCTGTAAAAGGCAAAATATTTTAGATGGAATTTTCATTAAAACCATACCTCAGCTTTAATAATTTGCAACTTGCTGTTAATTTAAGCCGCTCTGGGCAGAGTTTAAGGAGTTTCATGGAAAATATTTAAGGATAAATCTTCCTAAAGAGCCAAGCTGAGGGAACAAAGAAACTACTCACTGTGAAACGCTCATGCAATTATCTGCTGTAATAAAACCCAAACAACAACAGTTTCTCGTGGACAGAGCATCATTTTGCCATTTGAAAACACATCCTGGTTTGCATTGTTCCTGAAGTGTGCTTCCTGTCTTCTTATGCCCTGCCCCAATTATTTCCAGAGGTTTAGGGAAAGAAGAGTGGAAAGAATATAGGTTTGAACAGCCTAAAAGTGAAGTGGAGAAAAAACGTGTGGTCTGATTCTAAGCAAGGCTGAGCACCTGCGCTGCTGGCAGCTGGTAGCTGTGAGTGTGCATTGGAGGAAAAGGGACAAGAGGAAAAGAAAGCACAGGGAGGGGGAATTAGTGAAAGAGAATAAGGAATGAAAAGGGAGAGCTGTTTTCTCTCCCAGTTTTGCAGATTTCAGTTGGCTTCCCGAAGCAGGAGCAGACCTAATTGCTAACTACTATCTAATCTATCTTCTTCCGCCCCTGCTTGAGCCCAACACTCAGATCTATATCTATTGCAGTCTTGCGTTGCCAATGTCTTCTACTCCACTCGCCTGCTTCATTTCTCTTTCAGCCTGATGGCAACAGGATCCTGGGAACTCTGAGACCACGTTCCCCTAGAGAGTGCTTAAGCTGCGCTCAGTCTCTCTTGCACCATTGCGAGCCTTTGCAGCAGTGCTCGGCTGCCAGTGCCAACGGCGAAGCTGAGAGAAGTTGTTCGGTACCTGAGAGCTATGCCAGCCCAACCTCGCTGTGTACTCGGGAATCGAACCCGCGCTTCCAGCAGTACTGAGCGGTGATCCAAGCCGCTGAGCTACACGTCTATTCCGCCCCAGGCTGTTGCGGTTGGCTGGTGTTTCCTGCTGCCCCGCCTCTCCCGCTGTCGCTATGGCTGTGGGATGTTTGCCGGTGTCCTGTCTCTCCCGTAATTCCTACATTTGTGGGGTGTTCCCCATTGTCCTGCCAGCTCTCCGGGCAGGGCAGCCGTGCCAGGCTGGCTGTGCTTCACCTGCGTCTGACTGCGGGACAAGGGAAGCGTGCGATGGAGGAGGCTGCCTTGGCATGGCTCCCCGAGGACTCGTGCAGGAAAGAGCCCACGCTGGAGCAGATCTCCTGGTGGCATTTGTGACCCCGTGGGGGACCCAGGTTGGAGCAGCCTGTCCTTGAAGGACTGCACCCTGTGGAAGAGTGACCCACGCTGCAGCAGTGTATGAACTGTGTGCCGTGGGATGGACTCAGGCTGGAGGAATTCCTGGAGAACCCTCTCATGGGATGGACTCAGGCTGGAGAAGTTCCTGGAGAACTGTGTCCCGTGGGATGGACTCAGGCTGGAGCAGGGGAAGGATTCCTCTCCTGCATGTGATGGACTGACCATAATCCCCGTTCCCTTCTCCCTGCAGCGCTGGGGGAGGAGGTGGAGCTGGGAAGGAGGAGGGATTTTTAAGATCTGCTTTTACTTCTCATTATGGTGCTCTCGTTTTGTTGATAATAAATTCAATTAATATCCCCAAGCTGAGGCTGTTTTACCCATGATGGTGTTTAGAGAGTGGTCTCTCTCTGCTCTTAACTCATGAACATTATATTTTCTCCCCCCTGTGCAGCTGTGGAGGGCAGTGACAGAGTGGCTTTGGTGGGTGCCTGGCATCCAGACAGGGTCACCACAGCAGGTGACACCACAGAGGGGCAGGGCCTGTGGTGTATCTGATCAGAACCCCCTGGGTCCTGTTTGACTTCAGCCACTAGACCTGAAATTTTCTTTCTTGGGTTTTGTGGGGAAAGAATCTCAAACAGAGCAAAATCATATTGGAGACCTAAATATAATGAGAGTCATCATTTTTCCCCCCATATTTCATAACCATCGTTTCAGTAACTGTCTATGGCATAATTTGGGATGTGGCTCTTGCCAAACCTAAGGCTGTTCAACCAAATTACAAAACTTTTAGGGCGAAAAAAAAAAGGGATGGGAGGGTATAATTTCACATATTTTTAATAAAGTCTTGTAATGGTTTAAAGATACCATCTACCCTGAGCATGCTTTGGTTCTGACTTCAAAATTACCCTTCCTAGAAGAATTGATTTCACAGCTGTGGTCCTTCCTGTTGTTCCCCTTCCCTATTTATTGGAACAACAGTCATAACCCCTCTGAATTTTGTCATGTCTTTTTGGAAATGACATTAATACTTCCCTATCCATATTGGAAATATTCGCATAATGCTATTTGAGAAGAATGTGATCAGTCAGTTTAAACAGATCTGCCTTCAGATCTATTTAATATTGAAGAACATGAATCAGTCATTCCTTTCAGGTTAGGTCTACTCTGTGTAATGGGTGGGATTCGTCTCTAATTTTAGCTGCCTAGAAAATGGGTATCTGAGCTAGTCATGTGGATTCTGTTTCAAAAGAGTCAGTGCTTCAGGAACTCAGGAGGCTGCAATACCCCACACCACAGGTAGGAAGGTTTTGCAAATTTGAAATTAATGAATTTAAAGGGTTTGATGGTGATTTATTTGATTTAGACTTTTTATTATAAGCATACTGATGTAAGAGTTGGCACTAAATTTTGAGCCTATACCATAATTATAGAAAGCACTCCCAAATGAAGTCACATACCTGTTCTTTTCATGTTTGCACAGATATTTGAGTTGCCTACAACTTACTCCAAAATAACAGAGATTATTCCTAACCTTTTTTAGCATTTATCTACAATGTGCAGCAATCTTTTAATTTGAACCTTATCTGCTCTTTGAGACATAAATATATAAACCTTCTGATCAACAACAAAAAACCCAACAAATCAACAAACAAATTGTAGACAACATGATACTGATACAGAGGGTGTGGGCCTGCTGCTCTGGGCAGAGGGACCTACCACCATCCCCACTCCTGTTGTGGCTCCTCCTGGGACTGGTCCAACCCTGCAGACACAGCCACAATTTGGGGGTGCCTGTGACCCCTGGGGTGGGCAGCCTATGTTGTGGCAGCTTCTTCCTCCTCCATTGAGACTGCAGGGCTGCTGGCTGGAGTCCCCATCCAAGGCAAGGAGAAGCTGGAGCTGCTGGAGCTGCTGGAGCTGCTGGAGCTGCTGGGCTGTCATCCTCATCCACAGCAGCGTGGGAGCACAGAAGCCTCTGGGCCTCCTCTCTGCACTGCCTCACAATGATGTCCATGGTGCCCTGGACCAGTGGCACTGTGTGTTCCTCCAGGATGTCCTGCAAGCTCTGGGTCATGATCTCCTGGTCTGGCCCATACATACAGAGAGTGTGCAGGATGCAGCTCTGTGAGATCTCTGCAAGCCACCACTGCTCCCCATAGATGGTCTCCATCCTGCTGCACAGCCAAGTCTGCACAGGGTCCAGGAGATCCTTTGTTGACAGAAAAGTTGTGCCCAGACCTGAGGCAGGACACCGCCGACAGCTCGGGCTGGTGTCTCCTGAGGAGAAGAGGGATGGGGTGGCACAGGGGGATGGGGGCTGTTCCCTGCTGGAGCAGGAAAAGTCAGTTTTGTGCTGGAACAGAGAAGTTCTGTCACTGGAAATCAGGGTGATGTGTGGAGGGTTTTACACCAGGTTTGCACCTAAGTTGATGCTAAAGAAATACATAAAGTCCCAATGTACACCTAAGGTTTGCACAGCAGACTTTAGGCTGGCAGCTGAGGGAGCATAAATTAAATGGCCTTTTGTGGTAGTTTTGATTGGCTTAAAACATCAGTGAAGTGTTTTTGACATCTGGGAGAAATTTAGACTTTTCAGAAACTGTTGTCATAGGCCTAGGGAGGTGTCTGAGGGGTGGGGTGTGGCACAAAGATGGCTCCTGTGTGTCCTGAGTGCAAGTTCTGGAAGTTTTTTTAATACGTCCAGCAGAGCCAATCTTTGATGGCTCTGAAGGTGATGGACATGCTGCCAGCCAAGTTTGAGCCAATTGGAGGTGCTAGTTACACCTCTGTGAAAACATATTTAAGAAAAACTCAAAACAAAGCAGGCACGCACTTTTTTCACTTCTTTGTAGTTGGAGGAGGAGGAGGTGGAGGTTAAAATATGTGAGGGAGAACAGCATGGAGATTGCCAAGGTCAGTGAAGAAGGGGGGAGAAAGGGGTGCTCCTAGTGCTTCTGGCACTGGAGCTGAAACTCTCTGCTAGCCGTGGTGGAAGCTATCGGGGGAGCAAGAAGTTTCTCCTGCAGCCCATGGAGTCCATAAGGATGCAGAAATTCACCCACAGCCCACGCCAGAGGAGCAGGTGGATGCCTGGAAAAGACTGTGAACCAGTGGGAGTCTCATCTAAGAGTTAAAACTGCAAAAGGCCTTGACTGGGAGAGAAAGGCCTTGCTCCTGGAATGGAAGCAGCCTGGCCTCAGCTCAGGAGAGTCTGCACAGCACCTTATGGACAAAAGAACTCATGTTGCAGCAGAATTCGGGCGGGATGTTGCTCATGAGATTGGACCCACGCCAAAGAAGTTCCCAGATCACTGTCTCTCGTGGGAAGGACCTTCTGGCTAAGTAGAGAACCTCTTTTCCTGATTGGACTGACCAGAGGACCCCTCAACCTACCCCCTGTCTGTGTTGCTGGTTTGGAAAGAGGGAAGGGGGGGGTGAGTGCAGAGACTGCTTCTTAAGAGGGTGGGGGTGAGAGCAGAAAAAAAACTGTCTGGAGAGAGAGAGGAAACAAGTAGAGATAAAGAGTATTTGTAGTAGAAGAATTGTAGTGATGAATAAATTTGAGAATCTGCTCTGTGGACTGAAGAGAGACCCTACACCCTGCCCCCCCCAACCTGGCTTGTGGACTGTAAAGGAGGAAAGGGGGTGAATACTATAGGTTCGTAGGAGGGAGGGGGGAGTGAACAAAAAATGTATGAAAAGGGTTTTTTTGCCTGCATTTATCCTCCAATTCTGTTAGGTAATTAAACACTTTCTGCAATTTTAAGCTTGGAGCCTGGTTGCCCTCTTTTCATGCGTCCTCCTGGCAATGTCCAGTCTCAAACCCATGACAGGATTTTATTAAACACTGCAGATTTTATTGAACAAGAAATGTGAGGTGACGAAGTAGAAAAAAATGTGAAAAGACCTGTCAGAGAGAAGGAGAGAGAAAGCAGAAGCTCTCATCAGTTGGAAGTAGAGGAAGTTTAAGGTCCCTTCCAACCCAAATAATTCTGTGATTGTAGAAGTTGTATGGACTCCAGAAGTGACATCCACAGCTGCTTTCTCTTGAGCAGGCCTGAGCAAGGACACAGGAGTAGAGAGTGCAACACTTTAGCCACAGTGTCGCTGAGAAGTTTCCTTCTTGCAGATTTTTTGTGTGCAAACTACATGTGAAAATGGTGGAAAGAGCCTTTACAGCATCTTCAGCCACAAAAAGCCTGTGAAGGACTCCTCCCAAATTTGCCTTCCTCAAGGCACTGGGGGCGAGAGGGGGGCACAGGTGGGGTCCAGGTGGGGAGTGCTGGGCACTGCAGGTCTGTCTGGCACCTGGGGAGTCATCAGCGAGAAAAGCTCTGAGTGGCTGGGTCCTGCTTTAGGGGTGTGGCCTGGATGAACAGGGGTGCTCCCCGTCCATCAAATGTGGGACCCCACAAGTTGCTTATAACTCCCCAAAACTGGCAGAAAACAGCAGGGTTTCCACCCAATGGGCTCCCCATATCCCTTCTCATGGGGCCCCACTGCAAATGCTAGAGTCATGTGTCTCACCACTGTCAGGAATCCCCACTAAGAACTGTGGGAGTACCCCAAAATTGCCTCAGGGATGGAGGATACCTTGAAATCTCTTCAGGAACCTGGGATACCCCAAAACCCACTTGGGAACAGGGTCCCCACCGACACATCATCTCCAGCCTTTGCCTGTCTTGTTCCAGACTCCACCCCAGCCTTCTAAACCCCATCCCACTCATCCTGCCTCACCCAATCCCAATCCCACCCCTCCAAATTTGGACCCACTTCATCCAATCCTGTTCCAACCACATTCCACCTTGAGGGGCTGTGGAATCAAATTTTGGGGTGGAATTGAGCCTGTTTGGGAGAAGATTGAGTTGTTTTCAGTGGGATTGAGTAATTTTGAGGTGACAGATCAATTCCTGTTGGCTTTTGGAGTGCAAAGAGATGAAGAAAATTCCCCAAAATCCCCCCAGAACTCAAAACTCCTCCAGAATATATTCCCAAATTCCCCCCAAATACAAGTAAAATGGTGGGATTTTAAATGACTTTGATCAATTTCTTTATTTTTATGCCAGTTTTGGATGGTTTTAAGGGATGAAGATAAATCAAAGAAAATTAGGGCCAAGACAAAAGGACCACCATCCAGGTGTCTTCCCAATGCAGATCATGGGAATGTGGGTCACCAGGTCTCTTCCCCATGTGGGTCCTCTGATGGGGGATGAAGCTGGAGCAGTGCATGAAGCTCTTCCCACAGTCAGGGCACTCACAGGGCTTCCCTTACCAGTGCCTCAGTTGGTGTCTTGTCAAGTGAGAGCTCCTGGCAAAGCTCTTCCCACACTTGGGACACTTGTAGGGCCTCTCCTCTGTGTGGATGCACCGGTGCCTGACGAGGATGGGGTTGTCCTTGAAGCCCTTCCCACACTCGGGGCAGCAGAAGGGCCTCTCCTCTGTGTGAATCCACTGATGCTTGAGGAGATCTCAGCTGATCTGAAACCTCTTCCCACAATCGGGAAGAGCTTCTCTGGTGGATGACCAGGCTGGAGCTCTGGATGAAGCTTTTCCCGCATTCCAAGCACTTGTAGGGCTTCTCCCTGTCCTGAAGCTGCTCATGGACCACCAGGTTGGAGCTCTGGCTGAAGTTCCAGCCACCTTCCTGGCACGGGGTGGGTCTTTCCTCCTCAGAGCACCCTGGGCTGGGTTTGGAGCCCCTCCTCATGCGGGATCTTCAGGGCTTGTCCTCCTCGTTGGATTTCTACACTGTGGAGCTGGTCAAAACAGCCTCTTCCACAAGGTTTTCCCAGGGGTGTTTGTCTTCCCTGGTCTTGGTCCTCAGTTAATTTCCTGGGGGAGGAAGGACAAGAAGAGGACTTGGGATTTGCCACTGGGCCAGAGCAAAGGGGAAGGAGATCCCCCCAATCCTGCCAGGAGGATGACATCACCAGCAGGGTCATCTTGCAGCCAGGGGCAATGCTGGTCTGGGAGATGCAAGAGAAGAGCGGGGGAAAGGGGCAGTGCAGCAAAAGGGAGAGTTCCCAGCTCCCATTCAGGGGGAGGTCACTACTCCAGGAGAGCTCCAAGGGGCTCATTTTGGACCCATGTTTATAGAGCCCCAAGAGATAGGCTTTAGTCACAGCAATGTTTCATCCTGGCTGCACTTTGGATCAACAGCTTTCTTTGACACTGCGAGAACAGGGATGTTGTGCCATTGAGGGAAGAAAAACAGTTCCCAAGGCTGCTCCTAAAGAAAGCAGGAGCTGGTTGGACAGCAGCATTGCCAGGGAGCAGACAGTGTTTGTGTTCAGCTGCAGAGGAGCTGGGCCCAGGGGCTGTTGGCCAAAGCTGAGTCCCAACAATCATTTCTCAGGTCACAGGGCAGCCTGGAAGGGGTGGGGGGAGGGGGGAATGCACCACCACACACTGGAACACCCCAAACCATGCACGGATAGTCCTGATCCCTTCCCCAAGTTGGTCTGGAGTAACCTTGGCATCCTGGATATGCCCTTCCAACCCTGCCCTGGCTGGAGCCAGGACAACATCCCACCTCCCTGCCCCACATCTGATGGACATACCATCTCGATTTCCTCCTGGCCTTCATACTTCTCCTTGGGGAGGGCAGCTGGAATGGCTGTAGAGAATAAAATTTCCTGAGCCTGGAGCTGGGTGAGAGGCAGCTGGGAATCACCACAGTATCATAGAGTGGCATCTCCCATGCCCAGGACATCATTGTGGGCATGGTTTTCAGGAGAGAACATGCCCAACTCCAAAAATACCTGAGTGTGCTTTCAGTTGGAGGTCCAGCCTGATGCAGCACGCCCCCATGAGTGATCCCACACCTGCCCTGAGTGCTGGAGAAGTTTCAGTGATGGCTCCAAGCTCAACTTCCCCCTCTGGATCCATCACGACAAGAGACTGATCCTGTGGGAAGAGCTTTTGCCTGAGGACGGACTTGATCTCCCACCATAGGATCCAACTGGGAAAGAAGTCCTGTGTCTGCCCAAGCGTTGCACAGAGGTCCTATTCAAACAGAACCATTTTGAGGTGGGATGGAGCCATTTTCAGTGGAATTGTGCCATTTTGAAATGAAGAATTGATCCCTGTTACATTTTGTCATGCAAAGCAATGAAGAAAACTTCTGTGGGCCAGAGAGAGTTAGAATAATGGAATTATTTAGGTTGGAAAAGACCTCCAAGAACATCAAGTATTCCTTGATGCAATCAGAAGAAATTATTAGATGGAAAAGGTGAGATTTTTGAAGTTGAAAGTCAACAAATCCACTCTCCCCACTGAATTTCCACCATCAGACTGCATCCTAATGGCTATTCATCCCGCTGCATTCTCGTGACTACAGAGAGCCAGGAAGATGGGGAGACCACCACCTAGGTGTCTTCTTGTGTCACGGACTGAAGTCATGTCTAAGGTCCTGCCTTATTTGGGCTGCTGTTGTGCACGTTGACAAGTTAACGAAGAATAGAAAATGGAAAAAACTTTATTGTTATACTGGTGGAAATTTGACCCTTAAGAGAAACAATGAATAGGAATTTAACCTGTGAAAGAGGAACAGTACACCATGCAGCTGTTGTTAGCATGGAAGCGGTATCATGAGCCATTGTGGCCCCATCTCACACTCTGGCCAAGTGCAAGATGATATCATAACTTGTTATGGGTTCGTGAGGATGCCCATGCACCAAAAACTCACAACACACTCAAAATTGCAAAGGAAAATAATTTTATTAGTTGCATTAGCAATAAATGCTTACCAACCCCTGGATTTTGAAGAAGCTGTCTAGCAGCCAAAGGAGATGGAGCATGGCTTCTGAGCTGGAGGGGCAAGAAGGCAGCAGACCTTCAGGGCGTCCCCTGGATGAAAATGGTGTGCATTATGGCATCTGTCCCCTCCACCCCAGGACCACACCTTATATCTCCTCCTCAGGAGTGGCGAGTTTCAACATCATTTCACTTGGGGCCAATGCACAAGCTGAGGTCATAACAGCCCATGGTAACACCTCCATGCCAACAACAGCTTGTTGTGCGTTGCTCCCCTCTCACAGGATGAATCCCACCAGGTGACCGATACATAGTTACATTTCTGAAGGTTAAAATCCTACCAACTAACAATAAGGTCTTTTTCTACAGTATCTGTTGACGTGCGCAACAGCAGACCAAATATGGCAGGGCCTTAAATATGTGTTCGGTCCCTGACACACAACTGGAAAAAGTCCACTCCAGAAGAAAAGATATGTTGGTTCTGGGGTGGATGGGGTGAGAAGGACATGATGCACACCACTTCAATCCAGGGGATGCCCTGAAGGTGCATGGCCTACCTGCCCCTCCTGCCTGAACACCATGTTCCCTTTCTTTCTCCTGCTCAGTGGCTTTTCTCAAATCCAGGGGTTGGTATGAATTATTTGCTACAGCAACTAATTAAATAAATTTGCTTTGCAATCACAAGCACATTTCAGACTTTTTGTGCATGGGCATCCTCCAGTATCCATAACATTAATGGTGACAGGGATGATGGGAAGCCCAGAGCACAAAAACTGACGCTGTTTTGAGTGTGTGTGAGAGAAAAACTAACACTGTTTTGAGTGTGAGAGAGAAATTAATGCAAAGATGGACAGGGTTTGGGCAGAGGAGCATGTGGTTGCACCAAGAGTGTGGGTGCGTAGCTGCATCAAGAGACGCTTTTCTGTGTGTGTGACAAGAGCAGAGCCTGGTCAGTGGGACACATGGTTGCACCAAGAAAGTGAAACGTGTAGCTGCACCACTGTTCTCTGTGTGTGTGTGATAAGAGCAGAGCCTGGTCTGTGGGGCGTGTAGCTGCACCAGGAGAGGCTGTTCAGTGGTCAGCAGGTCGCATGGTTGCACTGAGAGTGAAATTCACTGCTGTTCTGTATGTGTGTGTGTGTGTGTGTGTGTATGTGTGTGTTTGTGTGTGTGCGTGTTTGTGTATGTGCACGTGTGTGCACGTGTGTGGGAAAAACAGGGCTTAGTCAGTGAAGCCTGAGTCTACACCAAGAGAGTGAAGCTCTAGCTGCACTCAGAGATGCTGGGGGATGTGTGGGTGTGGGTGTGTCTGTGGCATCTGGGAAGTCAAAATTTAGTCCAGGTACCCTGTCATGTGCGGATCTGTAGTAATATTGTGTGTGTGTGTGTGTTTAAAGTGTGATCAGTGTCACACTCTTGTTGTGTGGTGTGGATATTGTAAACGTAACTCAAGTACTTTTCAGATTCCATTAGGAAAAACTTTTAGTACTTTGGGCTTGTGGTGTCACTGGATAATACCTGTAGAATAGAGCGTTCATCCTTGCTATTTCTGTTGCTGCAACCAATTCCTCATGCATTGGTAGAGATACTCCATAAGAAGGAACCTCGGGCTGTGGCTCTGCCAGTCAAGCAGCTGGGGTAGACGCAGGAACCACGCAGCATATTGTGGGACAAGCTGGAAACTTGTACAAGTATTGGGTGTGAACCATGGGAGGCTAAAGACCCCATGGGAGTGTTGAAATATTGGGGAGAATTTGTGCAAACTCCTCAGACACACTCTAAAGAGCAGCTTACGCATACTGAACACGGCAGGATATCTATTATTTACATACAAAGTTGCAGTTAGAAAGTTACAGAGCTTGAAAAACAGTCGAACAGCAGAAGCAGGCGTTTGTGGCTCCTGCTGCCACACTGCAATCTGAGATTTCAGTAAATTATGTCTGTAAGTAAAGTTAAGTCAGAAGTTATAAGTTAAGTGTTGTTCCTTTGTTAAATTTTTTGGATTAAGGTATAAGTTAAGTTAAAGTACTGTTGAAAGCTGTTAAATTTATAGGCCATATTCCTTTTTATCCTTGCCTCACTGTCCTTTTGTCACACACACACACACTCACACACACATACACACACACACACACACACACGGTTCCTGGTTCATTTCTGGTTTGATTGCCTGGATTTTATTTGGCTTTGTTGTTGCTTGTTTTTCCTTGGTATGTCTTAAGTGTTCTGTAAGTAATAGAGAGAATCTTGTCAATGAACTTTATTGTGCTGTCACTTAATATTAAATCTGGTTTTTGCTGATAACCTTGCTGATAATTTTTTAAGCAATCTCAAACTCTCGTTCCTAACCTTGTATGCAGGAGATTCTAAGAAATTTTTGGTGCTAAGCGCAAATTCTTTAGAGCAGAATACGTTTAGAACTAACGCACAAGATATTAATTTGTTAACCTTGGCTATTCAGGGATATGGTGTTAAATACCACAAAGAAAATTACTGGCCAGAGCCTGAACATCTGTGGCATACCTTGTGAAATTGTACACACCAAATAAAGGAGGAAGGGAAGAAAGAAGCAATTTTAATCGGGGCAGCTGGCACTCTGATGTTAAATCCCTGTCTGTTATTATGAGAAACAGACTGATTAACTGTGGAACCTGATGAGGCTGACAACTTGTCTGAAAGCCTCACAGAGTTTGATTTAAAAACAGTCAAAATTTACCCATGAGAATCTGCTGTCACAGTGAAAGCCACAGTGATAGCCAAGAATTTAATCAATGAAAGATGTTCTGCACACAAGGAGATGTTCTTGTTATGGAACATCAAGAGTGTACAAGAAGGAACTTGCATATAATATGTAACCAATTGCTTGTATAGCTAATTGTATTACTGTTTGAATGGGCATTGTTTTTTAGACAGCCCTGTCATTGTTTGCTAGCAGCCAAAAAAGTATAAAAGCAGCAGCAGCAGCAGCAGCAGTGAATAAAAAAAAACCCCAAAACTCTACTACCCTTGGGTTACAATGAGTGTTTGTGTCGTGTGTCTGTCTCAACTGTGGGAATTGACACTGCTCCCCCAGAGTAATAAGGGTTATTATTATCTCTCCCAACTCATAATAAGGGTTATTATCACATTTTCGTTAATGATTTGTCTTTTGACAATATAAATAATTAATTATTTTCATTTTGATTAATGAAACAAGAAATCCTCTGGATGAGATGATTGAAAAAATACAGCAGCTAGGTGACCTTGGGGATTGGCATCCCTGGGGGAGTGCTGGGAATCAAGAAAACCTACCTTTTGATACCATGCAGTGGCTACATGCCAGAATTAAGATTCCAGGAAGAGGTGCAGAAATCCAAGCAACTCTTAATGATTTGTTACAAACAAGTATTTTTCTATATTGTTTTTACCTCTGCTTTAGTAGCAAGTGAATTTGTAGTGTTAAATTCTGTACACCCAGAGCACGGAGTGACCTTCCAAGTTGCTTTTTTCATGGCTTTCTGTGCAATGTGTTTTTCCAATCAAAGCGTAACATGTAACTTGTGTTTCAGTCTCCTATAGTGAATATTTCATTATATGAATCCTAAGGTATGTGCCGCAAGCTCTGGAGTATGACAGAAAAAAAAAGTGAGTTTATTTGCAATAGTGTTAGAAAACTACAGTGAGCAGAACCACCAGAGGGTAGGTTGGTGCGTGCCGTCTTTGGAGAAGAGCTGTTAGTGAGCTATTGGCAGAGCTGCGCTCATGCTTTGTTGTGAATAGAGCTAGCTGATTTCCATCAAAGGAAAACTGGAGAGCAAAGTAACCAGGTGTTTGCCAAGGAGCTAAGCACAACGTAAATATGTCCATCGAGGTCTCCTGGGTGAAGTAGTTCGTCTGCTGAAAGATATAAAGTCATACTGGGATATTGCAGGATACAAAGTGGAATAGCCAGCTCCTACAGCAGTTTTCTAGAGTTTAGTGCTTCCATTGTAAATCACCAGATTTCACCGGGTCTGAAAATTATGATCTTTGCTATTTTCACAGCCTTGATCATAAGCCTATCCACAAGGGAGCTTGTTTTGGGGAGGGTCCTGTTGATTTCTGCCAGTTTTTAGGGGTTATAAATGGCTCTTGGGGAACCCTTGCACTCATTTTGGGGCATTGGGGAGACGCCATGGCTCCACTAATAGCTGATGGCGGGTTATAACTCGCAATTTTGGGGAATTATAAGCGGCTTGTGGAGGTCTCACGTTTGATGGACGAGGAGTGCCCCCTTTCTCCAAAACAGCTCTTGGCCAATCAGAGAGTGCCGAGGTGATCACTTAAAAGTGTTCACGCAGACACGCAGTACATAGAGCTTTCAAAGATGTTTAACCAATCAGAACTCGGTTTCATTCTGACTCATGAGATGCCAGGGAGACACGCAGAGCCCAGAGGCCCCTAAAAATTTCCAGCCAATCAGAGCTTTTCTCGCCGATGACTCCCTAGGTGCTAGGCAGATCCGCAGAGCTCAGCGCTCCTCACCCGGACCTCAGCTGCGCCCCCCCCTCTCGCCCCCAGCGCCCCCGGGAGCGGAATTTGGGGAGGGGGGAGGTGGGGGGGCGCCCAGGTCGGGCCCCCCTTGCTGTCCCGGCAACCGGGGGCCGACTGCGGGGGGAGCCCCGCGGGCATTGCCCGGCCCTGCCCGGCACGGCTGATGCCGCCCGCCCGCGCTGCGCACTGCTCCGGACTGGTGCTGCCAGTGCCACGCGTGGCGGGGCCGCTTTGGGGACCCCCAGGGCAGAGCGCTTTGGGCTGCTTTGGGGCTCTGGACACCTGCAAAACCGGCGCTGGGCATGGGGCGTGTGACGGCAGCTGGGACCCTGCTGGTGGCACTGGTGGTGCTGGGAGTCCCCCCGGCCTCGGGGCTGGGAGGGAGCGGGCGGGACTTGGGGCCTCAAATTGAGCGAAAGGGGGAAAGGGACACCGAAAATGAACAGGAGGGGGCTGAGACCCCCAAAAAAAACCATCAGAGGGGAAGGGGATTGAGGACTGGGGACACAATGGGAAAGGGAAGAAGAGGTGGGAAAAGACGGGGCTGGAATCCCCTGATACTGAAATTGGCCTGAATGAACTTTCTAACAGCAGCTGTAGCATCAGAAAGCAGGCAGTCTTTATCTATGCAGGATACAGAGAAGGATCTTTCTTTGTTTTCTGTGTGTCGTGAGGCTTTACAACAAGGTATTTATTCCACCACGACAATACATATTCATTAAAACATGTTTCTTATCTACTACATAAACATCACTTCCCTAGAACAATATTGTATGCACCTGCCTCCTACTGGGAGTCCTTGTATGGTCCTGGAGGGTAGTCTAAAGCGGTCCCTGGTGGTCGTATTCACTGAATGCTTCGATGTAAAAGGTGACCTTGCCTTGAACTTTTTCTTTGGGCATGTGCTGTTGCTTCTTTGTTACACGACTTGCAAAAAAACCCACTGTAGTCCTTTTTATCTGTTTCTCCACTGGTTCTACCTATGTTTATCATCCTGTGTAAATACTTCAACATTCTTTCATCTTATTTGCTAGTTAGTCTTTAAGCTCTATTCCGCAGCTTTAGGGGAACTGAGAATTTCTACTCTGTTATTTATCAGAACCACTCCACAGCACAGTCCGGCGCTAGAGAGGGGGTGTGGGGCGGAAGCTGGGGCCGTACTGGTGGTACGGGGAGCCTGCCCGTCCATGGGGTGAGCAGGGAGCATGGGGGGGGAACGCCCAGCTGAGCGAAAGGGGGCTAGGATGTCCAAACTGAACAGGAGGGGGGTGGGATTCTGCAAACCAAGCACGGGGGCGGGTGGGGAAGGGGGGTGTTGAGGACTGGGAGGAAAATGGGAAAGGGGTGAAAAAGAGGGAAAAGAGGGGGTTGGGATCCCCAAACAGAGCTGGAGGGGGATGGGACACCCAAATTGATTTGGGAGGGATCTGTGGACTGGGGGAGCGATGGAAGAAGGAAGAAAAAGGTGAAGTTGGGATGGAAGGAAGGCAGTTCCATAGGTATCCACCCCTGTCCCCAAACACTTAAGCCCTGGAGCGAGTCCCTGGGGCTCGGGGTGGAGGGGGAGAAGATCCGCACTGGGGGGATCCCCCCGCGTCCAACCCCGGTGAGGTTCCCCCCCCTCCCAGCAGTCGGTACTGAGGCGGCTCTGGGGCAGAGGGCGGTGAGAAAGAACCGGGAGAAAGAGGAGAGAGAATGAGGAGGAGCCGGAAGAGGAGGAGCATGAAAAGGAGCAGAAGGAGAAGCGGGAGGGATACCGCCCGCTGTGTCCGCAGCCCCGGCGTCCATCACCCCCCCTGCATCCCTCAGGTGATCGCGGAGGGGCAGTTCGCCCCAAATATACTGGGTAGTCTCTGGCATGGATTTTCTTGAAGGGATGTTGGACCTCGCAGATTCTGGAATCGAAACCCAAATATCTTTGCATTTCCCTAGGAAGTTGGTTTTTTTTTTTGGGGGGGGGAGGTGATTGGATCTTGCAGGGCGCCAGAGCTGAGCCTCGAATGCCCCTTGTGGGGACATTGGGGAGGTCCATGTGGCGATCGCCCAGTACAGGTGGGGTGGGACATCAGTTCTGGGGATCCCCAGAAGAGCCAGGGGGTGGAACATGGGGCCCCCAGAGTGGGGAGAGTGGAGAGGGGTGATGCCTGGAGGACCTCCAGCAGCCTGGAGATGAGCAGGGTCTGGGACCCTCTGACTCTGAGAGGGGTCCCCAAGAGCCTGGAGTGAGGGGATCCTGAAAAGGGGGACCCTGGGACAACCTGGGAGCTGAAGCAGAATCAGGGGAAAAGGGAACCCTGGACCCCCCGTCATCCCTAAATAAGACTTCAAAGTGGGGAGATCACCAGGATCCATGGGGACCCCAGAACTCCAAAGTGCAGAAACCAGAAAGGGGGAACTCTTGGGAAGTGGTTTTTTGACTGATCCAGGAGAATGTGGAGCAGCACGATGTGACTATGATCCCCATCCCCTTCTCTTGTGCCACTGAGAGGGAACTGGGGATAAAATGAAGCCTGGGAAGGAGGAAGGGGTGGGGGAAAGGAGTTTTACCAGAACTTGTTTTAATTCTTATTCTCTTGCTGTGATTTTACTGGACATAAATTCAGATAATCTCCCCAAGCTGGGTGTGTTGTGGCCATGGCAGTGACAGGTGAGTGCCTTCTCCCTGCCCTGATCAGAGCATGAGCCTTTCCTTTGGTGCTCTTTGCCCTGCCTGGGGCATGACGGCAGTGATGGAGCAGCCTTGGCGACACCAGGCACCTGGCCAGGGTCAAATCATTACATGTGGAACATTGGGAATGTTAAACATTAAAGCTTAAAGCAAACAAGTTTGTGGAGGGTATTCTCCCCCCCCCCGCCTTTGCCTTTCCTGGGAGCCCAAGAGCAACACCCCGGGGGCAACAGCCCAAACTGCTGGAGCACAGCCAAGTGCTCAGACTGTGACTGTGAACTCTTTGCCCTCATTCCCAGTGTGTGATACTTGAGCAGCCCCAGGAATCTGTTTCCAGTCTCCATAAGTTCATATTTACACAGCCCCAGGATCTGGTTCAGTCTCTGTGAGCTCAGCTGTGAGGGTGAGTTCTGGAAAAGCAGCTTCTCTCTGTAAAACTTGGGGCTGGTTGAGTTGGCAGTGTCTGGAGCGATGCCAGGGAGGGGATGGAACTGAACACCCAGATCACGGCCTCATCTTTGGGAGGTTGAAATAACCCAATGATGAAATAAAAGCAAATTATAGAGCGAGAGGAATAAACCCCCAAACTCAGTTCTTTTCAGCTGGTTTTATTGAAGATTTTACCACCACAGGGGTAGTTTGAGTGTCTGGATGTGGTTTTTAGGTGAGTTCTAGTTTTTGCTGCCTTGTAAGTGCTTTTCAGTGATTTTATTAGGTTTTTTTCAGCCTCTTCCAGTTCCTGCAGTAGTGCCTTTTGGGGGCCCTCAAACCCCTTGATCCAGGGCCCTGCTCAGGTGAGCAAAGCCACCCTGAGCAGACACAGGTGTGTCCCTGCACTGCTGCATCCTCCCATCCCGTGGCCACAGCGCCATCTCTGCCCTCCCCAGCTCTGCTCCCTCCTGCCCCTTTGCAGGTGTGAGAGGGAAAACCTGCATCACTCTTCTGCTTCTGATCCCAGAGACAGTTTATTTAAACTCTTGTTCTGGAAGAGAGCTGGAGCCTTTCCCTGGAGCAGAGGCTACGGCCAGGAATGGGAAATGGCTCTGAATGGGGAAGGCTGGTAGGTTCCATCAACCCTAAATCATCCATGGCACTTGTGGCCAGTGGGTGAAGGGAGGGGGTTTGTGAGCTGATGCCTCCCCACTCTGCAGAATTTCCTGAAGCACCTGCTTTGATCCAAAACAGGTGTGTGAGTGGGTGGAAGTCAAGAAATCTGGGAGAGAGGAAGGGAGGGGAAAAGCTTGGAGGGAGAGAAATTTCTGTGCCTCCATCCCTTTTTCCCACCTCTTTCTCCCCCACCAGTTTTTCACCCCAAAATGCTCCCAGCCTGGAGCAGGAGGAATTTGGGGGTTGGGGACAGCAACAAAACACCATGTCAATTAAACCTTATTCAAAATTCAAGCATTTGGAGGAACAAAACCCCATCCATTTGGGTCTTACCTTTGCAAACACAGGCAGGTGGTTCTCACATGGAAAATATTTACCTGGGGGAAGTACCAGATGCAGGAGCTGGTAATAATTTTATTTACAGTGATGACAAAAATACCTGCTGAGCATTGATGTGGGGGATTTATATTAGTTGCAATGAGTATAGAAACACTTTGCAGTTGCCAGAGACTTGACAGCAGCATTCACAGGTATTTCTAGTCTGTGTCAGTTGACCCTTGTTCTGTTTCTTTGATTTTTTTATTTCCTTGTAAATATTCAACAAGTTGCTCCTGTGGGACCATCTTTGCTTTGCTGAGGAGAGCTGTGACTGCCCGGGTGGTTGGGAGAATTATCAGGTTTTTGTGTTTTTATTTTAGGACCATAGGAGCATCCTGGCAAAGCCCCAGGACAGAGCAGGACCTGGTTGGGCCCTGTGAGCTTGGGGTGTTGTCCAAGATCACCTCATGGCAGGAGGAGCCAAGGGACACTCTTGTCCCTGGAGGGTGTCCCTGTCCCCTTCTGTGGCCCTGGGGATGGAAGAAGCCCCTTGTGAGGAAGGTACAGAGGCACCCATCCCGTGTCCCAGGGGCTTCATCAGCTACCCTGATGGGTGGTGAATTGGGGTTGGCTCAAAGGGGACCATCCAGCACCTTCTAGGGTGTCCTGGGTGGCCTGGAGTTGGGGCTGGGGCTGAAAGTCCCTTTGGACTTGTGCAACACCTTGTGACACAACCCCTTTCCAGGGCACCCAGAGCCAGCAGAAGTTGGCTGAGGTTGAAGCTGAATTGAAAAAACAAAGCAAGTGCTGGTTTTTTGTAAGCTGAAATGGTGTTTTCCTTCCTGCCACAAACGTAAACCTGGCAAAGGAACAATGGTGTCTACTGTCCTGGGAGGAAAACGTCCCAAATCAGGCCTTTCCCACTTCCCAGTGTGAGTGGGAACTTGCTTTGTTTGCACAGGTGGAGACTCAGCTGCTGTGATGGAGCTGCTGCAACAGAGAGAGGAGGGAAGGACCAGTAAGCACCAGTTTGATTGCAAGGATGTTGTTTCAGGATGTGACTCAGTGTGTTGGGGGGAAGCTAAAATGGTCAAAGGAGCTGGGGGAGGCGGGGTAAGAAATGTCAAGATGTTTGCAAGCTGAGGGTCTGGGGGATGGTGCCCATCCCATGGTGGAGGGGGCACAGAGGGGATGCAGGGAGGTTGGGCAGCCTCAAAAATCCTTTGAAGCCAATGATAGCACTGGGATACCCCGTGGACTGAGCCTGTGCCCTGCTGGGAGTCCCCAGTGTGTTTTGGGGCTGTGTTGGAAGGTGTTAAGGTACCCATGAGGGACATGCGAGAGCTGGGAGAAAGTGGGGTGCTCTTCATGCCCTTCCCACGTGGTTTGTCCCAAGATTTCAGCCTCAGGTGCACGAGAGACAGAAAGGTGACTGTTGGGGTCACCATGCTCGCTGTGGCGCTGCTTCTCACTGTCACCATCATTGCGCTGGCAGGTGAGTGGCTGCGGGTGCAGGAACTACCCCAAAGTCTCCTCCCTTGAGAAACCCCCCAGCATGAGTCACTTGGGCATGTTGTGCTTTTTTTCAGCTAAGAAACACCCACCCTGCACTGCTCCCACCCTGCCCAGCTGCCTGGAGAGTGGGATCGGCTTCGGAAACAAGTGCTTTTACTTCTTGGAGGAGGAAGTGGACTGGGAAGGGAGTCAGCACTCCTGCCTCTCACACCAAGCCCACCTGGCCACCATTGACACCAGGGAGGAGCTGGTAAGAGAAACCCCTGAAGAGGCAGTGTGGAACAGCCTTTGGGAAGCAGATTTGGGAATTCCTTGAAGGGAGTGGTGTGGAGGTACCTGTGATCCTTGCTTTCCCCACCTCCAGCATTTCCTCCTGCGCTATGGGAACTTCATGGAGTACTGGGTTGGTCTCCGGAGGGAAGGTTCTGGACCTTGGAAATGGCTCAATGGTTCCCTCTTCAATGCCCTGTACGTCCCAGCTTCTGGAGAACAAAAGGTGGCCTGGGCTGAGCCGGGGTGGTGGCTAGATGCAGGAGGCACAAGTAGATCTAAATCTAATGAGGTGGGAGCAATCAAACACTACTTTTCCTGGTTGTGCCAAAGCATTCAGACACAACCCATGGATTTGTGGGAGGCAGATGCTGATGGGGAGCTGGGGGCATCCCTGGATGAATCCCCTGGGACCAAGAACATGGAAATATTCCCTCCATTGAGGAGTGGAAGGTAGTTTGGGTTCTACGTGGGGGTTTTGCTGGGGAGGGTGGTCCCTACTCCTGCAGCACTATTAATCCCTTTGGAAATGGGAATCCCTCCCATCCCAGCCTTGTCCGATGAGCTCTTCCTGTGCTGTTGATCCAGGTTCGACATCCAGGGCAACGGCCATTGTGCCTACACCAACTCCCACAGGATCAGCAGTGACAGGTGCTCTGAGACAAAATTCTCCATCTGCAGCCACCTGCAGAGGCACCCCAGCGAAGTTCAGAAGGATCCAGAAATCCTGAATTCCACTTAACTTCCCTCTTAGCAGAGATCCACCAGCAGCTGCTGTTACCCCGCACAATGTGGTATTGAGTCTCCATTATTTGTATTTGTTTAAATTTTAGCTGGAAAACAACTCACAAGTTGGGATGAGTCTGTTTGCTGAAACTGTCAGTTGAGATAAGTCCATTTGCTAAAGTGAAAGCCAATGATTGCTCAAAAAAAATCAATCAAAAGGGCTCCATTCTGGAGCAGGTGGTGAAGAGGCAAAGCCCCTGGGAGGGAGATGCTCAGGGGAAGTCCATGGAGGACTGACCCCATGGAAGGGACCCCACCCCAGAGCAGGGCAAGGACTCCTCTTCCTCTTGGGGAGGCAGTATAAAGTGTGTAGTGACCATAACCACCCTCTCATTCTCCCTGCACCACTGGTGGGGAGGAGGAAGGGAACTGGGGATAAAGTGAAACCTGGGAAGGAGGGAGGGGTGGAGGAAAGGAGTTCTATTAAGATTTGTTGTTCTTCTCATTTTGCCTTTTCTGGGACCCCAAGGGCAACAGCCTGGGTACAACAGCTGAAACTGCTGGAGAAGAATGTCCCTCGGCTGTTCCATGTTCCCTGGCTGTCCCGTGTCCCTTGGCTCTGTGGGGCTGGGGGTGGCAGCAAGACCCAGGGCGGACCTGGGGGCAAACAACCCTGAGCCCCAGCTGAGCCAGTTCCCCCAGTTCCACCTAGGTCACTCCCAGCATGGGCCCTGTGGCTCCCAGTCACCCCCAGTATGGTCCCAGCTCACTACCCACTAATGTCCAAGATGCTTTCAGTTACACTCAGTATGATCCTGGTCACTCCCAGTATTATAACACTGTGATCCCAGCGTGGTCCCAGAGGTTCTCATTCACCCCTAGTAGGGTTCCAGTCACCTCTGGTATAATTACTCACACTATGGCTCCAGTCCCTCCCAGTATGATTCCAGTATGAACCCAGTCACTCTCAGTACGATGCCATTTGCTCCCAGCATGATCCCACTTGCTCCCAATAACTCAGTATGATTCCAGTCACTCCCAGTATTATTCCAGTAACTTTATGGTTCCTCTATTATTTCAGTCACTCCCAGTCTCTCCCAGTATATCCCAGTTGCCCTCAGTGTGTTTCCATTCACTTCCAGTTGCTCTTAGCTACTCCCAGTAACCTCCAGCATGACTGTGTCTTGAGGGTAAAAATATTGCAGTTTGAAACTTGGACCTGAAGTATTACCAATAGAAGTTGTAAATCCCAATAGAGTGTGAGACAGCAGCTTTTCCTAGAGGATGTGCAGCATCACAAAGACTTCATCAGTGTGGCTGTGGGTGCTTGGAGCTTTGTCCCATGCCACTCTAGAATATCATGAAACAGGATTTTACCTGCCGCCAGCCCAGGTCACCCTCTGCCACCGCAGCTCCTCGGACCTTGTGTCCACCAAAGCAGACACCAAGTGTTTCTGCTGCTCTCCCCTTTGCACAAATCCACAGAGAGCTGGGATTTTACCAGACTCTTGTGTCTCCATTCTTCCATATTCCTGAAGAACCAACTTTCCTCCTGATGAATACGCTAAGTTCCAGGAATGGCCACCAGCTCCCCTTCCTGCCTAGAAATCTTGAAAGTGCTTCTAAATGCTGCTCCATTCAGCTCTTGGGCAGCTACTCTTTACACAGAGCTGTGAAAAAAATCCCCAGGCCATGGGCTCATCAGAAAAGTGCTGCCAGAGTTAGAGGTATGTGGGCAATCTCTGTCCATCTGTAGATTTTTCATGGATCTCTACATGGGACTGTGCAGAGATGGTTTTTGTATGGAAAGGAAGGAGTGTGCAAGCACTGTGTGTGATACTTTCCCTCTCCGTGTGTGTCCCCAGTCCATGGATACAAAGACATCCAAGAGCTCCTTGCACAGACAGACCCGTCTATCCCTGGATAAGGGAGCGCAGTGGGAGTTGGTGGGCAGCAAGTCCCCGATGGAGGGGGTAGATCTGGCTCTACCTCTGTCAGGCCCTGCCAAGGCTCAATGCTGGCTCCTCTGGAATGGGAAAGCCCTTCAGACTTGTCCCTGCCCAGAGGGGCAGTGCTGGCCTGGAAGCACAGGTTGTTCTACCCACAAGGTGCAAGAGATAACAGTATATAAGAGATAACAACCGTTCCAAACGCTGCCTGGAAGTCAGAGCTCTGGGTGCTCCGCATGAGCCTCAGTTCTGGCAGCTGCTCTGGGATCATCCCCTGCCCCAGGCTGCAGGGGATGCAGCAGGAGCCTGGCTGGGCTCTGCCCTGGGGCCGTCCTACAGGGAGAGCTGCACACAGGCAGGACTTGGTTCCCACAAACTGCCAAGCCAGGGGTGCAGGGGAGCTGGCCCAACTCGGCCTGCACTGCTGTCTGCTGTGCTCTAGGGCTGGGGCTGCCTGCAGAGGGGAGAGCACTGCTGGGCTTCATCCTGAGCCTGAAGTGGGTGTGTGGGCTGGGAAAAGTGGGGAGGCTCAAGGGCATTCACAGAGCTCATCCTGGTGGAGGGACAAGGAAAAGGCAATGGGAACACAGCAGTGAGCACAGCTGAGGGCTGCAGAGCGGCTCTGCATGACGCCGTAACATCTCACAGGACCCCTGAGACACTGCTGTTGTGCCCCAGGGACAAGCAGAGTGGAGTAGTCCAAGCCCTTCCTCACCTGCAAACCATACGAGCTGGTGTGTGGCTTTTGGAGTGCCACCTCTGCTTGCCCCATGGGGGTTTGTTTTTGTTGGGCTGTCTGCCCCCAGACCAGGTCACAGCAGCTGCTGGAGGCTGTTGCCAGGGCCAGGAGCCAACTCCCATTTCATTAGTAGTCCAGACCATCCCCCTGAGCCCTGCCAAAAGGCAGCTTGGCAATCAATGGTTGCAGCTGCCCCAGCAAAGCAGGGTTCTTTTGGTGCCCAGCCAGGCTATGCAATGCACAGATCTGGGAGCATCCCCCTGGCTCTTGATGCTCCTGCACACTGGATGTGGAACATGTCTTTGAAGAAGGTGCCAGAATTTAGGTAAATCATCTTCAGCAAGCCAGTGTCCAGGTCAAGGAAGAGGCTATCATCCTTGAGGTCATCCTTGGTGTCTCCAGCTGCAGCCCCACCTGGTACAGCTTTGCCAGGAGCTCCTTCTTCCCTGGGGGCCACACCAGGCTGTTTTGCCCAGGGCCCCAGACAACAACTAACCAGGACAAGCAAAACCAGGGTGGATGGTGGCCACCAGTGCTTGCCACACCAGGTCTCCAGCTCAGCTCCAGCATAAGAACTGCAAGTTCCTTTCTAATGATCCCTGCTCAGAGCTACAGGCAAGACAAAAAAAATTTGGTGTGCTTTGCTCCTTAGTACCAAGAGATGTGTGGAGCTGTTACCTGCCAGGCCCCTGGATCAAACTGTGCACGTAGATTTCTCCCATCTTCTAGGGCAGATGAACACCATGCATCCAAGGATCATTGAAGAGGTCTTCCAATGATGGCCTGTCCAAGGGTTGCATGGACAAACACCTCTTAATAACATCTTCGCACTCTGAGGAGAGAAACCAGAAACTACCAGTCAGTTGGAGAAGGGTCCTGTCAGATTTGCCCCCTCCCTGTTCCCATGCCCAGGCCATGCTGGGTGTGCTCAGAGCTGTGCCTAAACTTCCCCATGGATTCTCTTTTTTGGAGGAGAGCAGGACATGTGACACCTCCTCAGCAACTGCCAGAGTGGGATGCTCATGAGCCTGCTGCTCTCTCCCAACACTGGTATTCCCCCTGTGCCACAGAGATGAGGATCCACCTTGAGAAAGCCGTCGTGGGAACAAGATCCGCCTCCAGATGATCTCCTGGCCCCTCCTGAATGGGTGCTTCCCAACGACCAGGTGGTACAGCAGGAGGCCGAGGGACCAGATCGTTGCTGCCTTGCCGTTGTAGCATTTGAGGTAGATCCACTCTGGTGGGCTGTAGGACAGTGTTCCTATGGAATACAGATGGAGTTCATCAGGGGATGCTGCTGCTCCCAGAGCCTCGCCCCAGCATCCCTGGGCATGCAGGGGCTGCACCAGGGGAACACAGGGTGACCTGCTGCCCTCTCGCCAGCACCTGTGACTCATGGACAAACTTGGGGTTGGAAAAGAAGCCACTGGGGTTGGAAGGAGGAAGCAGAGGCCCTTGGAAGGCCCAACCATGACACACTAAAGAAAAACACTCCCAGTGGTGGGAAAAACCATTCTCCTTCCCACCTGCATTGCCTCCAAAAACATTAACAAGCCAAGAAAAAAAAGGACAACAAAGCAGTCCAAGTCCTTCCTCACCTGCATCCTAAACTGGCCAGGGCATGGGGTCTAACCACCCCCCACCCCCTCCTCTGGTGCCCCATGGGTGCTTTAGTCAGGCTGGCTGCCCCAGCCCCAGCCCAGGGCAGAGTTGGTGGTGAAGGTGGTCAACACGGCTGGGAGATGGCTCACTCCGACCCCCACCCAAAAGTAACTTGGCTGAAGAGTTAATCCCATGCCTGGCAGCAATAGGAGGAAGCTGATTCTATTTCAGCAGCACCAGCAACAGGGCAGTGGTTGGGCAGTGTGAATGTGGCCTGTGTGGCTTTAATTCTCCTCCACTTAGTGCTCAGGGACTTGTGAATATTTCAAGAACTGCTAATCATGAGGCCTGCAACAAAAATACTGAGTTCACTGTCACAAATGCAACATGGGTAGCAGATGGAAAGAGGCAATTGCAGTTTTACTGATAAAATTCAGGTGGCAGCCAGAAGAGGGACAACAGCAGCTGTGATCTCCAATTCCCAAGGCAAAGATAACAGCTTCCTGCTGCCACCTCAGAGTGAGTAAAGCAGTGCTGAAAACAGTGCTGGAACCGGATCTGTTCTTTCTCTGAAGGTTGGTTCAGGGCAGCACAGCCGGGCCCTGAGCAATCAGGGCTGTTGGTGGGTGATTGTTGCTCTACTCCAGAATTCCCCTGGAAAAACCCCTGGGGAAGCCAAGGCAGGAGCAGCTGGGAAGGGCTGGCGTTGCTGCTGCTCCTGCTGGGAGCCCCGGCTGGGCCAGGCTGGCTCCCACTACGCTGCGGCTCCTGCTGCTGCCAGAGCCAGGCGGGACTCAGGGACAGGGAATGGACACAGGGGGACAGCAAAGGCCGTGGGGCTGCAGTGATGTTGGCACTCAGGCCAGCACCAGCACAGAGCTTTAGCCATGAGGGGCCATGAGCTGCTCTGAGGGACTATGGGGGTTGTGAGGGGAAATGAGGGGTTGTGAAGGGCCATGAAATGCTGTGAGAGACCATGAGGGGCTGTGAGGGGAAATGAAGAGCCATGAAAGGCCAGAGGGACTATGAGCAGCTGTGAAAGGCCACGAGGGACCTCAGCCCTGGCAGAAGGTGTTGGAAAATGGTTAGCAGAACGAGGCCATATTAGCGAGGTGTGCATACAGAACAAGATGCAGCATGCACAAACCAGCTATTGTTCTAAACTCTGAGATGCTATTGTTCCTAACTCTGAGATGTCCGTCCCAGGAGATAGAAAGGGAAAGAGAGCCAGAATTGTAACCAACATAAAGGAAATAAGCAAGGTAGAGAAAAAAATCACATAGTCAATATTTCAGCTTATGCAGGCAGAACTTTAGCTGATTCAAGTGAAAACATGTCTAGAAACTTGCAGCAAATCAGAAGGCTAAGATAGATGTGTGAATAATGCCAAATAGCCAATCATATGTGCCAGTCTGTTGCGTGAGTGGTACCTGTTGTCTATAATAATGCTTGTCTTAGAAGAAATAAATGGAATAACACCATTATCTCTATGAGAGTGTGTGTTATATCCCAGCGACCTCTCTGATAAGAAGGGAGACCTGCCATGTCCCCAGGGCAGGGCAGCTGTGAGGCTCCACGAGTGCAGATGTGGTGAAGAGTGGGCTTAGGGCGCCTCTGGGAGGGGATGAGACTCTTCCCCAGCTCCAAACCACACCAAAACCAACATAAATGGCACTTTGCATCTTTAGAAACCACTGGCAACTTGGAAGTGACTGTACAGCTCAATCCCACTGCAAAAAGGAAGGGAATCTTCCCTGTGAGCTGCTATCCAGCCACTATTAACAATGTGTGGGAATGGGAAGTATAATACTAATAAATAATACAAAGAGATAATAGTAACAACAGTAACAAGAAATGTACCCCCAAATGCCAACACACAGCACCACACCAAAAGGATATAACCTCATTTTGCTTTATTGTCTCAAGGCTCATGAGAAACAATGCCATGATATAATACCCCAAAAGCCATGCAGGAAGGGATTTCCCCTCCCTTCATAATCCCCAGCCTTTGGCTGTCTCATTCCAGACCCCACCCTCCCAATGCCCACAAAAACCCATCCCAGCGCTCCTGGACATCAAGACCCCCTTCCCAAGGCCTATTTCACCCATTCCACCCCTCCCAATCCCCATCCCACACATCCTGCCCCAACCAGTGCCCATCTCACCCCTCCTGATTTGCATCCCACTCAGCCCAATCCCCTTCCAATGCCATCCCACCCTGAGGGGCTGTGGAACTGAATAATTTGAGGTGGGAATTGAGCCATATTGGGGTAAGGTTGAGTGGAATTGAGATGTTTTGAGGTATTTGATCTAGTCCTCTTGGCTTTTCGAACAGAAAATGATGGAGGAAACTGTACCAAATACCCCAGAACCAACAAATCTTCCAGAAACTGGTGCCTCCGGGTGCCTCTGAATATATCCCAAACACCAAATACACCTCCCAAAGGGCAGTAAAAAGATGACGCTTTAGGTGATAAAGTTGGAGCAGCAGACAAAAGTCTCCCTGCAGTCAGGGCACTCGAAAGGCTTCCGTTACTGGTGGCTCCATTGGTGTATGGTGGGTGATGAGGTTGGAGTTGTATCTGAAGCCCTTCCAAGAGTCAGGGCAGCAGAAGGGCCTCTCCTCTGTGTGAACCTGCTGGTGCTGGAGGAGATGGAAGCTGGACTGAAACCTCTTTCCACAGTTGGGACACTCGTAGGGCCTCTCCCCAGCATGGATCCTGCGGTGAATGATCAGGTCAGGGCTCTGGCTGAAGCTTTTCCCACATTCCCCATACTTGTAGGGCTGTTCCCCAGTGTGGATCATCTCTTGGCAGATCAGATGGGAGCTTCTGATGAAGCTCTTCCCACACTGCCCACACTCATACAGCTTCTCCCCAGTGTGGCTCCTCTGGTGGATGATCAGGAGGGACCTCCACCTAAAGCTTTTCCCACATTCCCCACACCTGTAGGGCTTTGCCCCATCATGAAGGTGCTCAGCAACTTCCAGCTCTAAGCCCTGGCTGAAGCTCCCACTGCCTGCCTGGCACAGGGTGGGTTTTTCCTCCTTAGAGCACCCTGGGCTGGGTATGGAGCCTCTCCTTGTGCGGGATCTCCACAGCTTTTCCTCCCCATTGGAGCACCATGGAGCTGCTCAAAATGGCTTTTCCATGAGGTTCTGCTGCAAGGGTTTGTCCTCCCTGCTCTCTGTCCTCAGCTCATTCCCTGGGGGAGGAAGGACAAGGAGAAGATTTGGGATTTGGCTCTGTGCCAGATGGAAGGGGAAGGAGATTCCCCCAGTCCGTCCCCAGCAGGACGGCATTGGCAGCAGGGTTTTCCTGCAGCTGGGGGTGATGCTGGGCTGGGAGATGGAGGAGAAGAGAGGGGGAAAGGGGCAGTGACTTCCTCCTGACCTGCCTGGCTGTCCCGGGATATCTTCCTCTTTCTCACCGCCTTCTTCTCCATCTGGCCAAAATTTAAGAATGGGAAACCCTGGTTTGGGGTGAAACAAGATGTGGCCATGTTGGCTTTGAAGGTTCCCCTGCCCAAGTCCATTTCCAGAAGTCACCAGGCATTCTGGGGTCCATAAAAACCACCAGACCACCAAAAAGCCTCCCAGCAGTTCCCCCTCTCTGATGTCACCACTTTGGGGTTCTGGGGTTTCCCATGTCTGGGCTGCTGGAGGTCCCAGCTCTCTGGCACCTCCAATTGGGGGTCCCCCCTCTCCAGCATTTCAGTCCTCCCCAGACTGCTGGCAGTCCCAGGAATCCCAGGGATCCACCCTCTCTGGGTGCCCCATTTTGTGCTTCTGGGGATCTGCTCTCACTGGGTCCCACTTATGAAAGTTGGGAGTTTTGGGTGTCCCGGGGATCCTCTCTCCCCTGTCTCTCTCTCCAGGCTGCTGGGGCTCCTGGGGGTCCCCCCCTCTGTGGTCCCTGTTTCAGAGTCCCAGAGCTTCCCCCTCCAGGCTGCCGGGGGTGCCCCAGCTCCACTATCAACCCTCTCCATTCTCCCCACCCATGGTTCTCCCAAGGGGTCCCCAAAACTGGTGTTCCCTCCTCTCCCACTCCAGTCTTATGCAATCCCCATGTGGCCATGGGCAGATCCCCAACCCCCACCACAGGAAGAACCTGCATCCCCCCTTCCCCACCAGGGCTCTGCCAGCAGCCGCCACTGGGACCCCCCAAAAACACCTCCCGGGGACCCCCCCGATGTTCTCCCGAGGGCCACCTGTGGCTCGGCTTTGGAGTCCTGTAAGCTCCAAACACAGCCAAAAAATACCAGCTCAGGGACCCCCTGGATATTTGGGGCGAGCTCCCCCTCCCCGCTCACCTGCAGGATGGGGGCAGCAATGGTCCAGTGGAGGCTGCAAATTCAGGGAGCGCCAGACTATGTGATTTCTTCTCTGCTTCCTGCTCCTCCTTTGTCCTTCCTCTTCCTCTTCCTCCCACTCCTCCCCCTTTGTGTCTCCTCCTCCTCCTCCCACTTCTCCACTTCCATCCCTCCTCCTCCTCCGTAATCCCACCTCCTTCTCCTCCTTCCCCCAATCCCTTGTCCCACTCCTCCTCCTCCCTCCTCCTCCTCCGCCGTTGCCGAGTCGCTGGCAGCCCGCGGGAGGAGCGGGGATGCAGCCGGGACAGCTCGGCATGGGCAGCGCGGGGCTCTCGGCTGCTCCCAGCCCAGCGCTGGGGACAGGGGGAGCCCGGCCTGGGGAAAAGGAGAGGGAAACAGGGAAAACTGGGGGCTGCAGATCCAAAGTGGCCTTGCTGGGGAGCCTGGGCAGGGAGTTGCAGCCTGGAGATCTGGGAGGGGGGAACGCAGAGAGGGGTGGGGAATCCCTGCAGTGGCAGCACTGGAGTGACTGGGCTGTACTGGGATCATACTGGGATCATACTGGCAATGACTGGTTTATACTGGGGTAACTAGAACCTCACTGGGGCAATGGGGAGTGACTGGGCATGACTAGGAGCACGCTGAGGGCAACTGGGAAATACTGGCCATGTTCGTAACCATACTGGGCTGACTGGGACCCCACAGGGAAAAACTGGCACCATGCTGGGGAGAACTGGGACCACACTGGGAGCAACTGGGAGTGAATGGGAGTGACTGTGTCTACACTGGGGGCAACTGGGCATGACTGCAACCATGCTGGGAGGGACTGGGATCATATGGGGAGTGACTGGAACTATACTGGGGTCAACTGGATTCAACTGGGATAGCACTGGGAGGAACAGGGATCAATTGGAACTATACTGGAGGCAACTGGGATTCTGTTGGGATCAGAGTGGGAGCAGCTCCCCCATGTTGGGGGAGACTGGGATCATACTGGCAGCAACTGGGACTGCTCTGAGGGTGACTGGGAGTGGCTGTGAGCAACTGGGATCAGTCTGGAAGCAACTGAGGGCAACTGGGAGTGACTGGGAACATGCTGGGAAGAACTGGGATATACTGGGAGAGACTGAAACCATAGTGGGGTAAATGGGACCAACTGGAATCATGTTGGATGATAATGGGAGCAGCTGTGCCCATGCTGAGGTCATATTGGAATCCTGCTGGAATTGACTTGGATCATACTGAGAGTGACTGGATATATTAGTTTGAAAACAAACCAGTGGGGGATCGCAAGTCAGGATTATAATTTAATAGGAAAATTAAAAATAAGTGCAATACTACAAGGGAAAAGCACTGACAAAGTCAGATACAACCTGACACCCTGTTAGGGTAGTGGTAGCAGTCCAAGTGAAGTAGTTAGGTTGAAGCAGTGATCTTGCGGAAGGTCAGGTCTCTACATCAAGGTCCAGTGGCAGCGCTTATCCTCTGGGAATCCAGTAGACAGGACTGCTTTGTGCAGGTCTAAAGACAGGTTATATTCAGGTGGGAATGCTTGGCTTCTCCCTCCTGGGTGGAGAATCTCACAATAGGATGAGGTAAGTCCATGAGTCATGTGGTGGGTTCTTGATGTCCCATTAACTGTTATCAGGGGTGAGTCACAGCAAGAGATAACAGCTAATGGCCCACAGCTGCTGGTAATAGAATACTAAATACATCTGTATTGTAACCCAGGACACTGGAATGGTGCTGGGAGTATTTGAGAATGACTGGGATCAGACTGGGAGTGACTGGAAATGTGCTGGCCATTACTGGAACCATACTGTACATGACTGGAAGCAACAGAGACCATGCTGGGAGCAAATGGGATCATATGTGGAGTAAGTGGGAGTGAGTGGATTCATACTGGGAGCAACTGGGCCCACATTGGGAGTGACAGGCAGTCACTCTGGGTGTGACTGGAATAATACTGAGAGTATCTGGGAATGACTGGGGTCATATCGGGGGTGACTGAGTGCAACTGGGATCACTCTGGGAGCAAATGGCATCATTCTGGGAGTGATTGGGTTGATACTGGGAGCTACTGAAACCATGCTTGAGATAACTGGGACCATACTGGGAGTGACTGGAAGCAACTGGGATCATAGTGGAAGTGCTGCGAAATGACTAGGATCGTACTGGAGGCTACTGGGATCATGGTGGCAGTGAGAGGGAGCAATCTGGATGATATTTGGGGCAACTGGGACCATACTGGAAGTGACTAGGATCATGCATGAAGAGACTAGAACCATATTGGGAATGACTTTGGTCCTACTGGGATCATCCTGGGAGCCACTGGGATTACAATGGGTGTGAATGGAACCTGCCTGCGGGGTAACTGGGAGCTACTGGGTCCATGATGGGAGGACACTGGACACATTGGGAGACACTGGGATCATACTGGGAGTAACTGGGACCACACTCTGGGCAACTAAAAGAAAACGGGATCATGCTGGAGGCAACTGGCAGTGACTGGAAAAGACTGGGATCATTCTGAGGGAACTAGAACATTACTGGGGCAACTGGGAGTGCCTGGGAATGACTAGGAGCATGCTGAGGGCAATTGAAATATAGTAGGAGTGTCTGTAACCATACTAGGGGGATTGGAACCACACTGGGAACAACTGGGACCATGCTGGGGGCAACTGGGAGCAAGTTGGAGTGACTGGGGTCATATTGGGAGTAACTGGAAATGACAGGGACTATATTAGGGGCAACTGGGAGAAGTGGGAACACCTGGGTGGAAGTGGGAGGAACAGAGAGCAACTGGGACCGTGCTGGGGGCAAATTGCATCATAATAGGGAATGACTGGGAGTGACTGGGTTCATACTGGTGAAGCACGGAATTGACTCCACAACTCAGACAGTTATGAAGTAGGTATGTGTTTATTCCAGCTGGGGTGTATAGGGGGGTAGCCCCTCCAAAAGCATGCACACTGTCAGCAGCACTTCACTAGGTTTATATTAGGTTACAGATTACATATGCATAAAGTTAGACAAAGCCGCCATACAAATTCATTACCTATCCCCGCTTCGTATTATAATTAGTTCAAAGTTCATTTAAATATGCTCGTGCAAGCTCAGTGTCTCAGATTAATTGTGGGTAGGGGTCCCAAATAATCAATGATGGCAAAATCAGTAGTCTTCATCACGATGAACTGTTCACCCTGTTCCCTTGCGCATGCTCCCGTGGTTCTTGGTCCAAGTCCAAGCCTGAGAACCAGCTTGTACTGGTCCTGGGGTCCAAGGGTGGGATGCTTGGTCACACTTAGTGGTTTTTCTCAATTATTTGGCTCTCTTCTCTCTATCCTCCCTGATACTAGGTAGGCACAAAATCATTAAGCGAATAATAAATGGTTTTCAGCAGGCATATCTTAGTAAATCATTACCAAGCCTCTGGCCCTCTAAATCAGTTAAAAAATATTATTATTATTATCCAGCTTCTAGTTCTTTTAAATTAATAATTTCTATTTTACCCTAAATCACTGGGAGCATCAGGGATCCTACAGGGAGTGAGGGGAAGTGACCAGGATCATACCAGAAGTGACTGGGAGTGCCTGGGCTCATCTTGGCTCCTACTGAGATCCGGGCGGATCCCATTCTGTTCCCAGAGGGCGTCAGGGGATCCAAGCACAGTCCCAAAGGAGATCCTGGGAATTCCCAGGGATTCCCCCTTTGCTCCTGTGGCAGGATGCTCCCCCCCCCCCCCCCCCCCGCTTCTCTCTCTCCCTGATCGGTAGCCAGAGATGGATAGCTCAGATTAGGTTGATAGCTTAATCCAGGCTATCTGGTGTTGGCGACTGAAAGTCTAAGGTGAGATACTGAGAGAATGTGGAAAATTTTTAGTGACCACAAATCCACACATTTTTAATCCTATAAAAAGCTCATGAAATCTCAGAAAAGGTAGAAGCTTTTCTACATGGACGTTGGAGTGTGAAGTAAAGTCTTCTCTCCTGAGCTTGGACGCAAGTTCTGTGGTAACTTCTTGCAAGACTGAGGGAGGATTCTAATGCATCTCAGCTCCAAAATTGGATTTGGTAAGATCATTGGTTTCCGATATTGTATTATTCCAGCTAACTTATAGGTACCTTTCTTAACTTGCATTTCAGCTATTTTATAGCTCAAGCAAGCATTTCTTAACTTGCACTTTTAACTATTTTTATAGTCCAAGCAAGCATTTACCCCGTGATTGCATTTTAGCTATTTATTATAGTTTTGCAATTATGTATTCATTGTGTGTGTATGTATGTCAATCTGTTCTATGTTTGTATGTTTGTTATTTTCTGTGTCTAATAAATGGTATTTTTAGACTAATCAGCCAAATATCAAAGATCCTTGTGAACAGGACCGAGTGTTGGGGAGTTAGCTACCCTAAAGCCTGGCAAACTGCAGAAACTCATAAGGCTCCTGTCTCCCATGCAAGACAGCTCCCTCAGGCACTGTTGCATCTCCCAGCCTGTGATGCCAGGATCTGCCCCTTCTCACAGCCCCCAGACCCTCCCTGTTTCTTGAACCTGGCAGCCCCTGGACCCCCATTGCTGCCTCTCCCAGTCCCCAAAGCCTCCTTTCCTCAGCCCCAGGGACTCCCTGAACCCTCCTTCCTGGAGGTCCCCTTTGTGCCACCTGTAACCCCAGCATTCCATGGGAGCTTGGGAGGAGACACAGGTGACCAAAAGTGACCCCAGGGATATCCCAGAGCACAGGACATCAGGCTCAGTGTATAAAGTGGGGGAACAAGGAGGAAGGGGGGACATTTGGAGTGATGTTTTTTGTCTTCCCAGGGGACACTTAGGCAGGAGGGGCCCTGTTGTGCCAGTGGTCAGGGTCAGCACCAAAGACACAACAACTGAAGGAACAGTGTAATTTATATAATGCAAAAAGGCAAAGAATGACAAAAGGAGAAACTTAGCAATGTACCTAGTCAGCACTACCAAAGATTGCCTGTAATGATTAAGAAAGATCCAACACCAGTTACCTTCAGACTTTACCATCATCCAGATGCAGACACATCAGCTTGGGGGAAGCTGTCACAGCCAAGGGCTGGGGAGCCACTCCCGGACACTGGGCATTCCTGCAGGTGCATCCAGCTTTGCAGGCAATGAGGCTCCAACCTCACTGTGAGAGGGCCCAGCTTAGACAGTGCTGAATAAACAAACTTGTGGCTAGCACAGGTCTTTCTTGTGAGAATATTTTTGCTATGTTTCATAAACAAAGATAAAGTTTGGATGTTTTGCAAACAGCGTCTCAAGATTAGGGCAGTTCAGACCTGGCCAGTTAGGCCTAGGGGGAGGTTTCTGGCTGATCAATCTGGGTGACCTCTGAAAACTCTATATATATGGAAATCAAAATAATAAAGGCACTTTTCTCTTTCCTTGCCTGACAACCTGGGTTTTCCTTTCAGCTAGCGGCTCAACAGCGACACAAACTGATGTCACTTCTAGTGCAGGAACATCTGCTTTCATTCTCCTGTTTGGTTTCTCCAAAAGCCTGGCCAGGGCTCAGGGAGGAACCAAGGGAGTTGACTTTGCCCATACACCCCCAAACGAAGCCAGATGTGGCCTTGTCTTGTTTCTAAATACAGAAAGGTAGATCTGTGTTTCCCCAATGAACAGCTACAAAGATAATTTTGCTAATAATACTTAATTAGTTAGCAGAAACAAATAATATTTGGTTGGAAAGTTCATCTAGAGATAGCTTTTATACTCTTTTTATACCCTTTTCCATTCCCTGTACCTTTCACTCCCTGTACCGTTCACTCCCTGTACCTTAGCCCTACATGTCTATAACCTTGTCCTGTAGTTAGCCTAGTTCGGGGCTCTTTGGGGAAGACGAAACATCCCTACTATCTCAGAACTAGAGGCTCCAACCTTGGACGGGGCCTTCTCTCTGGAACATGTTTTTGTAAACTAGATTGTAGCCTCATTTGGGGGGCGGGGGGGAATATTTAGAATAGGGGGACAATTACTTAATTTGTTAGGTTTCTTATTGGGAGATTTTAGATAGATATGCTAATTTGCAAAGTCCATAAAATTGTATACACATTGTATGTGGGGGTGCTCCTCGGCGTGATTCCACCTTCAACGAGGGGGCACCTGGGATCCTATTCAAACCAAGGTAATACCCTTTTTCTCTATACTGCTGTGTCTGTGTCTTATTTTTACCAGCTTTTAAGGCATCACAGGGAGCTGGTGGGGGGGCGGCAAGGCCCTGGCTGTTCGCTGGAGCAGGCTTCTTGCCTTGGCTCGCACAGGGTCTCAGTGTCACCCAGCATGGGCAGCTGCAGCATGGTGTGCAGGCCATGGGATCATCCCTGCCGCTTTCCTGCCCCAGGGCCCACCCCTGGCCTGGAGCTCCCGGCCACCCAGCCACCCACTCCTGCAGCCAAGGGCCAACTGGCAGCCTGGGGCCCATGCGAGCCAGGGGCCATTGTGACACGGTGGCGTGGCCGCTCGTGCGTTGGCACCCCGTGGCAGGCACTCTGGAGACCCTGGTGTGTTGACGCTGTGGAACTCCATTGGAAGCCAGGCTCCCCCTGTGACACCATGGCACCTCAGGGAAGCAAGCCTGGAGATGGGGTGCTGATGCTAGGGAAGCTGATGGAAGCAGCTGGCACCACTGGCAAGCTATGGAAGCTGCTAGAACCAAGTGGCCAGAGTGATGCTGGAGTGATTCTTGCCTTTTTTTTTATTTGTAACTGTGATAAATGAGTGAATAGTGAATGCTGGCTCTCGCAAATATGAATTTAACATTTACAAGTGATAAGATACTGTGTAAAGTAGCACTAAGATGAAATGTAGTTAAGTAGAAACAAAGTTAGAGTGAATTATAACTTTGTAATAGTTGTAATATGCTAGAAACATTGTAAGAAATATGTGGTAATAAATGTCTTTTAAGCTGATAAACCACAAGGCCAGAGATCAAGACGCCCTGAAGGAATAAAAAGAAACAGACCTCATGCATCCCAGTGTCACCGAAACCGCAGGAAAAACAAAAACCCTCTAACACTGTATTTGAAGTGACAGAGAATCAGGCATTACTATACTTTCTGGCCAGGATGTGCCTAGGAAAGTATTCCAAGAAGACATGGTCTTAGAGAATTTTCCCCCGAAATATTATACAGTCAAAACCCCATAGAGATACATTGTTTCAAGGTTCATTGGACCGGAGTTGAGTAACCCCTGATATTCAGTCTCCTATTGGATCCGAATCTCCTCGCCTCTGATGCTAATTAGATTTTTCCTTCTTCAGTTTTTCTTATTATTCTTTTCTGGATCAGATGCCTTTATCCCTGCTGGAGGTGGTGTCTGGGGTAGCTGTTTGTGATAGCCACCATGTCCTGTGGATGTTCTGTTGATATCCACAATGTCCCGCGGATGTTCTGTTAAGAGCCTTTATCTTTCTGGTTATCTTCAGGGTCACTCCCAATGTATGGTATGTTAATCCCATCTCCGTAGGGTGATACTATATCTCCTAAAAACTAAAGAAAACTCCTTTTCCTCACACAAAATTAGAGAGATAAAATAAAATGTTTAAAGTTATATTGTTTCCAACACCAGGAAATCTGTTACCCACATTCACACCTCTCTGAGAAGCTGTCAGCCACGAATTAGAGCTAAAGAAGATTTCAGCCTTCAGCCCTGAGCCAAACCAGGGGGCCCAAGATAGCTCTGTGCTGGCGAAAGGGCGCAAAGATCAAAGAAAGAGGAATGGTTGAAGTGTAGTTTTTTTCGGGACTTAATGAATATGTAACAGTTACAGAAAGTACTTAAGTGCACATTAAGATGAATAGGGCGTAGGACTGAAAAAAAGGCAAACCTGCCACTCCTGCCTGCTGCTGTAAAT
Organism: Entomyzon cyanotis; assembly: GCA_024500445.1. Taxonomy (NCBI): domain Eukaryota; kingdom Metazoa; phylum Chordata; class Aves; order Passeriformes; family Meliphagidae; genus Entomyzon; species Entomyzon cyanotis. The sequence continues at coordinate 255,167 of JAKEPQ010000504.1, read as the reverse complement.
GTATTTCTAAAAATGTTGGCTTGTGAATTTGTCTATATCATAACCTTGCTAGTACTTTTGTCAACCCTTTTCTCCAGTTAGAAAGACCAAACCCATTGCAGAGCTCCAAGACCTGGGGGGCACAAGGCCCCTCTCCTGTCTTGCTCTTTCTAGAGGTACTTGTACCCCAGAGACACAGCCTGTTTGAGCACCATGGGTTGCTTGGGAGTTGCACAGAAACAAAAGCTTTTTACAAGCCCAGTGCAAAGTTTAAATCAGCTTTTAATTAAGTGTCTTGAAGGAATCACCCAATTCTTTAAATGCATTATGGCATTAAATGTTCATTAAGCACCGTCTAGCACATGGCTTTCAAAATTGTTTCCCACTGGATCTTCTAAAAATGCTTTAACCACTCTCCCTCAGCCTTTCCTGGCGAGCCCAGCTCAGCCCAGTTCCCCGAGCACTCCCAGGACTCTCAAGACCACTGCCGAGCTGGGCTGCTCCCCTCGGGCTTTGCTGCGGACACGGTGCTGGCCCGGCCACACTGACCACCCTGCGCCGGGGCCCACAGGCTGCTGAGCGCTCCCCGGTCTGCCTGGGCCTCAGCACCGAGCAGAGAGCCCTGCCCGGGGAGCTCCCAGGGAAAGGCAGCGGCTCCAGCCTCAGATAGCCGCTCCCAGACCCACAGCCCACCCAGGGCCGCCCTGCCCATGCCGGGGCTGTGCCAGCACTTCCCGCAGCCACAGGGGCCTGAAACCCCTTCTCCCGGATGGGAAAGACTCAAAGAACCACTTCCGTCCTTCCGCCTGCGCCTTCTGAGGGACTCCAATCCTGTGGGAATTCCCCCGCACCGGGTCAAAATGCTGCCCCAATAGAGGGACTTGGAAAAACCACCTCCGCGTCCTCCATGCCCCAAAGATCCCGGGAGCTCCCCTGGTGCCGCAGGTGGAGTTTTGGGGCAGGGAGGCTCCAAGGGTCCCCCAGGCTGTGACCCCTCCCAGTCCGTGCCCTCCCCAGTGCTGATGTATAGCCCGGGCTCTCTCGCTGTTCCCAGCTCCTGCAGAGTCCTGGGGTGACCAGACACCCCCGCCTAGCACTGCAGGGCCCTGAGCCCTTGGTCAGCAAAGGCTCAGTGTCCATTCCCGGCCCCTTGCTGGGGGCTCTGGCCATTCCCCACCCCCCTGCACTGGGGTTTGGCTGCAAGGTACAATATTCAGTTAATTTGATCTTTGTTATCTTCGTTTAGATGTGCAAAACCAGCTGCTGCTGAGAGAATTCCATCTCAGACTGAAGGGTTCCCACCCAAAATGCTGCACTCAGTTCTGACCCACCATTAAGAAATCCAAGAGCAAAATAGAAAGCTGATTATAGAATCTGCAAAATCAGAGCTGAAAAAATTTCATTTATGAAAGCACAAATATTAACAGAAGCTGAGAAAACCAACTATGTTTTAAAACAAGCTTCAAACACTGGAACTAGAAGAGCTCAGGCAATACATTTGATTGGAATGAGCCCTCTCTTTCTGACAGGTGAGCAATGCCATCAAATTTCCCAGCCAGGGAAACAGGGACCCCTGGCAGCAGCAGCTTCACACACAGCAATGACACAGACCAGGGCCGGGCAAGCAGCTGCCAAATTTGTAACTTCTCCATTGAAGGGAAGGATTTATTTTAATTATACTGTAGCCACAATTAGTAAAGTGCAAGATTTATGAGTCAAGAAAAATATAAATAAATCAATGATGAAAGACCCCCCACCACATCAAAAAGACAAACCTCATTTTTCTTTACTGTCACAAGGCTTCTTTGATTGAAAAAAACAATCAAACCATTCTGGAAGTTTGGACATATGAAAGAATCTGACTTGGGTTTCTGCACCAAACCACAGCAGGATTTGTCCGCTTGGCCATTGAGAATAGGAGCACACAAACAAATCCGTATTTCTTCAGGTATTTTACAGTTCATCCTCCATTTTTTAAAAACAGATTGTACCAGAGACCTATCCTATCCTTGCTGGGAAGAAAGATGCTTTGATTTATTTAAACTTTGAGGTCCATTTAAAAAATAATTTCATTAATGTTAGATGCTTGTGGGCTTGAAGGTAAGGCATAAATCAAATTGATCATAATGTGCAACTTCACTTGACTGCAATATTTACACTCAAATGCCCTTTCACTTGAAACTCTCAAAAGATCTTAAATCTAATTATGAACAATACCAGCTGGAGGCAAGATGAGAGCTGTTACCAATTCTGGGTTTGGTTTTCAAAGTGATTGACCCTGAAGCCTGTGTTGAACTGCAGCAGAGTTGTGTTCAGCAGCTCTGACAACTGGGCCCGAAATGCCAGAGCCATGTTTGGAGCTGGGTCCCATCCCTGTCAGTAGTAGCCACCAACTGCACAGTGACAGCTGCTGCCCCACAGGAAAATGGTCTTTGGGATCATTTTAAGCACAAGCATGAGGCCAGTGCAGTGTCAGCCCTAAGGAGCTGCAGGTGAAGCCCAGCAGGGGAAGGAGAGATTGACTTGGAAGCTGCTGAGTGCCCTCAGTGGCCCTGGGCCTGGAGCCATGGCCATGTTCCCAATGGCAGTTGTAGGGCAGGAGTGATGCCTGATGTGCCCATGGGTGTGTGGGGTGGCCAGGCTGTGGGGCCCAGGCAGTGGGGAAGGGCTAGGGGGCAGCTGCCTGTGCAGGGGTCAGTTGGGCTGGGGCAGGGGGCAGTTGCTGGGGCAGGGGGCAGTTGCTGGGGCAGGGGCTCTCCAACCGCCCTGGATGTGGAACTGGAGCTCGGCAACTGCCAGAACGGCCACTGGAGCCAATGGAGGTGAGTGGGGAAAGGGCAGCTCTCCCTGTGCCTGGCCCAGAGGGGCCTGGGTGGGCCTGGGCTCTCCCACAGGGAACAGTTCCCTTTGGGAACACCAGGGCATTCCCGGGGGCTGTTCTGGAGCTGGCAGCAGCTTTGGTGCTGGCCCTAGGGACAGGCCCAGCAGGGAACAGGGGCTCCTGGCTGTGCCAGGGCACAGCCACATCTCCTCCCGTCCCTGCAGGCACTGACAAGGGAGCAGCTTTTCATGGCATTGCCAGCACCCCAGTTCACAGCCCAGCCTCAGCACTTCCCAGAGATTGCCATGAGTTCCTCCCAGTCATCTCCCAGAGGATTCCTTGTGGCCCAGAGAAGCCCACAGGGAGGATCAGAAGGTGCTCAGGGGCCTGGAGCACTTCTGCTGTGGGAAAGGCTGAGAGAGCTGGGACCACTCTGCCTGAAGAAGGCTTGGCAGAGACCTCAGAGCTCCTTCAGCACCTGAGGGGAGTCAAAGAGAGCTGGGGAGGGACTTTGGACAAGGAGCTGCAGGGACAGCACAAGGGGAATGGCTTCCAACTGGCAGAGGGCAGGGTTCGATTGGATATTGGGAAGAAATTCCTCCCTGGAGATGGAATGGTGAGGTGGGTGGTAAGGCTCTGGCACAGATTGCCCAGAGCAAACAGAGTTTGCCCTGGAAGTGTTCAAGGCCAGGCTGGATGGGGCTCGGAACAACTTCCCTTCTGGTGTTCTCGTCAAGTAAGACACCTTCCCACAGGTCCTTTTTGTTCCCTTTTCAAACTCCAGAGCTAAAAGGATTCCCAAGGAGCGGAGGAAGAGCTGATCTGCAATTCCTGAGCTGGGGAAGAGTGGGAAAGCATTTAGGATCAACTACCTCAGGGACAGCCATGCAATCCTGAGCGTGTTCATCCCTGTGTTCTTACAGGTGACCCAGGAGCTTGGACTGAGCCAGCAGTTCCCTTTCCACATGTTTCTTCAGCAGGAACCTTCCTCTAGAGCCCCTGAGGTGAGTACAGCTGTGCTGAACTGACTCAGGACTGTTTTGAAATGGGACTTAGGGAAGGGAACTGCAGGAGCCCTGCAAGGGGGAAGCTGCTTGGCTGTGGCTGTGCCTGAGTGGGGTTCATTTCTCTGTGCCTGATTTCTGGATCCCCGTTTTACCCCAAAAGAGACTACTTCCCTCTGCTCAGTTGGTTTAACAACATCTTTGATGGTGAACAGCTATAGCAGCAACCTGATCTCAGATGGCACTGTTTAACGTTATTGTAATCACAGTAATCTGTGTCCTAAGCATATGAAATGTGCTCAGCGTTGAAATAGATCTCATACGTTTAAGTTGATTTTGAATATGAATAAACTCCCATTCCTGGAGCTCAGAAGAGATCACAAGAGGCATCTCAGATGGTACTTTGGAATAGGACAGAATTCCTGCCGTCCTCTCAGCAAGATAAAGCAGAGAAGGAACATTAGATGTTCACTCCAGGACTATGAAAATACTTTTCTCCCCCAGAGACTTGCATTTTATTTAATTCTGTTTTCTTCATTCGATTTAATTTAATAATATGTGCCAAATCTGCTTATCCCAATGCATCCAGGAAAGGTAAATGAATGGATGGCAACTAATTTTAAGACATTGGCCCTTCATGTCATCTTGTTTGGTGCTAAAATCCATGGTAAAGCATTGCCAGAAATCACTTCTGGAAACCAATCAGAGTTCTTCTGGGACATTTTGCAAAGGCAAGCTGTGCCAAGGACAAGGGGGAATGGCTTTAAGCTGAAAGAGATTTAGATTAGATATTAGGAATAAACTCTTGGCTGTGAGGCTGCTGAGGCCCTGGCACAGGGTGCCAAGAGAAGCTGTGTCTGCCCCTGGATCCCTGGGAGTGTCCAAGGCCAGGCTGGACAGGGCTTGGAGCAACTTGGGATACTGAAAAGTGTCCCTGCCTATGGCAGGGGTTTGAAATGAGATGATCTTTGAGATCACTTCCAACCCAAACCATTCTGGGATTCCCTGTAATTACTTAAATCCCCCACATCTCCCCTCACCTTCTGCTCCTTCTCTTGCAGATGTGGCAGGAGGCAAAAGAACACAGAGAACGACCCCAGAGTGGCACAGACAGAGCAAATTGCAAACGGAAAACAGGAAGCCACGGAAATGTGTCCAGGACAAAAGCAGAAGCAGCAGCAGAGAGTGGCACAGGGCCATTCCCGAATCCTGCGCTTCCCATTGCTCCCTCCAGACTCAGGGAAATAGAAGCGGAGTTGATCTGCGCTGATGAGGAGCACACTGAGCTGGAGCCTGGAGAGTCAGTGGTGCCTGCAGTGCCACCAGCAGTGGCTCAGCCTCCTGCCCCAGTGCCAGGGCACAGCCTGTGGCACCGCGCTGCCGCAGGGCTCCAGGCAGCCCTGCGCCAAGGCAGCACTCACTACAGGCACAAGGATTTTGTGGCAGCTGCGGCCAAGTTCTCCATAGCGCTGCAGGTACAGGGCTGAACGGCTGGGACCCCACAGCAAAGCCACGGCAGGGCTGTCCCACCACTCCCTGGGGCAGTCAAGGCAAGGGGAACCAGGAGCACCAACCTGGGATGCCGAGGGGTGGACAGAAATCCTGAGATGCAATTTCACCTGAAATCGGAAAATTAGGAGTTATAAATAAACAACAGAAGGGGGCAAGTGTTGGACTGAACCAAAGAATCTCAGGTCATTTTGTATTTTTCTCAGGTCATTTTGTATTTTTCCAAGTGTTTCAAGTTCTTAACTGTATTAATGTGTGGAGGAAATTGAAGTCCCATGGATTGAAAAAAATGCTCCTCTCTTTAATCCTAGCTCTATCAGCAATAAATGCCTTCTCAGCAACTGGGGAGTTTTCAGTCTGCCCCAGCTAATGTTTTCTCTCCACTCTGACCTCAATCCCTTCAGCCAGGCACTTGACACCCTGAGAAAGAGGCCAACTGCACAAAAAGAGTGTTTTACCACTGTTCTGCCAAGCTTCATTCAAAATAATTTGTCAAATATTCAGGCTTTCCAGATCACAAGCAAATATCCTATTCTTAGTTTGTTTTTTCTACAATACTGAAGTAATTTTTTAAAGCCATACATATTATCAGAGTCAGTGAGTAAAATGACAAAGTGTCATCCTTTCTGGTGCCTTTTTGCCCTCTGTATCCAAAAATGAGCTGTGGTAGGGGCAGAACCACTGGTCACGTAAGAAGAAAGGAGGACCTGTCTCCTCCTAAGAGGAAATGGATAGGCTGGGGAATGGACATCCTGGGAAAATAGATGAAGGAATTAATTCCTGGCATTGTGGGCAGAGTGCTTGGGACATCACAGAATTGTAGGGCTGGGGCTTCTCAGCAGTCTCTTCATCCAGCTTTCCTCAGAAACCAAACCCAGAATATCCCTGAAAGACACTTCTGTTCTCTCTACTGGTTTCTGTAATGCTGACTTTAGTTAAAGCCAGAGTCAATTGGACTTCAGTTTTCTCTACTGATCAGTCACAAAAAGTATTTCCACCTAACACATGGTGTATTATAATGTTAGGAAATCATGGTTTTGTTTTGTGTGCAGCTTTGCAGTAAAGGCTGTGCTACAGACGATCCCTTGAAGTCCTCTCCAGATGATGTTTCCAGCCTTGCCAGTTGGATCGAGTCAAAGCTTGTTATCTGCTACTTGAAACTGGAGCAGCCTGGTCCTGCTCTGAGTCATTCCCACAGGTAAGAGAAAATCTGGATTAGATTCACTGCTGAGACTGAAATCCAAAACAAAACAAAGACTAGTTCAGGGAGAACCAGTCTAATTATGAGAAAAGAGGAGTCAAGAAAACACACTTCACACATGTGTTTAGATTGGACTAATTGCATCTCTTGAAGTGAAGGGTCTAACACAGGGGCCAAGGTTCACCCACACAGCACCTTTGCCTTGTACAGAGAGCATTTCCAAGTGTCTCAAGCTCCCCTTCCGGTACATTCCAGATGCACAGTGTTTCCAGGGAGATGGGCCAGACCTGCTGCTCATCTTTGGGGAGCTGGGGCTTAACAAGAACTTGTGCTCCATGCTACCTCCATGCCAAAGCCAAGAGGGAATATTACCCTTGGAACTCGTCCTTCTAGAACAATACAAAAACCCCTACTGCAATTGCATTTAGGATAAAACCAGAATGAAATGAACATTTTAGTAGTATTTTTAGTCATATTTTCTTCATCGATTGCAACTAGAGACAGAGGGAGAGGGAGGCAGAGAGAGAGATTTCACCTGACATTTGAGACTAAGCACTGAGCTGTAGAGAAGAAGTGCACACGGTGTCTGCCTCAGCCACCGCTTGATTCTTAGGAGCTTTAATGATCTAAACTTGTCCATCCCTCTCCTCTTTCCCAGGAGTATCATTCAGAACCCCTCTCACTTCTGCCATCACCTGCGTCAAGCCGCTTGCTTTCGGGGGCTACACAGATACTCGGAGGCTGCAAGGTACTTGTGCTGCTCAGGCTTCCACAAGGCTCCCCTGCATCCCTTTCCTTGCAGCTCTCAGCACTGACACATCCTCCAGGAGCCAGGCTGTTCCCCAGTCCATGGCAGCTTTGCACTGTCTTTGTGTATGTGATCTCAGGGGCAGCACAGCTCCAGTCCTCCCAGCTGGTGTAACATGAATAATCCCAATTGCAGCCCTAAATGACATCCGGAGCTATTTGCTGGCAGAGAGTTCAGCAAGCTAAAAATGTGTTTGCTGCTGCTTGCCTAAAAGTTGGACAAGGCCTGAGAGTTCTGTGCAAGCTTTGGTATGAAGCTGCCAGGACACTCTTTGAATAGGAGCTGCTCTCAGTCTGGCCACAGAGCCCTTCCCTGACTGCCCACTCCTCTCTGCTGCTTTTGTCCCCAGGAGCGCCATGGCCGCGCAGTGTCTGTACGTCCTGGCCGAAGGTGCTGGGCTGGACATCAGTGACCTCCTCCAGCTGTACTGGCAGGTACTGGCTGACAGCCTGGGGAGGAACCACACAATGCACCGAGTTGGGAGGGACCCACCAGGATCTCTGAGACCAACTGCTGGCCCTGCACAGGGCCATTCCCAAGAGTCCCACCCTGTGCCTGAGCATTGTCCAAATGCTCCTGCAGCTCTGTCAGGCTTGGTGCCATGACCACTTCCTCAGGGAGCTTCTTCCAGTGTCCAACCATCCTCTGGGGGAAGAACCTGTTCCTAATATCCAAACTAAAGCTTCCCTGACACAACAATTCTGGATACAGTTCCTTAAGGCATTTTTTGTATGTCCTCCTGATGTGGCCTTCAGAGAGCATGGAATCACTTTCTCTTCCCAACTGAAGGACAGTTTCTCTAGTCCCTGCCTCCTCCCGTAAGATGGAGGCTTGTGGAGTCTCCATCCAAACCACCTAACTAGTCACTCCCCAACATGAAAAGGATAATTTCTTTGCCCTTTTTAGGCTATGATTCAAGAAGCCCTCACTGGAGAAAGATCTTTTGCGGTTCTATACACACCTTTTGAGAAAGAGAACAAGGCTAACAAAATAAAGGAGGCCAACAAAACCTTTGCTGAAAATCACCCTGATCATGTGCAGCACATATTTACAGGTAACAGCAGCTTTCAGCTGCCCTTAAGCACTGGAGACTGTGTGTGTGGGGGGTGGAATTCAAAAGAGTTGGGGAGAGCTGGAGAGTTGGAGCTGCTTGAGCTCCAGATGATTCCCCACCGCTGAGGGAATTGGGCAGAACCTGCTTTATCTCAGGCAGCAGTAAAGTGGAAGCCCATGATGCAAAAGGCTGCAGAGCCCTGAGTTTCAAAGCCCAGTAAGAGCTGGATGGGTTGCTTTGGTTGTCTGTGTTTTGGCCATGTTTCTGGGGACGATTTCATTCCTTCATAGGCTTCCCTTATTTTTCTCCAAAAAAAGTAATTTCTCTTACAGCTGGAAAGAAATGTGACTATGGAAATTATTTTCCTTTCCCTATGGCAGATCCTCATGGAATTCACCTGTTGCCAGAGAGGGCTGAATCTCATCCTGACCAGCAGTACTTACTGACTCTGGGCTTCAGAAACAGAGACATTGGAAAAGCTGTGGAAAAGGCTGTAACTCGAAAACTGCCAATCTTTCCAGGTGTGCCAACTTGCTGAAGAACGGTCTGGTGCAGGGCTGACCCCAAGATCCTTGCTGGATGAGGGGGTGAGGGGTGTCTCGGGACCCATTTCCATCAGTGCCGGCAGCCCTGATGGCCCAGACAGTTCTTCCCATGCCCTTCTGTCCTCCTCCAGTTGACCCAACATCCTGCCAGATCCCGTACAGAAAAGGGAGATGAATAAACACAGCCTCTGTGCTTCTGGGATTTCACTTCCTAGGCCAGAAAACAGCTTTCAGTCCCAGCACAGAGGAAGGATCAGAAAGAGTTTGCCAGAACACAGGGAAAAGGATCATGGCAGTCATGGCTTTTATAGGAAGCACTAAGATAAAGGTGAGTATCCCATTCCCTTTCTGGCATGTGGTGTGTGGGAAGAACGTGTGCTTTTGGAGGTGATTCCTGCTGAACATGCTCCTCCAGTGTCCAGAAATGCTCCATGAATTGCATTAGGAACAGAGCTCCAATGGGTTTAGACACTTCTCAAATGGAGTCCTAATGACTTCACAGTGACCACAGTTCCTTGAAAACCCCTCTGCATGCAATTTTCTCCAATCTTTATGGCCCATGATATTCTATCCCTACTTCACATCACCACCAACACAGTTACTCACTCTATTTCATACCCATAGTAGACTGCACCTACCACCAGGATCTCCATCAAGAGTTAATCTGTTACTTGAAGCATTCCCAGTGATTGGGATCCTGATCCGTCTGGAGTGAAGATGTGAAATAACCTTCCCATTGGAGCTACAACCATCAGCCAGGTGATGGTAGTGACCTCTGCTCCATCCTTCCTGCCATAATGGACACAGCTTCTTAGCACTGTGGCTGACAATTAGCATAAAGGCCCAAAATCAGTTTTGCACAGCTGCTCCTTGACAGAGCTTTCCTGAAGCCCTTTGCTCTTGGCTTTGGATGAGCAAAAGCCCAAGTTCCTGATGTGCAGAGTCATGCAAATGGCAGCTTTGGGAAAGGGAGGATCTGTTCCTGCTTGGGGCATTGCCTTCTATTCACTTTGAGAAGCTACAGCTTCAAACAGAGTGTGGGTGGGGTACTGGATACACAATACAATCCTGGTCTTTCTGTAATCCACAGAACAACTGCAATTTTAAATTCTTTTTAGATCCTCCAATTCTCTGTTTGCTTCTAGAGGTGGGATTCTTCTAATGCAACTCTACTGCAGTCTCTAAAAAGTAAGAGGAAGAGAAAAAACTTTGAAATCAGGCACATCTTGCACTCCCCATGATTCCCCTATTCTGTAAATGAATTTGGAGGAACAGGACCACACAGGTCAAGCAGATAAGCAGAGAGATGTGGTTTCCAGGGCACAGACAAAAGAAACTCATCCTGTCAGAGATAAAAGCAGAGTGCTGGCTTAGGGTTGCCCCAGCCAGTACCCACAGTAGGAATTGCCAGGGGAAACATATTCCCTTTCCCTTCCCTTTTCAGAGCATTCAGCAATCCCAGCAGGACCAAACCTGTGACAAATGGCAATGCCATTTCTCCCTGGGAATAGAGATGGGCACAGAGCCAGCACTGATCTGCTGCTGGGGACTGACATCTCTTTGTGGCACTGACAGAGACTGTCACTTTTGCTTCCTTCCAAATAGTCCACAATTGTCTTCAAGCTAGAAACACAATCCCATCTTATTTCCATCACAAAGAAGCTAAATAAAAACTGCCAACTTCAGCTACAGAGTCAAGCCTGACAACTTACTTGGAGAGGATAAAATAATATATTTGGGGTTTAACAGAACAAACTTTTCTTTCCGCTGCCCTCTTTCTCCTTTGCAGATGCAAATGTACAATCCAAATTCTTGCCCTGCTCAGAGTGGTTTTGCCCAAACCAACTCAATGTTGACGCCAAGCTCATTAAACCATGACAACCCTTCAGAGCAGCCAATTCTGCCACCTCAGTTTTGCAGCCACACAGCCTGGAGTTCAATGACATAATTTATACACACACAGTGCTCTGGGTAAGCTGGGAAGGGAAAGCTTGAACATGCTTCAAACCTGCCACATTCCTGGCTGCTTGGAGGCCAGAGACCAAACCTCTGCAGGTCTGAGTTCCCCCAGGCTCTGTCTGAAACCATGGACCGGCCTGTCTGCACCCAAACCATGAGCTGATGCCCTGCACGCTTTGCTCAGCCTCTCTCTGAGACCGGAAAAGCCATCCAGGGAAGTCAGGTGATGTTCAGTGGAGGGGATGATGGAAAAGCCCTTTCGAAAGGAGAAAACTGCATTTGTGTTTGTTATCTGCTGTCTCCCCTTCCCATCTATCCTGACGATATATTTATTTTCCCAGCCCTCCCAGAGAGCTTGTGGCAAGAAAGTGTTTTTGTTGCCTCTCCAAGGCCTGTCCCAGCAGCATGGCCTGAAAGGTGCTGGATGGCACTGCTGAGAGCAGGAGCAGCACAAACACAGATGAGAAGCCTTGAGGCACAGGACCACCAGGATCCTGTGCCTCCCCTCTCACCTGCTCTCTTTTCCTGGGCAAACAGGATGAGCGTGGCCCATGTGCTCAGGCCATCGAGCAGTTCCATCATGCCAGCCTGCTCGGCCACCTGCAGGGAGGGGAGCAGCAGGCGCAGGTGATGGCCCAGGTGATGGCTGAGCTGGCGACTGTTCCCTGCCTGCAGAGAGTCTCTCAGGAGGATGACAAGCTGGTAGGTTTGGATTTCCAACACTTGGTTTGGCCTTTGCAGGCTGCGAGCCAGGGTGGGAAGGGCCAGGGCAGAGTTCTGTGCTGCTGCCATGTGTTTTGGGAGTCTTTTAATTTTGTCTGTTGTGGGGACCTGAAAGAGTTGTCAAATCCTTCTTCAGGACTTTGTCAGAGGAGGTGCTGATCACCTGCAAAGGTGAATGATAGAACCTCCAGGACTCACCTACCAGTATCTATTGAAAATCCCTTCTTCCCCCCAACACCTCCACAAATCAGTTTGGGAAATGATGGCAATCATTCAGATCATGCTGCACAGGGGCCCAGTACCAGTTTTCCCCAGTTTTTTCCTACACTGATGCTAAAGGCAGGACATCCTGGCTTGTCTCTCTGTCTCTGAATTAAGAGCATCTGAACCATGTTCCAGGGGCTGGGAAGGCTGCAGGATGAGGCAATGACAGGACTACCCTGGAAGGGGAATGCAGTGGGAGAATACTATAGGATTTAAGATCCACAAGAATGCAATGCAAGGGCTGAAGCAAAGATGCGTTTGCCATGCTCACTGTGAGAAAGATGAATCGCAAAATCATTGGCTGTGCTCACTGTGTGAAAGATGAGTCACAAAATCACTGGCCATGCTCACTGTGTGAAAGTCGAGTCACAAAATCATCAAAGAGCAAAGGATTTGAATTAGGGTTTTATTTGTGTATTCAGAGAAATTATTTCTCTGTGAATTCCACACTGATCGTTTGTATCTCGGTGCCACAGCTGCAGTCACTGATTGCAGATGCCATGGACATCCTCGCAGGAAGAACTGGAGAGCGTGTGTGGACTAAAATGCAGAAGGTAACAGCCTGCAGCAAAGGGCAAGAGAGCAGATTGTTCCTTGGGAAGGAAATGTCCCTAAGTCTCGTCTGTTCAAAAGGCAGACAAGAGAGGAGGTGTCAGGGGGAAGCCTGATCCCGAGCCTTGACCTCTGTCTGTGCCCAGGCAAATCCCAGCCCCAGGGAGACATGTCTGGGATTGGCCTGGGAGCCAGCGAGGCTCTCTGTGCATCCCTGCAGTGCAAACACCATCCCAGCTGATCAGCTGAGGCATTGACTGCATCCCTGCAGTGCAAACACCATTGCAGCTGATAAGCTGCACCAGGAACAGTGCAGTGATGGCAGCAACTGATGGCCAGATTGGGTCTTATTTGGGGGCTGGAGCCAACACCTGTTCTATAAACATTAAAAGCAGACAGACCATGCCAAACCATAGCTCCAAGTAGGAGCATGATTCCTCTGCAGCGTCCTGGTGGCATCCCCAGCAGCGCAGACACTGCTGGATGGTTCTAAGGAAGCTGCTGTAAATCGTGCTGCTGTTCCCGTGTCCCCTTTGCCCTCACTCCACACTCCACACCCCACACATCACCTGGGACCGGCTTTCCTTCCTCTTTCCACCCTTTGTTGTCACCCAGACACCAGCACTGTCCCCAAAACAGAACAGGTACTTTTAACCACAGAGGAAAGTCGTGCAGACATTTTAATTTGCTCTCTGGCAGAAGAGTCGTGGGGGTTCAGTAGTTGTGGTTAGTAAGGCCAAGCCCTGGACTGCACCCCTGCCCTACGGGATCAGTTTTTCCAAGAGTTCCCACATGTTTTTGGCCAGTCCATGATTTCCCATGATTTGGCCAGTCCATGATTTTCCTCTGCACTATGGGATCAGTCTTCCTGAGAGTTCCCACATGCTTTTCACCAGTTCATGATTACCCAGGCTTTGGTTTCAACTTCTTCAGAATGAGGCTGGCCCCAGGCATCCTCTCCCTAATCCTCAGCACGTTGCTATGCCAAGCACATCAGAGCAGAGCCAAGCCACAAGGCTCTCTGGAGAGCCCCAAGCTCCCTGTGCTCCTGGCAATGAATCCCTTGCAGCCAAGGAGCCAAAGCCCAGGCACAAGTGCCCATCAAGCTTCACCAGCACAGCAGAAAACTCTTTTCCATGGCATCATGCAGTGCTATGTGCAGCCACGCCCTGAACAGGTGCCTCTTGCCAGCTCCGAGAGCAGGACGAGGAGGAGGAGGCAGAGCTTCTCTCCCAGGCTCCTTGTGCCCTCGCCACCACAGGGAGCAACTGGAATTGTGCATAAATTTTCCTGCTTGCCTCTCTCACAAACAGCCCCTCAGCGACCCAAACCACAGCCAGGGCATGTGGCACAGCTCCAGCCCAAGGTCAGGGCAGAGGAGCACTTTAGGGACAGCTCAGGACATGGATCAATGCAAGAGGAAGCCTTGCTCAGACTAATTCCCAGTCAGTTCCACTGTGCTCTGCCTGAAGGAGCCACACTCCACTGAATGCCTGTCACCATGGCAGAGCGGGATTTTTTATTATTACTTTTTAAATTTCAGCTCAAAATGCAATGGGCACATTGATTCTTTAGATCCTCCCATTATGCAGGGTCTGCATCGCAAGTAGAGCTCTGTGTGAAGCGAGTCTGTGCCACAGCAATGAAGGAATTGAATCCAAACAGAACAGAGAAAACAAAAATAAGGGCAAAGTTGGGTAGCACTGCTGCAGCCAGTTGCCTGAGAGAAGCCTTCATGTGTTTTTGTTTCCAATGACTATTAATTTTGAAATAAACTAATTGCAGAAGAATTTGAGGCTTTTATAGCGGCAAATGGACTTGCCTGTGACACCACTTCTCTCTAATTGCAGGTGGCACTGATTGAAGAGTACTTGAGGGAAGGAGAAGAGCATTACTTAAGGACCCCAAGGGTGCAAACACCTGGAATGGAAAACACATGCTGGACTCCAAGGGGACAAGAATATTTGAGACTGGAAAATATACACATGTTCATTCCCCACCCACGAAGCTTGGCCACAGGGCCAAAAAAAAAGATGTATCGTTTTTGCAAATAGTTGATTTTGTAGGGATTTTGTAGCTATTGATATCAATTTGAGAGATGTTACTCTTATTTTAAATTGTATTAACTTGAAGTCGTATTCATTTACATTTAAATTGTATTCAACTGTATTTAACTGTCTACATTTAACTTGTTTTAGTTTAAATTTAAGTGGTATTAAGTGGTATTAGTTTAAATTTAAGCAGTATTAAGATTTGCATTAACTTTAAATTGTATGAATTTAAATTCAGATTGCATTCATTTGTATTTACTTGTATTCGTCTTAAGTTGTACGAATTTAAACTTATATTGCATTAATCTGTATTTAACTGTATAAATATAAGTTGTATTCATTTAAATTTAAGTGGTATTAAAGAGTGTTTACTTGCATTAACTTTAAGTTGTATGATTTTAAATTCAGATTGCATTCATTTGCCTTTACTTGTATTAGTTTTAAATTGTGTTGTGTTAAACTGTATTTAGTTGTATAAATTTAAGTTCTATTAGTTTAAATGGTATTGAACAGTATTTACTTGCATTAACTTTAGGTTGTATCTATTTAAATGGTATTAAGTTATATTTAATAACATAAAACTAAGTTGGATCAGTTTAAATTTAAATGACATCAAATAGTATCTACTTGCATTAACTTTAAGTTATATGAAATAAGGCTTACATTGCATTAAATTGGATTAACTTGTATTAATTTTAAGTTGTATGAATTTCAATTTCAATTGTATTTAATGTTGCAAGCTTTTAATCTGTATTTGTTTAAATGTCACTTGTATTAGATTGCACTTAATGGTATAAAATGTGACTTGTACAAATTTCAATCTAAATTTTATTCCGTTGTGTTAAATTTTACTAGACTGTATTAAATGTACCATTGAAAGCAACACCAATGCTTTGCTCTGAGCATTTCCTGTGTCCCAGCTCTGTTCCATCCTGCTGGGTGACTCTGACCCAAGCAGTTCTGCACACAGGGATTCCCCAGCCTCAGCTGGGGAGAGCTGAGCCTCCCTTGCCTTCCCTGAGCCACCGGGATCACCCAAGGGGAAAAGTGACACTGGGACCATCCCAAGGGTAAAAGCAGCTTTAGGCCCTGAAGGCTGCAGAAGCTGCAAGGGCAGAAACACCACAGGAGGGGAACAGGAGAAAGCAAAACAGAGGCCAGTGCTGGGCCAGGGTTCAGGGTGGGAGGCCCCAGGGGGGGGATCTTCCCCCACTGGATGGAAACCGGTTCTGAGCAGGGCACAAACCCTGCAGGGAGGAGCAGAGCTGCGCCTGCCTTATCCAGGACCCCTCTCAGGCTCAGGGCTTAGCCCCACATCTCCCCTCCCAGCGCCTGTCCCAGGGGTACATCTGGCATTGCTCGGGGCTCCCAGAGCCCTCCGAGCTGTCAGCAGGGAGCAAAGGACAGCCCTGCTTTCCCCCAGACACCACCCGAGCAGCTGATGCTCCACAGCAGCCCCAGCTCATGGGAGAGCTCCTTGCCAAGGCTGAGCTGCCTCTGGGCCACTGCCCTTGCTTTGCAAGGGAAGAACCTCACTCATGCTTACAGAAACTGCATTCAGCTCATGGCATTCTCTGATTCAAGGGCAATTTTAAAACAAAAAGACAGAGAGGAATGATCCAGGCCAAAGACTGCATGAAAAGTCTGGAGCCTCAAAGGCCACTTCATTCCCATGATCTTTTATCACAGAAAAGAGTCACAATCCCAGAGATTCTCAGCTGCCATGGACCATCTTACCAGGCTCTCAGAAAAGAGTTTGGAAAAGTAAGAAAGAACTGGCAAAACTCTTGGTGGTCCTTTGTTCAAGGAGTAAGTAGAAAGAAACCTTTTTGCAAAAATCGGAGCTCCTGAAACATGCAGGACAGAGAGAAGAGGAATTATTGCTCTTTGGAGATGGCCTTGTTTTGCCATAGAGTTGGTTTTATCAGGGCAGGTTTCATGACACCCAGGGGCAATGATCCATCTGTAATGGGCAGACCTGCACTAAAGCACAAAGATGCTCTCCACAGGTCATAGAGTCACAACACAGAGTTTGGAAAATCTTAAACAATTCCTCCTAATTGGAGACAATTTCAATGCTGAGATAATCAATCCCTTCCAAGCTCCCAGAGAATGTTGGCCCCGAGTGGAGAGCTCTGTCTGGGCAGCTCCCAGGGAATGTCGGCCCCAAGCAGAGAGCTCTGTCCGGGGACCTCCCAGGGAATGGCAGCAGCGCTCGGCACGGCCTCAGCCCGTCCAGCCGGGGCCACCCCCGAGGTGCTGCCCGGCCACGCTCTGTGCCCCAGCCCGCCTGGCACAGCCCCGAGCCCCGGGGCACCGTGCTCTTCTCACAAAGCTGAGTTCCCAGAAGGTCCTTTTTCCAGAACAAGCCCCAAAGAGCCATGGTGTGGAGCTGAGGCGCCTCCGCCTGTGGATCTCCCTGGACCCCCTTTGCCAGGAGGCTCTATGAGCAGCACAGCAGCGCCGAGGGCCCAGCTCCTTCCGCGGCTGTTTGTGCTCCACAGACATGGCCCGGCCAGGCATCACGGGCTGCCTGGGAGCTGCACCACAACAAAAGCTTTTACGAGCCCAGTGCAAAGTTTAAATCAGCTCTTAAGTGTGCCTTGAAGGAATCACCATCCACTAGACACCATCTGTAACACACCATACAGCACAAAGAGTTTCCCACTGGATCTGAGAAAATGCTTCAACCACTCTCCCTCAGCCTTTCCTGGCGAGCCCAGCTCAGCCCAGTTCCCCGAGCACTCCCAAGACTCTCAAGGCCACTGCCGAGCCGGGCTGCTCCCCTCGGGCTTTGCTGCGGACACGGTGCTGGCCCGGCCACACTGACCACCCTGCGCCGGGGCCCACAGGCTGCTGAGCGCTCCCCGGTCCGCCTGGGCCTCAGCACCGAGCAGAGAGCCCTGCCCGGGGAGCTCCCAGGGAATGGCAGCAGCGCTCGGCACGGCCCCCGCCCGCCCAGCCGGGGCCACCCCCGAGGCCCTACCCGCCCCCCCCTCTGCGCCCCAGCTCGCCCGGCACAGCCCCGAGCCTCGGGGCTCTTCTCACCGCCCGGCACTCTCCAGGAACACTCCGGGAAGGCGCCTACCGAGCGCTGCGGTGGCACCGGCAGTCGCTGCGCTCGGCAGCGCCCCGAGGCCATCGCTGCTCCCAGCTCGGCTCCAGGCCGGCCACTCCTCCTGCACAGCGGCCCTGCTGCTCCTGCAGCACCGCTGCGGCCTCAAGCAACCGCTCCCGGATCCCTCAGCCCGGCCTGGGCCGCCCTGCCCATGCCGGGGCTGGGCCAGCGCTCCCCGCACCCACAGCACCTTCAAACTGCTGGGCAAGTCTTACAAAAAAACCACCACTACCCCCTGCCAAAAAAACCCCCCAACCTAACCAACCAACCAACCTGCCACCTCCTCATGGAACTCTCGGGCCACTGGGACATTACAGGGGCTTGTGGAAGCAAGGGGCAAGTGTGACACAGTGAGTGTGACATAGTGAGTGTGACTCAGTGGGCCCTCATGGAACCTAGGAGATGTTGTGATGCTACGGAACCTCATGGAACCAAGGTTTCATTGTGAAACTACTGCAGCCGCTCCTCCAGCCACTGAGGGGGCAGGAGCTCCCACCCAGCCACTCTGACCTTTCCCCGCCCTTGAGGAAACAGAGTTCAGACTGCTCAATGGCATCACCGTGCAAGGGGAGAGGGGAGTTCCAGGTGCTGGGGACCTGTCTGGAGGGACTTGTTCCACTGGGATGGGACTGAAGTCCACCCAGAGCAGTGCCCGGTGACTGCCCTGGGGGCCTCACCTTGCTCCCACAGGAATGCTGCTGCTCTCCTTTGCTCAGGTGAGTGTTGGGCAAACCCCAGCTTAGCTGTAGTGGTGCCCAACTGCTCCCAGCAGCAGCAGCTGTTATTACTTTTAATTAATATCTTTTCTGTTTTATCATTAGCAAAAACCCTTCCCTGTGTGTTTGAAGCTAGATCTAAGGTGAAAGGAGGTGGAAGTTGGTGGAAAGGAGCTGTGACCTCACTACAGAATTCAATGGAGAAGTCTCATATCACAGAAAGTGAGGCAAGTCCCAGGTGACCCCTAAGAGAAATGGCTGCGGGTGGAGGTGATGGGCAGAATTGTCCATCCTGTGTTGGGTGACAGGGTGTGGCTAGCACAGGTCTTTCCCACGAGAACTTCTGTGTTTTATAAACAAAGATAAAGTTTGGATGTTGTTAGAACAGTGTCTCGAGATTTGGGCAGTTCAGGCCTGGCCAATCTGGCCTAGGGGGAGGTTTCTGACTGACCGATCTGGGTGGCCTCTGAAAAGCCTATATAGGTTGGAATCAAAATAATAAATCGCTTTTTTTCTATGCTACGCTGAGAATCCGGGTTTTCCTTCTCTGCTAGCGGCTCAACAGCGACAACAGGGGACTGTTTTTCTATTGCTCTTGATCTCCTTAGGATATCCTGGATCTCCTTAGGATATCCTGGAACAGCTGCACAATGCTATTATCATCTCTTCAAAGCAATCATTGGAATCTTTATCACCATTCCTCAAACCTCTCTAATTATCTGTATGAATCTTGAAGACTTGACAAAGGGGATGGAAAAGTAACCACTCATTAGGTCTTTCTTCATTTTACTGAGCCCTGTCATGTATTTGGTGCTCTGAGTCCAGGATCCCTCAGTACCCTGAGAGAAGGTAGAAGCAATCCCTCAAGAAATCCAAGTCAAGAAACACCCAAAGTGTCTTAGAGCATTAAGAGGTCCCAGTGAAAGCTCTTTCTGATGAAGCCTCCCCAGGGCCTCATTAGAGCCGATAATTGGAGGCTATGATTGCAGACAGGCAGAGGCACTGGGCAGGTGGCTCTGGTGCTGAGCAAACCCTTTGTTTGATAAAGCAGAAGGGGCTGTGAGCAGCTGGCTCTGGTTGAAGATGTCCCTGCCCATGGCAGCTGGCTGGACTAGATGGCCTTTAAAAGTCCTTTCCCAGCCAACACATTTTGTGATTCCATCATTCCATGATCCCGTTGGTGACAGTGAGCCATCCTCACCCATCCCTGAGCATCTGGCACAAGGGACCTTGAGTGCAGAGGGACCTTGACATGCTCAGGGATTTGGCCAATGTAAACATCTTGATGATTTTCCCTAATCTCTCAGCTCTTAGGCTGAGATTTCAGGAATGCAATCAAAATGAAAAGGTTTCAAAGTAAAGAGACAAATTCAACCAAATGTTGGATTTTGGAGACCTGGTTCTGCATTAATGCCAACATATTTAGCTCCTAGGTCTGTCTTCAAGGAGACTCTATAGAATGTAGCCCCATGTGCATGGGCAGGCACAGTTCCTCCCAGGAGGATGTGTTCCCATCTCTTAGGCTGACATGCACACAGGAGGCCATCAGTACCAGTGCCCACTTGTGCCAGGCCTCCAGGATTGCTGTGACTCATCAGCAGGACCCTCTATGCCTGGAACAGCTCCTTGTGCTTCCTCTCCCCTCCCCAGCAGCTCCCAAACCCCTGGCAGCTTTGCTTTTGGCTTCGTCCCTACATCCTGCGGCAAGGTTTGCTAAATTCCTTCTTTGCAGCTTGCCCTGTTTCCATCTCCTGTTTGCTGCCTCTTTGTCCTGGAGCTCAGTCCATTCAGCCAAGCAGCCTTAGGAGATGGATGCTTATTTCATGGCAATTTGGAGAGATCCTTCTTGTCCTTGGAGGAGGCTTTCCTCCAAGGCCTGTAAGATTTCCTGAGCTCCTTCAGCCGTCAGAGCGGCCCTTGCCATGGTGTTGCCTTTCGCCTGGTAGAAATCTGATGCAGACACAGTTTAAAAAGGGGTAAAAGGGTTTTACCTCAGTATTTTAATAGGATCTGAGGTGCACAGCTCTTCAAAGGTGGAAAACTTCGAGATGCACACTCACCGTATAACGCATATACAATTTTATGGACCTTGCAAATTAGCATGTCTACCTAAAATTCCCCACTATGAAACTTAATAAATGAAATAATTGTCCACTGATTCTAATTACCTCCCCCCAAATGAGGCTAGAGCCCAGTTTACAAAATATATTCCATAGAGAGAAAGCTTCAATCAAGTTTTGAGATCATATAGAGCTCTCTGGCTTTCTGCTGCAAATGTTCGATCTTTCTGCCTTGCAGAACCACCCTCAACTAAGCTAAAATAACAAACTACAAAAATTACAAGCATGTAGAGCTAAGCCTACAGAAGATAGGAAAAGGGTATAAAAATGTATGAAAGGGTATATAAAAGGTAGAATGTCTTCAGGCATCAATGGCACCTCTTGGATCAGTCTTGCAGTACATCAAATTCTTCTCCTCTGGGGTGCCCTGGCCCACGCTCTGCTGCTGGCCTTGCTCACTGCCATTTGGCATCTGAGACTCCACAATTTCATAGTCATGACAGCCAAGGTGGACACTGCTGATCCCATTCCTGACCAGCTTCTCCTTGTTGGGCAACTCCAAGTCTCAGTGAGTATCACCTTTCTTAGTCCACCTGGCAGCCTCTCCAAGAGCTGCCAAGTCCAAAGCTCCTTCAGGCTGTTGGCACCCCATTGCTTTGCCTGGCCAGGAAATACCAGGACAATTAAAGTCCTCCACAGGAACCTGCTCCCTTCCCTGGAGATTCAGGACCACCTCTGGCCAGCTCCCTCTTGCCTTCTGAACTCATTAATTCCCATGTGAGTTGAGAGCACGCACTCACACACAAGTGTCTAATCTGTGCACACACGCACAGAGGCAAGAGGAAACCGACCTGCTGTGGCTTACTGGAAGCTATGGGATGATGCCTAGGATTTTAGCTGCTATATTTTTCATGTATCTGTAGTTTTAGTGTGTGGCTCTGGACTCCATATAGAGTGCTAAAACTTCTGTTCCCAGTGTTTTTAGACAAAACCATTCCTCTAAAGCTTGAGATCCAAGGACACTTTGTCACCTCAGAGCCCCAAGATATGTAAACAACAGTGAATTGGGGGGAGCAAACTTGGAGTAATTGACATCATCACCTGAAGGTGTAATTGTGGGATTAAGGCTTGATATGTTAATGGACAGAACTTATAAAGTATGAAAAACTCGTGACTCGTGGTCCATTTTGAGTGTAGCCTCTCAAGTAGGCTTTGTCTGCCCTACATGCACCTTGAAGGCCCTTCAATAAATTTAACTGCTTTTTATTCTCTAAACTTTGTCTAGCCTCTGTTTTAAGTAAGCCCATCAGGCATCAGGATGGGAACTGGGTGTCCCTCAAATGCTGGGAACACAAACCCAGGATGAGATGCCTCCATTGGCCCATCTGCATCCCTTCCCTCAGTAGGGGTAAAGGAGATTCCTGTCCATCACTGCCTGGGTGTCCTGTGAAACAGCAAGACAAAGCAGTCATATTTAGTTGCAACTTCATATCTGAGAGGAGAAATGCTACTTCTGGAAATGAGTTAGTCTCCCCATGGAGGCAGTGAAACCTCAGTGGTTGCTTCAGGCATTTGACAGCAGCTTCTCCTGGAACCCCAGGGACACCTGGAGAGAGAGAGACCCAAGGGCGAGGGGAACAAGTCACTGAGAGCAATTTCATTCCCACCCTTTCTATCACTGTCACTCCACCCATCTGGTGGTAAAGGTGGATCAAAGGAGCTCATAGGGACAGGAGGAGGGGAAGCGCAGCAAGAAGCAGGATTAGAAGGGGGCGCAAGCTAAGCCCTCTATGGCTTAGGTATTGGAAGCAATACATTTTTTGCCATGCCAGCCTGTTCCCCCCCTGTCCCCCCTGCCGCAATGTCCCTGGTCCTGCCAGCACTGTCTCTGTTCTCTCTGCTGTGCCAGCTGCTGCAGCATCTTATTCTTTTTTCAGTTCTTTCAAAGTCTCTAAAACTAACCTCCATGTAGTCATAAATTCCTTAGCAGTATCATTTCCACAAGTAGCAAGATCAAAAATATGCTGTCCCGCTGTTTCCCATGTCTGTACGCTAAAAGCTTTGGCACATGTAACCTCAATCCCTTGACTTTTGCACCACAGTAACAATCTTTGCGATATCTACTTATCATATTTTATGCTACATCATTTTAACATTGATGTCCATATATTAACTACTGATTTTTCCTCATGGGAGGTATTTGCCCCCATTGTTTGTTCCCAGTGGCTCACCCTAAAAGGTTGCAGACGGTTCAGACCTTGGTAGCTTTCCTGAGCTGCTCTCTCCGCTGGGCTCTGTATCCCCTGCTATCCATGCAGGCTTCCTGCTCTCCAGGCAGGCTCTTGGGATCATGTCAGGGTCACCAGATGTCGCTTTTTTGAAATGGACATAACCACACACACACACTTTTTGTGATCCAAAGCCATAAGAAGTAAAAAGTTTTTATTATTCTCTGCTGCTGCTCTTATACCTCTTCACAATTACTGTGGCACATTAAGATTGGCTGCTAGCAAACAATGACAAGGCTGTCAAACAAACAATAACCATTCAAGCAGCAACACAATTAGCTATAAAAGCAAAAGTAAAGTTGGTTACATATTATATGCAAGTTTCTTCTTGCTGCAGTGGATTGGCCCTGTATAACACCCTGCCTTTATAAAATTTATCATTTATGTTCCAGAATGTTCCCCCAGCAAAACATTCCATTGGTTCAAAACTATGTACCCTCCCTTGCAATACAGTCATTGGTTTGTACCACTATCCTTCTCCCTTGGACCTTCCCTGATTGGCCCTCCGGGGCTGGACATGCCCCATTCTTCCCCCCCGCCAAACGTTGTGGAGTCTCTAGTTCGGGGCTTTTGGGTTTTGGATTCCAGTTGCCCTGATCCTGTCCCTCGTTCTCTGCCCTGCCTGCCTCCCCGGCGATCCTAAAATAAACCTGCTGGAATTCCAAGCGCAGAAGCCTACGCCTCTTTTGTTTCTACCACTTTTCCAATGCGCTACCGTTCCCCTGGACGCAGCACCTGCCTGTGTGCGTCACAGCCGCTACACGCCCAGTCAGTGTTCAGCGCAACTGGCCGCCTTTTCGTTGCTGCTTTCGGTGGTTGGCAGCTTTTCGGAGGGTAATGCAACAAATGGTGTGTTGGCCGGGAAACTAAGACCTGCTGAACACCCCGGAGCCGGCGTGACCTGTCCCATGCAGCCTCACCGTGACGACGAGTCATCGCCGCCGCAGAAACAGCAGCGCCAACCTCTCCACACGGCAGCCGCTCCTGCTCCCGCTGCCTGGCTACTGGCAGAGCCGAGTTGCTGGTGGACCGTGCTCTCAACAGAAACCGCACCACCGGCAAGAAGTGCTGCCGCCCCTGCCCCGCTTCCCACGCGGCACGACCACCGGAGCCATGCTTTGCACTGCTGCCATCTTAGCGAAGAACGCCGCGCTCTGTTCTGAGCGCAGCGCCGGAGAGAGCCTGCGCTGCCCTGCAATACACTGCAAACACTGCGATACCATCTATGCCGTGAAGCGGACGTTTTGTGGGCAGGTGTAGTGTTCTCGGGGAACCCAGGATAGACTTTTGGGAAAAGTCCCCATTAGCAGTTGGGAATACCTGCCGTTAGCTGAACTTTGTTGCTGCTGGAGCAGTGTGACATCGGTGCTGTACCGAAAGAGCAGAGATCAGCTGTCAGCCCGCGGGAGACAGCTGCAGGGAAGCTGTCGGGTTTAGGGTAAGCGTCTCGGCACTGGCATGGGGAGGGAGTTTGCCCCGCCGGTCCTCTGAGAGTGTAGTGATCCAGGGGTGGCCCTTAGGGACCAATAAGTGGAGACAGGGCCCGCTGTTCCCCAGCCCCTTCTATTTTAATTTCTTCATTTTTTGGCACAGCAGGTGTAGAACTCTGGGTGTTAGCCAGCATGGGTTGTGGAAATTCCAGGCTGCCTGATCCTCAGATAGAGGTGTATATTAACCTCCCCGCTTCAGCTCCTCCCCCTTCCTCTGATCCCCCACATTCCCCTTCTGACTTTCCTTCCCCTCAGTCTCTTCATCCCTCTAACCCTTTTAGGGGGAAACAAGAAACTGCATCCCATCACCAGATGCCTGACTGCCACCAGCTCCAGGGCACTTCCTTGTCCCCCTCCCCCCTCGTCTGAGCAGGACTGCGCAACCTGCTCATTCATCTAACCCAAACCCCTTCACCTCACTTTCTTTTTCCTCCCCTTCTCCCTTTACTGGACTGAACAAACATGGCGCCGACTGCGTGTTGACTCCAAATAGCTCCTGGCAACCCCCCGAGGCAGCTCCTTCTCCCCATAATCCCTTTCGCTTTCCCGCCATGAGTCCTTCCACCACCTTGGCACCACCCCCCAAACCCTCCTCCCTCGGTGTCGTCATTCCCCACCCCTATTACATCAGGGGGCGGGGTGGCAGTGAGGGAAAACCCCACCCTTGAGTTCCCCGGCTCTGGTTCCAACACTACGTCACCTACTGGGGCTGGAAGTGATGCTGCGGGGGGGCAGGGAGTGTATTTCCTGCACTGGCATGTCATAGCCAGGAGGGCACCAGCCTTCCCCCCCCAGCATAATCACCTTAGCCAACCAAATGCTGTGAGCTGGCAGGAAATTCCATTCAGCCAGATGAAATAGTTGTGCAAAGCAGCGAAAGAACATGGGAAAGATTCCGCATATTTTTAGTCTTTTTTACAAACCATGTTAGCATCCGAAGCAAAGTGTCCCCACAATATCAAAGCAATTATAAAGAGTATATTGACAAATGCCCAATATAGAATGTGGGAAGAAGCCTGGAAGGAGAGAGCTCAAGCTCTAATTGGCTTATGCAAGGGGAACCCTGAGTGTCAAAACTTGACACTTGACTGCTTGTGTTGGGAAGGAAACTGGAAAAAGCTCCTTGATCAAATTGCTGCTTTATCCCCCTCTGTGTTATCAGATTTAGCCAAAGCTGCAAAGCAAGCCCTAAAGCTTGTCCCCACTAGTTCTACATCATTTCTACCTTACACCTCCATCACACAATACCCTAATGAGACGTTCGTTGAGTCTATTGATCGGCTTACTGTCGCCGTTGAAAGACAATTCATGGGAGAGGAGACTCAGGAGCAAGTTTTGTTAAAAAGCACTATGCTTAATGCTAACGATCATTGTAAACAAATTATCAGCGCTCTCCCTCCTACTCCTCCACTCACCGTTAACCGGCTCATCGATGCCTGCATGCGAGTACCGGCAGACCTAAATTCAAATACCCCTTCCAAACCTTCCCCGGGAACCTCTAAAGCTTTCCCTGTGAACCAGAGAAAGCCACCTAAACCTCCTGCCATCCCTATTGTCTGTTACTGGAGTAAGCAACCTGGTCACATTGCCAGATTTTGCCCTGTGTTCCCACTGTCTACTAATGACAGTTCTGTGAGTTATGTGCCTGCAGAACAGATGCCATCATATCCGACATATACCAATCAAGCCTACCAGCCAGGACCAGCGCAGCAGCCACCATCTCCTGCCTTCACGTTCCCAGCGCCGCCACCTCCTGCTCAACTGGCTTGGATTCCACCTCACACCGCAGGAACCCAGCCAAAAAACTGATTGAAGAGGGCGGGGGGACGTCGTGTGTAGACACAAGTAATGTCGCTGCCTCATCAGACCAGCTCACGGCAACGACGTCACTGAAGGACAATAGACTGGACACTTCTAATTCGTTACAGGCCTGGTGGACTGAGCAAGTTAATTCATAGAGGCCTTATGCCACTTGCATGTTATCTAACCAGGATATGGTTAGATACATCTACATCAGTAAGGGGGCTAATCAATAGGGGGGCAGACATTGCTATCATTTATAAGAGCGTGTGGCCTTCACTTTGGCCCTTGCAAACCACCGCACAATCCATCAGTGAGGTGGGGGGGCATTCTCCTGCACAACAAAGTGCAGAGAGCATTGTCATTTTAAGTCCTGATAGCACGCCAGCCTGAGTCCGGCCGCTGGTAATGGACGCTTCATTCAACCTTTGGGGCCGAGACACCTTGTCTCAATGGGAACTTAAACTCATATCCCATCTCTGGAGTTGGGTTTTTAGCTCTGGCCACTGATGAGCGCACTACCCCACGCTTAAATTGGCTTAGTGAAACACCCATGTGGGTAGATCAGTGGCCCCTTTCAGATGACAAATTAAGCGCTCTTGAGTCCCTTGTAGAGGATCAGCTTGCCAAGGGCCATATTATACCAACTAGTAGCCCTTGGAACTCCCCCTTTTTTGTCCTCTGAAAACCTGCTAAAACGGGTGGAGGCTCCTCCATGACCTCCGTAAAATCAATGAGGTTATTGAGGACATGGGGCCTCTGCAGCCCGGGATGCCATCAGCGACCATGCTCCCCCAGGAGTGGAAACTAGCAGTAATAGACATCAAGGATTGCTTCTTCCACATCCCCATTCATCCTGAAGACGCCCCTAGATTTGCCTTTTCAGTGCCATCTTTGAACCATGAAGCCCCAATGTGCAGGTACCATTGGACAGTTCTGCTGCAAGGCATGAAAAACAGCCCCACCATATGTCAATGGTATGTAGCCAAGGTTCTCACCCCAGTCCGCCAGCAATCCCCAGGAGTGATGCTGTACCATTGTATGGACAACATCCTCATTTGTGCACCTGATGATGAACGTTTAAATGTTACTCTAGCACTAACTTTTCGAGTTCTCCAGGAAGCAGGGTTCCAGCTACATCCGGAGAAAATACAGTGCTCCTGCCCTGCTAGGTACCTTGGCCTGGTAATCAGGGAACAGACTATCGTGCCCCAGCAGCTTTCTATCCAGGACAATCCAGGGACCTTGTGGGAACTCCATCAACTCTGTGGGTCCATCAGCTGGGTTCGCCCACTGCTGGGGATCTCATTGGAAGACCTAGCCCCTCTGTTCAACCTACTGCGCAGCAGCGAGGATTTGGACTCTCCGTGTTCCCTGATACCAGAGGCCCGAGAGTGTATCGTATGTATACAGGATGCCATGACCCAGAGACAGGCACACAGAGTTGATCCATGACTCCCATACCAGCTCATCATTTTGGGGGAAAAACAATACATACACGGACTGATCTATCAGTGGGACAGTGAGCTGAAGGATCCACTACTGATCATCAAGTGGGTCTTTCTGCCTCACCAGGTTTCCAAAACTCTAACAACATTACAAGAGTTTGTATCAAGGGTAATTATGAAAGCCAGGTCTCAGCTTCGTGCCCTGGCAGGCCAGGACTTTGCATGCATTCAAGCTCCATTCACAACTGATTATTTGGAACGCCTGATGCAATTCAGCGAAAATTTACAATTTGCTTTAGAGGAGTACTCCGGGAAGATTCAAATTAGTCATGGAAAACACAAATTGTTCAATACCAATTTTAAATTAATCCAAAAAACCAAATTAGCAGACACCCCTATTAAGGGAGCCCTGACAGATTTCACAGATGGCCCCGGGTCTTCTCACAAGTCCGTGGTAATGTGGAGAGATCCCAAGACTCAGCAGTAGGATGCTGATGTCAAGGAAGTCTCCAGATTGCCTCAGCTTGCGGAGCTAGCAGCAGTTGTCAGTGCCTTCAAAAGGTTCCCGGAGCCTCTAAATTTAATCACAGATTCAGCCTATGCTGCTGGAATCGTATCTAGAGCAGAGAATTTGTTACTAAAAGAAGTATCCAATTTAAAATTATTTGAATTGCTTTCAGAACTCATAGAAGTTCTATCCCACCGGGAGCAGCTGTACTTTGTGATGCATGTGAGGTCTCACACTGCCAGGCCCGATTGCCAAGGGCAATAAAAGGGCAGACGCTTTAGCTGCCACTGTCATGAAACCATCAGTTCCGGACACATTCACACAGGCCAAGCTGAGCCATCAGCTTTACCATCAAAACACCTCGGCCCTTGTGCGAATGTTTTGGCTGACCAGAGAAGAAGCCAAAGCCATTGTTACCACCTGCCCTTCCTGCTGTAAATACCAGGTTCCCTCCTGCAACCAGGGAGTTAACCCCAGAGGGTTACACAGCTGCCAACTTGGGCAGACAGATGTAACCCATGTTCCAGAATTTGGTAGACAAAAATATGTTCATGTCTCTATTGATACGTTTTCAGGAGCCATGTATGCCTCAGCACATTCAGGGGAGAGGGCAGCAGATGTCATCAAGCACTTCCTTTTAGCCTTCTCGACCCTAGGTGTGCCAGCAGAAATTAAAACAGACAACGGCCCTGCTTATGTTTCAAAAAAATTAAGAGAATTTTTTAAGAAATGGGGAATTGGGCACTCCACTGAGATCTCTCATTCACCCACAGGACAATCAATTGTAGAACGAGCCCACCAAACCATCAAGAGTCCTTTCTCAGCAGCAAGGAGGAGCAGAGATCAATTCGCCTGTTGTGCATCTCTGCATGGCTCTATTCACCATCAGTTTTTTAAATAATTCCTTTGCTGAGCCTGTGTTTTGGTTTGAAGACAAACCAGTGGGAGATCACAAGTCAAGACTGAAATTAAAAATAAGTGAAATAATACAAGGAAAAGCACTGACAAAGTCAGATACAACCTAACACCCTGTTAGGGTGGTAGTAGCAGTCCAACTGAAGTAGTCCAGTTGAAGCGGTGATCCTGTGAAGGTCTAGTCTCCAGCTGAAGATCCAGTGGTAGCTCTTGTCCTCTGGGAACCCAGTAGACAGGACTAGCTCAGGCAGTTCCAAGGCCAGGTTATATCCAGGTGGGAACACCTGGCTCCTCCCTCCTGGGCAGAGCATCCCACAATGGGATGAGATAAGTCCATGAGTCACACGGTGGATCCCTGATGGCCCATTGCCTGTCACCCGGGGTGGGTCGTTAGCAGCTGATAACAGCTAACGGATGGCCCATTGCCTGTCATCGGGAGTGGGTCATTAGCAGGTGATAGCAGCTAACGGCCCACAGCTGGTGGTAATAGAATACTTAAATACATCTATATTGCAACCCAGGACAGCCTGTTCCCCCCTGTATTCTGGCATTTTGCCAATGATACCAGGGCAAAATTAAAGGACCAGCCACCGGTGCTGATCAAGGACCCTGAATCCCGACAAGTCAGAGGCCCCTTCCCTTTGGTAACCTGGGGTAGAGGGTATGCCTGTGTTATCCACCCCTGCAGGCCCCCACTGGATAGCCAGCAAATGGGTGAAACCACACACTCCAGAACTTCCAGGAAAGCAGGTACATTTTGCCAAAAAAGGCTATTTACCAGAGTGGAAGACCCTCTTCACTGTGGCGTGGAAGAGAAGAAAAAAGAAAAGGTCAGATCAAAAATCAGAGATTAACCCAGATTCCTGGATAGGTATTCTACAGGCAGATTTATTTCCCACAGAAATTCCCCTCAGTCCGAGTGTGTCCTGCATCTCCCTGTATCTTTTGTTTGATGAACCCTAAAATGTAACTTTTTAATTCCCTCCATATACAGAGATCTCTTTTTCTCCCATACTCCTTACATTGCGTTCCCATTTTTTCATTTGTTGTAAACAGGAAATGGGGAATTGTAGCAGTGGATTGGCCCCGTATAATTCCCTGCTTTTGTCCAATTTATGATTTATGATTGAGAATGTTCCCGCAGCAAAACATTTCATTGGTTTAAAGCTTTGTACCCTCCCTCGCAGTACGGTCACTGGTTTGTACCCCTGTCCTTCCCCCTCGGACCTTCCCTGGTTGGCCCTTCGGCGCTGGACATGCCCTGTCTCCCTCCCCTTTTAATGCTGTGCAGCCTTTTGTTCGGGGCTTTTGCGTCCTGCATTCCCGCCGCCTCGCTACCGACCCCCGTTCTCCGCCCTGCTTGCTTTCCCTGCGATCCTACAATAAACTTGCTGGAATCCCAGACGCAAGAGCCTGTGCCTCCTTCGTTTCTACTGCTTTCCCAACACGCTACCATCCCCCTGGGCATGGCACCCGCCCGTGTGCATCATAGCCGCAGCGAGTCCGGACCGTGTTCAGTGCGACTGAACACCTTTCGTTGCCGCTTTTCGGCGTTCGGCCGCTTTCGGAGGGCAAAGCAGCAGTCTCAAGCCCTCATTTGTAAGAGGGTGAAGGAGCCCTGGGCCAGGCTCTCACCCAGGGGGACACGGGGATGCTGCCGGGGGGGTCCCTGTCCCCCTGTACCTCCCTCCTGAGCCCTGTTCCCCCTGTCCCTGTGTCAGGCTCTGGGGGTCGATCTCGTGGAACATCCTCTGGGGGAGGCTGTGGCACTGGGGGGCAGGGGGACCTGGGGAGACAGGGGACCCTGCTGTGCATGAGCAGCATTGGACTTGTCAGGGGTAACTGTGAGGGGGGGCTGGGGCAGAGTGACTTCCCCAGTTACCTCACACAGCCACCTGTGATGTCACACAGCCACCTGTGATGTCATGCAGTCACCCTGTGTTGTCACAGACAGCTCTGTGATGTCACACAGCCTTTGGTATGATCACATAAAGCTTCCCTGTGATGTCACAGTCCACTCTGTGACCTCACAGCCTGCTCTATGATGTCAAACAGCCATTTCATGATGTCAGAGCCCCCATTGTAATGTCCCATGGCCACCCTGTGGTGTCACCGAATCCACTCTTTGACTTCACAGCCAGCTGTGTGATGTCAGACAGCCACACCATGATGTCACAGCCTGCTCTTTGATGTCACACAACCAACCAGTGATGCCACAGCCCATTCTATGATGTCACATATCACACCCCACTCTGGGATGTCACAGCCTGCTCTATGATGTCACAAGCCTGTCAGTAATGTCACAAAGCCAACTCTGTGATGTTATAGCCCAATATGTGACCTCACACAACCCACTCTGTTATGTCACACAGCTCCTTTCTGACATCACAGCTGCTCTGAGGCTCTCTGACACACCTCCAGAGGTGCCTATGGCTATGACACAGCCCCTCTGGGCCATGGCACAGCCCCTGCCAATGCTGAGCACCTGTGAGCTCTGGGTGTGCCCTGCTGGTGTCCCTGAGATGGCCTGGCAGTGCCCCAGCCCTGCTGGGCTGTGCACAGGAGCTGCTCCTGGGCAGAGCTGTCTCTCTGCAGCGCTGCCGCTTGCCAGGAGCTCCTCTGTGCCAGGAGCCCAGCCCAGCTCAGCAACACAGCAAGAGCACAGAGAAGAGAAATTCCTGGCAGAGAAATTCCTTTCTCCTTGTGTCCAGTTGGTACCTCCCCAGCTGTCCTTGGTTCCATTATTTTTTCTCATGCTCATTTTCACCATGAAGAAAAGCTCCACCATCTGTGGAACCCTTCAAGCCCTCTCAGGCTACTCCTTTTCTCTCCTCAGTCTCCACACAACTGAGCCCAGGGCCCTCAGCCTCTACCTGCTGCTTATGTGATGAGGCCTCCAAACCACATCTTGGGAGATAAAATTGAGTCCTCTCCAAGGTTTTCAAAAAAGGAAAAATAGTGGTTAAAATGCAAGAAAAATGCAGTGTTTCTTCCTCCTAAAGCTTGCAATGCCAGAACAAGTGGCAACATCTTCATACAAAATAAGAGTGGATTTAGATTTGTTATGAGGAGGGAGGATTTGACAAAGGGAGTGGCACAATAGTGCAACTCTTTTTCCAGGGAAGTTGATGCCCCATCCCAGGAATTGTCCAAGGACAGGAGCTTTGTGCAACCTGACACAGTGAAACCCCTCCCCAAGGATGGAATTCCTGTTGTGTTGGTTCTCTGATGTGATGGGTGACCTCACAACACTCCTAGCCAGAATGTCAGCTTAGGGCCCAGCAGGCTGCTGCAGTGGCAGTGACCTCGCAGCCATCACTGCTATTGCAGCCATGTCCCCTGGGCCTGGATCTCCCCTTTCCTCTGCCCCTGTCTTGTCTCTGCTGGGATGAGCAGTTTTGTGATGAACATTTTGTCCCCACATTGCTGAGGCCAATCATTTGTTAATCAGGCTCATGTCACAGCAGTGGCCTCATCTTCAACATCACAGGCTGGCAGTGAAATGTCATTCTAAGATCTTGCTCCACTTGCCTCTCAGCCCCTCAAGAGCTTTGCCTTCAAGGGCAGAAACATCTTTTCCTTCCTGCAAACTGGAATTCCATACCCTTGCAGTGTGTGCCATGGATCCCAGAGGGGCATTCCCGAGGCTCCCAGGTTGCTGGTTCTGCCGTGCCTCCCAAGGGAGCTGTGCAAGGCCAGGTGACAAGGTCCAGCAGCTGTGTTGGTTCTGCAGTGTCCCAATGGTCCATTGGTTCCATGAGTTTCCATGCTGTCAGCAATGGACTCTGATTTAGGGTAAAATAGAAATTACTAATGTAAAAGAACTTGAAGCTGGATAATAGTAATAATAATATTTTTGAACTGATTTAGAGAGCTAGAGATTGGATAATGATTTACTAAGATATGCCTGCTGCGATCCATTCATCATTCACTTAATGAATTTGTGCCTACCTGGTATCGGGGAGGATGGAGAGAGGAGAGCCAAATAATTGAGAGAAACCACCAAGTGTAACCGAGCATCCCGCCCTTGGACCCCAGAACCGGTGCGAGTTGGTTCTCAGGCTTGGACTAGGACCAAGGACCAAGGGAGCATGCGCAAGGGAACAGGGTGAACAGTTCATCGTGACGAAGAGTATGGATCCTGTCATAATTAATCATCGGAACCCTTGCCCACAATTAATCTGAAGACACTGTGCTTGCGCGGGCATATTTAAATGAACTTTGAACTCATTATAATATGAAGCAGGGATAGATAATGAATATGTACAGGGGCTTTGTCTAACTTTATGCATATGTAATCTGTAACCTAATATAAACTTAGTGAAGTGCCGCTGAGGGTGTGCATGTCTTTGGAGGGGCTATCCCCCATGCACCCCAGCTGGAATAAGCACATACCTACTTCATAACTATCTGAGTTGTGAAGTCAATTCCATGCTTCAACTCCTTGGTTCCCCTGTGCCACAATGGCCACTTGGGTCCATGAGGTTCCCCAGTGTCACAATGATCTCCTTGGTTCCATGAAGCCCTGCAGTGTCACAATGAAATAATGGTTCCATGAGGTTCCGTAGTGTCACAATGCACTTCTTGGATCCTCAGGGTCACAGTGGACAATTGGTTCCATGAGACTCTGTTTTATCACAATGTCTGCTTGATTCTGTGAGCTTCCATACTGTCAGCAATAGTTCCTTGGTTCCAATGATGCCCTGCTGTGTCCCAGTGGATATTTGGTTCCGTGAAGTTCTTCTGTGTCACAATGGTCTCCTTGGTGCCACAAGGCCCTGCAGTGTCACAATGCCCCATAGGTTCCAGGAGCTCCTGTACTGTCAGCATGGTCTCCTGAGTTCCAACAAGGCCCCACTGTGTCACAGTGTCCCCTTCATTCCATGAGGTTCCATAGTGTCACAATGGTCTCCCTTAATCTTTGAAGCCCTGCAGTGTCACTTTGGTCTCCATGGTTCCATGTGGCCCCAAAGTTGTCACAATCATCTCTGTGATTCCATTGGGAACTCAAAAGATTTGCATAAACATTGAACAACACCTGATTAACGCCGCTGGGAACATCTGTTTGTATTCAAAAGAGGAGTTAAAGGTGAGAATGGCACCATCAACTTCCATCTGCAACTGAGATCAAGGGAAAGGACAGAGACAGAGAATTCTGATTCATGAAACAGAGAATTCTGCTTCAAGACTCAGAAGATTCTGCTTACAGAGATAATTTCTGGTCACATCGTCCCTTGTAGAAAGATGACATCATCAGAGGCAGCCTGTAACGAGCACGTGGTTCCTGAATGGGGTTTGTTGTTTAGGAAACCTGCTCAGGCTTTTCCATTCTTTCCTCACAAACAAGAAAACTTCTCCTGGGCCTGTGTGCAGGCAGAGCCCTGAGGAGAGCAGGTGGGACATGAAGCAATGGGCTGAGACAGCCAGCTGCAGAGCTCAGGGGACAAGTTTGTGATGCAGGGAACAGGGATGTCAGTCCCAGCTGGGCAATGTCATCCATGGTGAGGTTGGGGGTGAGGAGCAGGTTGTCCCAACAGGGTCAGCCTGCAAGCGGCTCATTCTTCTACATGCCCAGACGTCCTAAGAAGACAGTCAGCATCAAGATCACTTGGAGAATGCTTCTAACACCTCCTCTCTGAAATGAATAATAAAAAAATAATTCCTTGATTAAAGAAAAGTCACGGGATGCTGTTTAAAATCTTCCTCCTTAACAGAATTCCAGACTGACTTTAATGAGCTGCACAAGCCCTGAACACTTGAAGACAATTGAAGGAAGACAAAGAGCTCCTGAGTGCTTTCTGTATTTTAATGAGTCCCACGGGGGATTTGGGGCTGAGTCCATGACCCTCAGGGACTGAGAGAAGGTTGAAGAAGCTGCTCAAGGAGTCAGAAGCAAAACTCCAAGTCCCTTGGAGCATCAATGGGCCCCACTGAGGGCAGGGACTGCCAAAGGCTCCCCAGGGACTCGTGAGAGCAGATCCTTGGGGCCAGGATTGCAGGGAGCCAAAGGCTCTGAGCAGGGAACTGGAATGCTGAGAGAAGCCTGGGCTGGTTGGAGGAAGCAGCAAGGCCAAGGCCTGAGCCCAGCCCTGGGACAGCAGGGCCTGTCCCTCACGGGTGGCTCGGGCCTGTTTGTGGGGCAGTGGGATGTGAGGGGGAGGAAGGACAAATATCATAAAACTGCAACCCCTGCCAGCCTCCTCAGGGAGAGGAGAGGGAGAAGCAAAGTGCAGACCCTGAGAGGAAAGTTCCTTCAGTGGGGCCTCCAGAGGCAGTGCCACAGCCCAGGGGACAAAGCCCTGGGTGCCTCTGGCCCTGCCAGCCCTGCCCAGCCCTTGGCCATGTCTCCTGCAGGCTGTGGCTCCCTGTCCGTGCTGCTCCTGTGCCCTGGCTGGCTGCACACACCCATCTCGCTGTGCCCCCCAGCATTTCTCAGCCAGCATTTCTGTGCCTCCCTGGTGTCCCTGCAGCCAGCACTGCTGGTCCCTGGCACACAGAGCCATGGCAGGAGCCTGATCCTGCCAAGGGGCTTTGGAGCAGCTTGATGGGGTGTAAGAGGGGTGGGATGGGGGAAATAGGTTTTGGGAAGAAGGTCTTCATGCTCCTGAGTGGTGGGATGGGGTTTGGGAGGCTGAGGTGAGGTCTGGAATGAGACAGCTGAAGGCTGGGGATGGTGTGTTAGGCGAACCCTGTTCTTAAGTGGGTTTTGGAGTATCCCATATTTCTAAAGAGATTTTGGGGTATCCCCCATTCCTGAGGCAATTTTTCGGGTACTCCCACAGTTCTTAGTGGGGCCTCCTGAAAGCAGTGGGACATGTGTCTCTGGCACTTGCAGTTGGGCCCTGTGAGGAGGGACATGGGGAGCTCATTTTGGGGAAACCATGCTGCTTTCCGCTAGCTTGGGAAGGTTATAAGTGGCTTGTGGGGGTCCAACACTTGATGGACAGGGAGAATTTGGGGAGGAGTTCTTTAGAGGTTCTTTGTGGCTTCAGGTGCTGTAAAGGCTCTTCCCACCATTTTCACATGTATTTTGCACATGGAATACCTATCAGAAGGAAACTTCTTGGTAACACTGTGGCTAAAGTGTTGCACCCTCTTGTCGGAGAGGTGGCCGGGAAATAACACACAGTCTCACGGAGATAATGGTGTTATTCCGTTTGTTTCTTCTGTGACAGGCATTATTATAGAAAACAGGTACAGATTCACGCGACAGACTGGCACATATGATTGGCTGTCAGGTCTATGCATATAGTGTCTCAGCTTTCTGATTTGCTGCGGTCTTCAGGCACGTTTCACTTGAATCAGCTAAAGTTCTGCCAGCATAAGCTGAATTACTGACTGTGTGATTCTTTCTCTATTTTGCTTATTTCCTCTACATTGGATACAATTCTAGGTCTCTTTCCCTTTCTATCTCCTGGGGAGAACATCTCAAAGTTATGAACAATAGCATCTTAGAGTTAGGAACAATAGCATCTTCAGAGTTTAGAACAATAGTTGGTTTGTGCATGCTGCATCTTCTTTTGCACGCACACCTCGCCAATATGGCCTTGATCTAATAACCATTTTCCAGCACCCTCTATTCCTCTGTCCTTGCCCACGACCTGCTCAGCAGAATGCAGCTGTGGACATCACTTTTGGAGTCCATACAACTTCTACAATCACAGAATGGATGGAGTTGGGAGGAACCTTAAAATTCATCTACTTCCAACAGATAAAACTAGAGGAGCTCTTCTGCTCTCTCTCTCCCTCTCTCTGACAGTTTTTTTTTGTACTTCTTTCTGTTTCTCTACATTGCATTTCTTGTTCAATAAAATCTATGGTGGGTAATACAACCCACAGGTTGTTGTCCTATGGCCTCATTTACCCCCTAATTCAGACAGAGGTATCTCTCCCTCATCGGATTGTAACATGAGGACAGGGACATGTCCCACTATCCCAGGTTGCTCCAAGACCCATCCAACCCGGCCTTGGACACTTCCAGGGATCCAGGAGCAGCCAAAGCTTCTCGGGGCAACTTGACCAGGGCCTCACCACTGCCACAGGAGAGAATTTCTCCCTAAAAACCTCTAAGAGTTCAGTCCCTGGAACCAGGCTGGGTGTGTTCCTCACCAGTCCTGCCTGCCTTGAGCAGCCTTGTGCAGGGTGGGAGGAGTTCCCCAGTGCAGCCCCACCTCCAGCAGCAGCAGGTCTGGGTTGTTCCTGGCAGATCCCTGCGGGAGCAGCTGGACCTTTGTGCAGCCAAAGAGCCCAAATCACCACACACATAGCAATGGACCAGCACCGGAGCACTGGGGCTGGACTGGTCTTATTGGGCAGCCCCACAGGACTCAGTCCTGACCAGCTGTTGCTGGGGTCTGCTTTGGACACATGCAGCCTCAGGGCTGCTCCTGTGCTGCTCCAGAGCAGGGGCTTTCTCCTGAATTAATTTTTCCTTGTTCTAGGACAATTTTCACAGAATCACAGGATTAAGGTTGGAAAAGACCTCCAAGGCCATCGACTCCAACTTGTAACCCATCCCCATCTTATCACCCAGCCCAGAGCACTGAGTGCCACGTCCAGTCATTCCTTGGATACCTCCAGGGATGGGGACTCCACCTCCTCCCTGGGCAGCCCCTTCCAAGGCCTGACCACCCTATCCAGCAGAGTCCCTAGCCAGTGTTCCTCTCACTGGGAGCAACAGGAGGGCAGTTTGATGGCTTATGCAACCTTGAGAGAGGACAAAGCAGGAATTCTCCTTTCTTTCCTTTCCATGCCAAAGGAGACTCACACAATGTGAAAAGGAGCTGTTGTTGGTGGAGCTACCCTGCAGGGCTCCATCCCAGAGCAGAGACTTTGGGGACATCAGGTGTGGTCCCACCTGCAGGTTGGGCTCTCTCCTGGGTCAGTCAGGGGCTGCTGGTGCAGGGCAGGGAAGCAAAGAGAAACTGTCCTGCCAGTGGTGAAGTTTGGCAACAACTGTGAAACAGACACCTGAAGCTTCAATAATGGCAGCTTAAAGATGTGTTAGAAACAGGGCTATTTCTTCTCCACATGCAGCGATTTAGTCTGTGGTATTGCTAGAAGTGTATCACCTACACTATTTCTCTAAATTCAACACATCTTTACTACTGATGGATGCCTTTTTCTTGGAATGCATAACAGACCTTCATGTGTGCAAGACACAAAAGCAGATCAGAGGAAACAAATTGAAAAGTTTAAAAAACCAAGAACAACCATTGACAAAACTGCAGAAGATTTTTTAATACTATCGTTTTTCTTTTATTAAAGCTTGTGTCAGTAGATATGCTGCTGTACATAAAATACTTCTTTATGCCTTTTGAACCACCGGTACTTATTATTATTTTTTAGTATTTATTTAGTATTTGTAGTATTTATGATGCCTTTTGAACCCCATGTGCAACAGACTGATGCAATTTGAAAGGAATAAGGGAGTGTCTTTACAAACAAATGACTGGTAAAGATAAGACCTGAGTCTGCTGGTAAGATAACATTGATACTGAGAGATAGAAGAAACAATGGGTAGGATTTCCATGGGAATTTCCCTAATTTGACTTACCCAAGGCTGTGTTAATAAACTACAAGAACAGAGACACAAGAAGAAAAAGGCAATGTATATTGGGGGTGTCTGTATTAGGGGGCATGTATATTCATTAGGCGTTCCGGGAAGTCTGTACCTCTTGAGTACCTCAGCCAATGGGAAAAGAGAGAGGGGAATTGCCGCCGAGAAATTAGGATAAAAGCAGCTGTGTCCTCTATCAATTTGAGAGAGACCCCATGGGAAATGCCCATGATTTCTCCTGATTTAGGGAGGCTAGAATTTACTAATTTAGGAGAACTAGAAGCTGGATAATAATAATTTTGGAACTGATTTAGAAGGCCAGTGATTGGATAATGATTTACTAAGATTTGCTTGCTGAAGACAATGTATCATTCGCTTAATGATTGTGTGCCTACCTAGTAACAGGGAGGATACAGAGAAGAAAGCCAAGTAATTGAGAAGAACTACTGAGTGTGACTGAACATCCTGCTCTCGGAGCCCAGAACTGGTACAAGTTAGTTCTGAGGCTTGGATTTGGACCAAGAAGCAAGGCAACATGCGCAAGGAAACAGGGTGAAGAGTTCATCCTGAGGAAGACTACTAACTTCATCTTCGGGACCCTCGCCTGTGACTAGCACAGGTCTTTCTCGTGAGAACATTTTGCTACATTTCATAAACAAAGATAAAGTTTGGATGTTTTGCAAACAACGTCTCCGGATTAGGTCAGTTTGGGCTTGGCCAACTGGGCCTAGGGGGAGGTCTCGGGCTGACCAATCTGGGCGACCTCTGTAAACTCCATATATATGGAAATCAAAACAATAAAGCTCTCTTCTCTCTTTCCTTGTCTGAGAACTT
Source organism: Entomyzon cyanotis (assembly GCA_024500445.1). Classification (NCBI taxonomy): domain Eukaryota; kingdom Metazoa; phylum Chordata; class Aves; order Passeriformes; family Meliphagidae; genus Entomyzon; species Entomyzon cyanotis. Next base: position 215,961 of record JAKEPQ010000504.1, on the reverse strand, counting down.
GGGTCATTCCTCAGCTAGCGGCTCAACAGCGACACTCGCCCACAATTAATCTGTGACACTGCACTTGAATGAACATATTTAAATGAACTTTGAACTCATTATAATCCAAAGTGGGGATAGGTAATGAATATGTATAGGAGCATTGTGTAACTTCATGCATATGTAACCTGTAACCTGATATAAACCTAGTGAAGTACTGCTGAGGTGTGCATGCCTTTGGAGGGGCTACCCGCCATGCACCCCAGCTGGAATAAATGCATACCTACTTCATAACTTTCTGAGTTGTGGACTTGATTTGCGCCTCACTCCCTTTATTCATGAATAAAGTTACAGGACTCCTATGTCTCCTTTTTGGACATAAACCTCTGGCGTTTGTGGATTCATTTTCCTGACAGAAGCAAGAAGAACCGATGACTTCCCTCACAACTGTGAGATCTACAGCCAGAGACTCCTCTCTTGTGTGAATAAAATCAATTCCTGACAAAAAGGAACATGAAAGAACCATATTGGACAATGTAATAAACAGTAATTCCGTTGAAAACTGCAACAAAACACAGAGATTCCGAAATGAAACACATTAAATGGTTTACTTCTTTGTATTTCCAGAATAGTGTTACCCACAGCGTTCCTGGATCAAGTCAGCTATCCCAGCAAAACCTTGTAAATAATTGTAACAAGTATGCCTTCAGATGCAAGAGAGTAAGTAAGCCAGAAGAAAGAAGAGTGGTACTCTTTCTTAAACACATGCACATAAAACAATGGCCACATTAATAATTAACTTATAGACCTAAATCTAGATTCGCAAAATTAAGATATAACCATATGTCAATCAGACAAAAACAATTTTCTTTAAAATGAAAAAGTTTCGAAAGGGATAGCTGACTAGTCTAATGGAGTGCTAAGACCAAATAAGTTCTATTAATTGTCACATTTCTAACTGTTGTTGTTAAATGTATATTTGTTTGTCTAGCATTTAAGAATGCCAGGCCCCACAGAAGGAAAATACTGCCTTTGAGAAATCGCTAGAAATCATAGACTGATCTGCCAAAGCTCTGCAGCTTAAAGATGCTTTTAAATTTAAAATGGCAGTTACCATTCATATAAATTCCAGCATGCTTTCCTCTTTCCTTTCTGCTGTCTGCTAAAATTCCCTCCAAAAGGGGAGTGGGGAGAAGATAGTTTAATTAGATCACAAGCAGGGAACACTAACAATTCAAGAGTCCTAGTCAGTTACCATTTATATGAATTCCACTATGCTTTCCTCTCTTCTTTCTGCTCTGTTTGCTAGAAATTCCACCAAAGTGGGGAGAAAAGTACCCTAATTAAATCACAAATGAGAAAAACTATCAGTAGTCCTGATCACTGTCGTGAACCATAAGGTTAGCTACCAAAAACTGAAAAGATTAATGTCTCTGAGACACTTCAGGATGCCTGTGTGTGTGGTGTGTGTGTGGGGAGGGGGCAGGTCAGGCCTTACCCTGGTGAGACAGTGAGCTGCTCCTCACCCCACCTCCAGGGCATCCCAGCCCTGCAGTGGGGCCAGCCATGGACACAGCAGAGGCAGTGCTTCATTCTCCCTATCCCCAACTCCTGAGAAACCCAGAAAACAAATCCCACTGGGGGAGGGAAGGTCCAAGAGGGTAAAAAGAAACTAACATTCCTCTTAAAGGTTCTATATAACTGCTTTTCTACATGTTCTCTGTATTTCTTCTTTTCTTTAAAATATTTCTATAAAACATTTCTATACATTCTCTGTCTTCTCTTCAAAAATTTTAACTAGTATTAGTTGAGTCAATAAATTATGTGGAAGTGACCTGAATTTTAAGGGTGACCTTAAAATTCAGGTCACTTCCGAAGGGGGGATTTGCTGGAAAATATACCAGTTTAAAAATTTTGTATAACTTTTGTCAAAGGTTTTGTTTGTCTTTAGCCTGGGAAAAGGAATTTTAGGTTTCTTTCCAGGGCAGTGTTCTACCAGGTGAGGTCTGGTGGACTCAGTTTATCAACAGACTAGGAGTAACCCAAAGATAAAGAGCTATCAGCAGAGCATCAGCAAGACATCAGTGGCTATCTAAGAACCCCAGACCCCACCTCCAGCAGGGGTGAAGATATCTGGCAAGGAAAAGACTGACAGCAAAAACTGAAGAATGAAGAATCTAATTAACATCAGAGGCAAAGAGATTCAGATCCAATGAGAAACTGAATAAAAGGGGTTTGCTCAACTTTAGAAAAATGAACACTGAGCCAATGCTTTTCTATGTATTTTTACTGTATAAAATATCAGAGAAATCGGGTAAAAGCCACGTATCACGGAATGATTCATTCTGCACAGCTGGGCTATGTGTGGATGAGATGATTTTTGCGATACATCCTGGCCAGAACAACATCCTGGCCAGATAATAAAGTAATGCCTTGACTATCTAACATTAAAAATGTGGTTGGAGAGTTTTTGTTTTTCCCACAGTTTCGGTGACATTCCCATGCCTGGGCTGTCAGGGGGCTGGGGGGCCTCTCTTTCTCAGTGCTCCATCTTTGCTGGCTGGTGTGTTCATCTTGCTGTCTATGGGGTAGTCTGTCCTCCTCCAGATTGGAGAAGGGCTGCTCCTCATTCCATGGTTCTCTCAGGACAACCCCTGCTGCTGCCCCTGCCCCCTGCCCACCCAGAGCTTCCAGCTGGCCGGGCTCCGGGCTGGGGGGCAGCAGGGGCCGTGCGGGGCAGCTGCCCGGCTCTCTGGCCCTGCCGCGGGGGCTGCTGCTGCCGTCCCTGTCCCTGTGCCCCGATTGGCTGCCAGTCCAATAGAGCAGCTCAGCTCCCAGCCTTCTTCCTGCCAGTGCTGCACTTTCACCCTGGAGCAAAGGCCCTCACTGCAAAGGAACTGCTGGCTGCTTTCTTTCTACTGCTGAGCATGATACAATAGTGTATGCAATTTGCCTTGGCTTACCTGCCCTGCCAATTCCTGGTGTCCCCTTTGCTACTGAGCAGCAGGAAAGGCTCTGTGCTCTGTGTGAGCACATCCCTGTGTTTCTAACGCTGCCTCCCCAGATCCCTGTGTTGCCAACAGTGTTTTCAGCACAGATCCCGACACAGCCCCACAGCAGCCTTGGGGAGGAAAATGCACTCTGCCCCAGCCAAAGCCAGCACAGGGAGGTGTGGGTTTGAGGGAAATCTCCTCTCACTGTGTCCCTGCAGAGCACTCAGCTGTCTGGGCTGGCAGTGAGCTGAGACTGGGCGCACGTCTGGGATAAACGAGTCCTTCTGCCCAGCCTCGTGGTGCAGAGGGACTGCAGAGGCCAGACTTTTCCAGCTTTCTGTGTTCTTTCCGGTCATTTGGAAGACTCAAAACACCTACATGTTTACCCTGACAAGGAAGCCTGGCAGGACTGTGGGCCTGGAGAATGTCTTCAAATTTCTGAATGTTTCAGCTCTGGATCGTCTGGGTAGGGCTGGGATCGTCCAGGCAGTGCCAGGATTTGCTGGGAAGCCCCTGGATTGTCTGGGCTGTGCCTGGATCCCCATGGCAACACTGGATCCCCCGGGTAGCCCCCAGCTCCCTCCCAAACACACCCACTATCTGCTCTTTGGGAACACGGTGATCTCCCAAATATCTAGTACTGGTGAGAAACATCATAAAGGTGTGTGATTGGGAAAAGTCAAAATTCCTGCAGGAGAGGAGATACATCGCAAAAGCATCATCCATCTTCCCTCAGCCCAGGCTGGGGCTGACAGCATCCACAGCACTGGGGCAGCTCGTGTCTGCTTCCTGAGGGAATTTTTTCCCTTGGTTCCCCACACTTCAAGTCAGATGAGGAAGGAGAGGGCATTCCAGAGCTCATTTCAGTGCTCCAGCTGAAATGTCTATTGAACTAAAGGTGTGTATGGTGCTACTGGTCTGGTTTTGTGGAGTTCCCTTGTATACATTGGGTGACCACAAAAAAAAAGTATTTAACAGATATCCTGCTTTTTTCAGTGACTGATTCTTCATGCAAAATCATTAAACTTTATTTCGAAGACTCAACAAACTAAAGTGGTTTTGTCACCTGCAGAGAGACCTAGAGGAAAGGAGATTGCTGCCCTGCTGTGGGAAAAATCCAAGCATACAATAGTAAAATATGGCCATGAAGAACCCTGATAAACAGGGGAGAGCAGCATGTTTGGGAATGTTCTCATGTCCTCCCCCATGTGCCTATGCCTGGGTGCTGCTTCAGGGATCCCTGCTCGGTGAAATGATGAAAATAAATTCACTCTTGATATTTCATCCCTGGTTTTGTGTTTGCCCCTGTAAACTACACAGATAAAATGTAAAAAGTAATAATTTACATCAATCTAAACTGCTTGAGCCACTTGTGTGGCACTTCATTTGCTTCTCTGTTCCATCCCTGTGTTCAGGAATCTGTACTGGCCACCTGCCTTACACGACTTACACCTTCCACACCAAGTGCTCCAGAGCAACCAAGCACAGAGGTTGCTGCCAACCAGGGCCCAGCAGAGTCAGGACGCCGCCACGACACCAAATCAGTGGAGGAATTGAAGCCGAGAGAAATAAAGGCAGCCTGGCTGGTGCTTGGCTTCACTCCAGTTTGTCACAGCTGATTGGAAGGATGCCTCAGCCAAGAGCTCCAGGCAAGGCAGGGAACTCAAAAGGAGGAGCAGTGGTGAGACTGAACAGGATGCTCTGCTTCATCTGCAAAACCTCTGGTGACATGGAGGACATTCAGATTATAAATACAGAAGCTCCTGTTGGCCACAGGAAATTGGGCATATGGACCAGGCTGGGAAATCCACGGGAATGAAGGATTGCAGCTGTGAGGTGCTCAGCACCCACCTCAGTGGGCTGCAGCTGCCCTTGGCCTGAGCTCGGGAGGATCTTCCCTTTTCCTTTGGAACCCCCTGGCAAACACGGAGCCTTTCAGCCCAGAGCAGTCCCCTCTGTGGGAGCACCAAGAGATTCGCAGCCTCGCCAGGCTGGCTTGCCACCCCGTGTGCTGCAGCTCCTGCCAGGCCTGCTCAGGGAGCCCAGGCAGCTCTGCACACATCTATCTCCTGGGAATTGCTCACCTGGGAGGGAGCAGCAGCCAGAGACTGCAAAGACAAAGCAAGCATCTGCTTTGCTATCAACCCCAATGCCAGGCAGCGTCCAGCGTGGCACGTTGTGGCATCCTGGAGCTTCCAGCTGCACAACGCGTGTGGCCAAGCACGTGTCCTCTCAGGCTCCTTGTCTCAGGAGATTTTCAGCCAGGCTGCAAGAGCTGCGTTTGCAAATGCGTTTGAGTGCTGCAGCTCCTCTGCAGGCACCTGACACAGCCAGCGGGATCCAATGTCCTGGCAGGAAAATCCCCGTGTGCGTCGCAACGAGTTCCACAAAACAGCCTGGCAGCTGCTGGCCCACAGAACAGAGAGTTCTGGAAAATCTCCTTGGCATGGCTGAGAGCTCTCCTCCCTGCAGAGATCCTACAGAATGATCTCTGCACCAGGGCAGCTCTCCAGGAGGAGAAGTGGACGCAAGAAAAGGAGCTTTTGCATCAGACCAAGGCCTTGTGGCACAAGTCACAAGCACTTGGTGTCCCTGCATCCCTCCCGCCCCAGGCAGCGCCTTTCTCCTCTGCCCCACACAGCACACACTGCAACGCCCCAGAGACCAAAAGGCTTTGGCCTTCAGCAGCTTCCCCCAAATCAATGGGGGACTGCAGCACAATGAAAACAACAAGCTCTTCTGATGTGTCAATTCCATAATTTTATTTCAATAAAAGCATCTTATGGAACCTGTTCTAACTGAGCAAGAGCTACAGCTCAACTGCCTGAGGAACATATTCCAGAGGAACATACTCCAGGCCAAGTGCTGAATAATATTATCTATCAGAAACAAAAAGAGCTTCCTATCACCTTTCTTTACAAACTAATGTCTAGTTAAAACCTTCCGAATGCTTTACCTTTTTAGGTTATTAATTTAATAATTTATTTACTAGGGTTTAATTTTCATAGCTAATTAGTTAATAATTTTTATTAATTTGATACTTTAATTTTTTTATTAAACAGGAATAAAAGGCATGAGATAGCCTTATCCCGTTATCTTAAATTCAAGCATAAAATCTACCCCTACTTTCACCTACAGAATTTAAGTCTATTAGTTCTCCTAGTTTTGTTCCTCAAATTATTAAGGTAGCAACTACAGTGGCACCACAGTCTTGAGCCTCCTGGCCCTGCAGCAGATGGACATTGCCACCCAACTTGGTGGCATCTGCAACATGTGACTGAGGGTGCCCTCGATTGTCTTCTCAGGATCAATGAAAATGTCACTGCCAAAGTCAGGGCTTGGTTGCTCAGACAAGAAGCCTGACTTGCTTTGGCACTTGCTTTGCCTTGTCTGGTTTTCTAGTCATATCCATGTCACAAAGAAGGAGAAACAGGTTCTTTGGCTGGGGCCTTGCCAGAGTGGTGAAGGTGCCTTTGAACCAGATTTTTTGGGGAAGGGAACCTCTCCATCCCAAGCCTGCCAGTCGCATGCCAAGAGCTGTGATGGATGCCCGGGACAATGCAAAGGCACTGCAGATCGTCCAGCCAACACATCCACTTTCTGCAGGGCCTGGCTCAGGGGCTGTGCACAAACACACACAGTGTGGGGAGCAAAGGAGAGCAAGGACAGAGCGTTCCAGAGCTCATTCCAGTGCTCATGCCTCTGTGGGTGTTACACCACTGGCACTCCCACGGAGCCATGGTGGGATGGCTCCTATGGCTGGAGCACTGGATTGAAATGTCTGAGGCTCCTGAACGCCCTGCGCAGAGCCCTGAGCACCCTCCTGAAGTGGGACAGCAGAGCGCAGGCGTTGCCGCTTGGGTCGCTGCTTTCTGACCACAAGTCACTTGGGAGGGACACTGAGCCGCTGCCCTCCTCAGTACTCACGCTCAGGTCTCTGTCTTCGGCCCAGGCCTCGAATGGGAGAGACCCTGAGCCACTCTCTGCCCCAGTCCTGCTGCTCAGCTTTGTGTCTTTGCACCATGACCCACCTAGGAGGGACCCTGAGCCACTCTCCTCAATGCTCCAGCTCAGGTGTGTGTCTTCAGCCCATGACCTGCATGGGAAGGAGCCTGAGCCCCTCTCTTCCTCAGACCTGCTGCTCAGCTCTTCATCTTCAGGCCATGCCTTGCCTGGGAGGGACCCTGAGGTGCTCCAGCTCAGGTGTGTGATCTCTGCCCACGCTGTGCCCAGCCCTGGCAAACTGCACACCGATCTGAGCTCGTCAGAGCTGGACCCCTCCTCAGCTGGTGCCTCTGACAGGCATGGCTCTGCTTCTGCCCCTGCCCCCTGCCAAGGGAGATCTCCCAGCTGGCTGGGAGAGGGGCTGGGGGGCACTGGTCCTTTACTGGATATGGAGTCGAGACTCTTTTCCTGCTGTGAGGGGCTCTGCTGGGCAGAGCTGGGCCTTGGCCTGTGGCTGTGCACAGCAGAAGCTTCCCGTGCTCTGCCCATGCGTCTCTTGGCCTCAAAGGAGGCCTCTCTTCTTCACTCGTCTGGCTAGACTCTGTTCCTTCTTCCTCTTGGGACAGCTCTTCGGGGCTGTCCACTTCACAGTCTACCATGGAGGAGGCTCTCTCCTCCATCCCTGGTGCTGTCAGGGCAGCCCCCGCTGCTGCCCCTGCCCCCGCCCCCTGCCCACCCAGAGCTTCCAGCTGGCCGGGCTCCGGGCTGGGGGGCAGCAGGGGCCGTGCGGGGCAGCTGCCCGGCTCTCTGGCCCTGCCGCGGGGGCTGCTGCTGCCGTCCCTGTCCCCGTGCCCCGATGCGGGGGCCGCCGTGTCCCCGGCTGCTGGCCGCGTCGCCGGATCACAGCCGCCATCCCGCTCAGGATGGCACGGCAGCCGCGCCGCAGCGAGCGCAGCAGAGCCTGGCCGCGGCCCCTGGGGCTGTGCGGGGCTGCCCGGCTCTCTGCTGCTGCCGCCTGCGCCACAGAGGCAGCACGGGAGTCACGGTGCTCCTCAGCTTCCTGCGGGGCTGCCCGTGACTCACAGCTCCGCACCTGCACGCAGCAGCAGCAGCATGACGCCCAGGCGGCCGCGGGGCCTGCAAACGACTGCCCTGGCACAGCAGCTCCCTCCGTGCCCGCAAGCCTGGCCCCAACCGCGGCGCATCCCTCACCTTCTGCCTCCTCGGCAATCTCAGCCACTTCTTCTTGGGCTGGACGCCCACAGTGCTCTTCTCGTCTGTCGACATCTCTGCCTCGCCTTCGCGCAGTGCTACTGCGGGAGATGCTATCTCCTGACAGAGGAGCTCTGTCTCCTGGCAGGGGCAGCCCCGGGCTCTCGGTGCCCTTTTATAGCCTCCTGCTCAGGCCATGTCCCCAGGTGTCACAATGGGCTCTGGGCACACACAACCACATGTCACAAAGGAGCCTGCAACGCGCTGCTGTCCCCACGGGCCACTCCCCAGCAGCCCCAGGACAGCGGCGGGCTAGGGGGGCTCAGAACCAGCTGCAAACTGGCTGGAACCGGCTGGGACAGCAGTGTGGAAAGAGTGTGGTGACAGAGCTGTCACACAGCCTCTCGCAGGGACAAATCAGGGACTGCAAAAGGAATCAGTGCATGTGCCACAGCTTTCAAAAACTGTGTTTTCACATCATGCACAGCTGTAAAGTTCTAGAAGGCATCACTGCAGGCTAAAATTTGTTTGTAAATAATTAGAAGGTAGAAATGCTTGTGGAAACTGTTCCAAAAAATCCTTTTTCTGTCCAAAAAATCTTTTTTGGTGTTTATTAACTGTGATAATTGCACTCTCAGCAGAGAATTCCCTTCTAAAATCAGGATAGAGGCCCCACTGAAAAATGCAGAGGCTCTTGCACATGGAACATGTGCAACCCCAAGTTTAGGGTCAAGAACTCTGGTGTGCAAATACTGGGCTCATTGGGAAAAAGGTTTTCCTTCCACCATAGCTGAGAATTCCATCATTTGCCCCTTTAGAATGCAGAATAAAACAGAGGAGAACTCACACGGCTCAGGAGGCAAAGGAAAGAATTCCAGAGATGAGCTGTTGGAATACAGTTTCAAAAATGGCTGAAATGTTCACATAGCTCCATTTGAAACTGGGAAATTGCAAGAGGAAGTGATGGCGAATACTCCCATTTCAGAGGGTTTGGATGGGCTCTTGGGAAGGACTTGTTCCCTGTGAGGGTGGGGAGGCCCTGGCCCAGGGTGCCCAGAGAAGCTGTGGCTGCCCCTGGATCCCTGCAAGTGTCCAAGGCCAGGTTGGATACTGGGGCTTGGAGCAGCCTGGGATGGTGGAAGGTGTCCCTGCCCGTGGCAGGGGGTGGTACTGGATGAGCTTCAATGTCCTTGGCAACCAAAACCATTCTGGGGTTCCATGATTCTCTGGTTCTACAAACTTCTGTGAAACATTTCACATCAGCATGGAGAAGTCAAGTTCATCCTGCTTAGAGATCCAAAGGATAACATTTGATGTATTTACATCTGTTAGAATTTTGTCATGACTCTGGAACAGGAGATTCCTCTAAAATGTAATAGTGGGTGCTGCAGTGTGCTTATAAGATTTTTTGCATATTGATGCTGTTCTAGAGACTTCTCCCTAGCAGAAACCTGTACCATCCCATGCTGCAATCTTACTGGTTTACACATCTCCCCTCCCTGGCTCCTCCCCTCTGGCTTCCCCTAGTTGGCTCTTCTGAGTTAAACACACCTCTGTTCCCTCTCCTGATAACCCGCTGAGAAAGCAGAACTCGGGGTTCACCATCTTGGCTTTCCAGCGCCCCGCATCCTCCCCGCCTATCCGCCCCTCTCCACCCTCCTCTGACCCTCGACTGTGGACCTTAATAAATCCCTGGAAATCTCAGATGGTGATCCTGCATTTCTTCCATCGCCACACCTTCACGGAGTCTCGCGTCCCCCGCAGCTCCACTGCCTGCTACAGCCACGTGTCTGCCTGGCGTGTTCTGGCCATGGGCGGCCCCCTCCACATTGCGGCATGGAGTGGTCGTTCCTGAATTGCGATACTGCGCTGCCGCAAGTGGGATACTAAAATCTTTAAATGTAAGGATTTAATGTGTGCCATCTACAAATGATGGCTCTGACTGAGGCTGCATATCACACCCTCCAGTATTAATTTAACAAAGGATATTTGAATGAGAGTGAATTTACTGTCATTTACACTCTGATATTGAAATTTCTTGAAAGTCACAATGGAAAACAAGTTGGATTTACTTCTCCAAAAGACAACATATATCTCATAATTTTCAAATTATAAACAGGTAAAAGTAGGAGAAGAACCCTGTGAAGCAAATTAGGAAGAACGGAGCTCTCTAATGGGTCCCTGCATATTTCTTCACAGTAAATCATAAGAGCTCTCTTAAGCTTTGAGTAAATGCTTAAGTAAATTGAGTACTTATTAAGCATTGAGTAAAATGAGCATCTGTGATTTCCAGGCTCATTGTCATGCATGTTTTTTGAAGTTATCCATAAACCCTTTAAATACGTTCAGCATTTCTATCTCTTAGAAACTGTTGGGAAATTTTTGTTACACTCCTTGAGATCAACAAAACACACACTTGTTCTGAAATTTGGCAAAGCAAAGCACAGACAATTGGAGTCTTGGTTCAACCCAGGCAGCACCTCCCAGCCCCTTGGTCACTTCCCTCCAGTGGGATCAGGAAGAGAGTTGGGACTGGAGTGGGTTGAGATCAAGGCACTTTAACAGGGAAAGCAAAAGGCACCACATAAGCAAAGCAAAAGAAGGAATTCCTTCAGCCCTTCCCAAGGCTGGGCAGCTGTTCAGCACCTCCAGGAGAGCAGGGCCCCATCCCACGGAAGGGTGACTTGGGAAGACAAAAGCCATCCCTCCAAACAACCCCCTTCCTCCTTCTTCCCCGCCCTGTATATCCTGAGCATGAAGTGACATGGTCTGGGGTATCCCTGGGATCACCATGTGAGGGGCAGGAAAGGCCTTGGCTCTGGGTGAGCTCTGCAAGAACAAAAACATCTCTGTGGTATCAGCCCTGTGTTCAGCACAAAGCCAAACACAGCCCTAAAACAGCCCCTGGGAAGAAAATTAACCCCAGCCTAGCCCACAATTGGGGCAAGGTCCTACCAGCACATGGAGTAAAGGAGTGTTTTAACAAACACTTTAGTGTTTGCTTTCCCATGGAAAGCTTGGTACAACCTGGCCTTAGAAAACGAAAACACACCAGACTTGAGCCATGTCCAGAGATTAAGGCAATCTCACTTCTTCCACAAAGGACAAGCAATTCTACGTGCCTGTCCTTTCTTTTAAGAATCCACCCCCATATTCATGACCCTTAACACAGCCAGCTGGTTTCCTACTCTTCTTTCTTCATTGCTAAAAAATTCAACCTTCCTTTTTCAGTCCCTAACTGGGAGTAATCCCAAATGCTAGCTTCCAGCGCATTTTGGCTGAGCATGTCATTAAGAATCATCACTTACAACCCTGGCAAAACTTGCACTGAGACTGAGTGGCCACTAAAGGTGCAGATGTGATAAATGCAGGTATGATTCGTGTCAAGAAACACGGTGTCTCGGACCCTGGTGCACTGAGTGCAAATTAGCCCTGGAAACAATTGGCACAGAGAACTGCCGTGAGGAGTGGGAGATTGAGATGTCCTTATTAGGCATGAAATACTAAACTAAGATGTGTACCACAGAGATTGCATTGGCTATTGTGTAACACAACCATGTGCTAATATTGCATTGGCTGTTATTATGTAACACAATCATGTGCTAATACTATATTGGCTATTAATGAAAAAGGGGAAGATGAGCGAGGAAGATCTACAGTCTCTCCCCCCCAAAACGACCACCAGAAGGAGCAAAACGACCTCCTATTAACAGCGGATACAAGCGCAGAAGACAGAGCATGGCATGAAAAACAGGAATTTAGGAGGGTGGGGATATTGGGGAAACGAAACCTGATAATGTATAAAAAGGAAAAACATAGATTAAAGAGCGTGTGTCGTTGGTGGAGCGGAGACTCCCCGGCACACCCAGTGCTGCTTGCTTATTGCCTCCCAGCCTTACATTCTAAATTCTTAATTTCAATTAATGTATATTGTGACTAGCACAGGTCTTTCTCGTGAGAACATTTTGCTACATTTCATAAACAAAGATAAAGTTTGGATGTTTTGCAAACAACGTCTCCGGATTAGGTCAGTTCGGGCTTGGCCAATTGGGCCTAGGGGGAGGTCTCGGGCTGACCAATCTGGGTGACCTCTGTAAACTCTATATATATGGAAATCAAAACAATAAAGGGCTCTTCTCTCTTTCCTTGTCTGAGAACCTGGGTCATTCCTCAGCTAGCGGCTCAACAGCGACAGTATATAACCATTATTATTTTGTAATTTGCTTATTATTAAAATTTTGCTGCTAAATTCTGATTGACCCGTTGTCATTTATAACACAGAGAAGCCAGGTGACAGCACAGAGGAATGCTGGCAATGTTGCACAGTTACACAGCTGGGAGGAACTAAAAGCTGGAGAATCAGAAGGGAATGTCTTCTGTCTGCTGTCGGGAAATCACAGACCACAGAAGGCCTCACTTGAACACTTCCTTTGTTTGCCACTGTTTACCTTCTCTTTAGTCAACTGGTGAGCTGAATGATACCCTTTCCAAGGCAAAAATGTCTCAGGAAGTGTGGTTTAATCCCAGCCAGCAGCTCATCCATCCCACCCTCCCTCCCTCCTGGTGGGATGGGAGAGAGAATTGGGATGGTAAGAGAGAGAAAACTCTTGGGTCAGGATAAAGACAGTTGAAGAGGAAAAGCAAAATAGGAAAAGCAAAGGCCACACACACAGAGGTGAAACAAAGCAAGGAATTCAGAATTCATTCCCATGTGCAGGCAGGTGTTCAGCCATCCCCAGGAAAGCCAGGCTCTCTCCCATGGAACGGTGACTGGGGAAGAACAACCTCCCCCCTTCAGCGTCCCACATTTCCTTCCTCCTTCTTCCCTCAGCTTTCTATGCAGAGCATGATGCCATGCAGTCTAGAATGTCTCTTGGGTCACCTGCCCTGGCTGTGACCCCTGCCAATTCCTGGTGTTCCCATCACTTCTGAGGAGCAGAAAAGGCCTCTGCTCTGTGGGAGCACATACCTGTGTTGCCAACCCTGCTTCCAGCATCGATCCAAAACACAAATATGAGCCGTGCTGGGAGAGGAGGAGGGCGAGCAGGACGGGCGTTGTGTGGCAGGAGCAGCAGCTTTGGGCAACAGGACATTGTGCCTGTGCTGCAGCCCCACGATGGGCAGGCACAGCCCCAGGGCTCTGGAGCTGGCTGGGGTCAGCTTCCCATTGGGACTCAGCAGCAGGCTGTGCTCTCCCTGTGGGCAGCAGCAGCAGTGGAAAATGCCTCTGGACATCTACGTTTCCTGCTGCTGGGAAGAAGCAACGAAGCGAGTCAAGAAGTTCTGGTTTTTCGTTCTCCTGGTGCATTTGTTCATTACATTCCCCACTACAGAGGCAATTTCTGGGATGGCCTCTGTCCATTGATTCTATTCCAACAGCACCAGCAACAGGACTGTGTTTGAGCACTGTAAATGTGGCCTGTATGGCATGAACTCTCCTCTGGGGAGAGGCTGATGGGCATTGCAGTATCTGATAATGTCCCTTATGCCTGTGACAAAACCACTGAGTTCACTGTCATGAAAGCACCATGGGTAGCACTGATGGAAAGAGGCAATTGCAGTTTTGCCAAAAAAATTCAGGGGGCAATCAGAAAGGGTGCAACAGCAGCTGTGATCTACAACTCCCAAGGCAAAGGCAACAACAGCCTCTTGACGGCGCATCATGGTGAGGGAGAGAGTGCTGAAACACGATGGTTCCTTTCTCTGAAGTTTGGCTCGGGGCAGCACGGCCAGGCTCTGAGGAATCAGGGCTCTTTGTGGCTGTCTGTTGTTCTAATCAAGAGATTCAATTAGAAAAAGAATGTATTACGCAATGTGAGCCTTGACTTCAGCACTTGGTGAGTAAGAGCTTGCCATTACATTCTGCGCTTGCTGCACTGCAGGCGAGGGGCTGAGTCTCTGGAGTTAGTCCTGATCTTGACCCATATAGCTTTGTCCTGTGCCTAGGACTCTAGGATGTCACAAAATGGGACTTAAGCTGCTGCCAGCCCAGCTCACCCTCTGCCACCACAGCTCCTTGGGCCTTGTGTCCACAAAGGCAGACAGAAAGCATTTCTGCTGCTCCCCCTGTTGCACCATCCACTGAGAGCTGGGAGTTTTCCAGCTCCTGTGTCTCCACTGGGCCATATTGCTGAAGAAGCAGCACCCCCTCCTGATCAATAGGGCGAGTTCCAGGGATGCTTGTCGGCTCTACTTCCTGCCTAGAAATCATGAAACTGCTTCTAAATGTTGCTCCCTTCAGGTCTTGGACACCTACTCACACAGAGCTGGGGAAAAAATCCCATGGCCACAGCCTTCTAAGGTAAGTTATGCCAAAGTTTGAGGTATGGGGCAAATCTCGATCCATCCCTAGAGTTTTCAAAGATCTCTACATGGATGCACATATGGTTTTTGTGTACAAAGGAAGGAGCGTGCAAGCAACATGACTGACGCTTTCACTCTCCGTGTTTGTTCCATATGCACAGATCCAAAGACACTCTAGAAAGCCTTGTCTAGGCAGAGCCTTCTGTCCCTGTAGAACAGAGCATGGCAGGTCGGGGTGGCTGCTGGGCAGCGAGGCCTGGAGAGCAGGCCACATCCAGCTCCACACCTGCCAGACCCTGCTAAGGCTTCATGCCAGCTCCTGGGGAACAGGAAAGCCCTTCAGCCTTGTCACTGCCTTGGCACAGGGGCAGTGCTGGCCTGGCAGCACAGCTTGTTTTGCCCAGCAGTTGCAGGCCTTGCACAGAGTGACTGGAAGGCACAGCTCTGGGTGTTGCCCGTGAAGCTCAGCTCTGGCACCATGGTCTGCCCCAGGCTGCAGGGGATGCGGTGGGAGCCCGGCTGGGCTCTGCCCTGGGGCCATCCTGCAGCACCAGACAGCTGCAAACAGGGAGGATTTCATTGCCACCATCAGCCAAGCCACGGTGGCAGGGTGGCTTCTCCAGCCTAGCCTGCACTGCTGCATGCTGTGCTCTGCGGGCTGCTGCTCCCCAGGGGCACAGGGCACTGCACTGCTGTGCCACAGGACACAAACAGGCTTCAGCTTCAGCCTAACCGAGGTGGGTGGGAGGGCTGGGAAAAGTGGGGAGGGTCAAGGGGATTTACAGAGTTCATCCTGGTGGAAGGATGAGGAAAAGAGGAGGGTGGGAACACAGTAGTGAGACCAGCTGAGGGCTGGAGAGCAGGTCTGAATGACACTAAAATCTCACCGCAGCCCTGAAACATTGCTGTTCTTCAGCCAAGAACAGCAGGAGCCCCCAAACCTGGGGCTTGGTCTTCCTGGCCGTGAGGGGCATCAAGGAAGGCTACAGTGTGATGAAGACTGTGATGAGCCCACTGGGGGAAAACAGGGAGCAGTTGTGAAGTAAAAGCAGGTGGGGGAGAGAAAAGTTATAAACGGGGTGGCTTTCATAGGCAAATTCTGTGTAACATTGGTTACAAATGAGTTGAGTGGTATCGGGGCTGAGTTTGGTTAATTTATCAGTTGCAACTTAGAGTTATTTACGTTGTTGTGCATAATGTACGGGTGTAAAATGCCCCTGTAAGAACACTAGATGGCAATAATGAATATGGGAGAGTGCGAGAATTTTCTAGAAGCTGTCCACAGGCGTGATGACACCAACTCGAACATGGATTTGTGGACCAAATGAACCAATGAGATGAACATACGGAGAAATGATTGGACAGGAATGCTCCGCAGAAACGAGCCAATCAAGAAACCCCTAGATGAGCCAATCGCATCAAGAATCAAGAAACAGGCCAATCCTGTCTGGGGACACCCTGTAAGAGCTCTGGTGGTGCTTTGCACTCCTGTCCTCCTGAGGTCCTCAAGTGACTGAAGGGACATCCTGCGTTGTGTGCACGCAGCTTCCTCTGCTTTGCTGTTGGGATCTTGGGCTTATCCCACTTTCCCATTGCCAGTTGCTGCTTTTTATTTTAAAAACTAACTAAGTATAAACGGGGTCCAGCCATTTATTACAAGAATTGCTCCCAGAAGAGATGAGATACAGCTTGCGGCAGCTGAAAAATGGCATTTGGGGTCATGGCAGATTGATTCCATTTCAGAAGGTATTGAACAAGTTTATTTTTTAGGGGCTGTCGTGTTTCCCCTTGGAGGTGGACGCTCTGCAAATATCAGCTGCGTTGCTGAAATGAGCAAGCAAGTCTCTGCTGCAGCTGGCACCGTTTCTTCCTCGGCTGTGGCAACGTGGTATCACGATTCACAAACGGCCACCCCACACCGCAATGTGGAGGGGGCCGCCCGTGGCCAGAACACGCCAGGCAGACACGTGGCTGTAGCAGGCAGTGGAGCTGCGGGGGACGCGAGACTCCGTGAAGGTGTGGCGATGGAAGAAATGCAGGATCACCATCTGAAGTTTCCAGGGATTTATTAAGGTCCACAGTCGAGGGTCAGAGGAGGGTGGAGAGGGGCGGAGAGGCAGGGGAGGGCTTGGGGTGCTGGAAAGCCAAGATGGTGAACGGTGAGTTCCGCTCTCTCAGCAGGTTATCAGGAGAGGGAACAGAGGCGTGGTTACTCAGAAGAACCTACTAGGGGAAGCCAGAGGGGAGGAACCAGGGAGAAGAAAGGGGTAAACCAACAAGGTTACAGCATAGGATGGTACAGGTTTCTGCTAGGGAGAAGTCTCTAGAACAGCATAAGCACACTACAGCACTCGGCCTCTTCCAGCCCCGCAGCAGAGCCCCGGCGGAGCCCAGAGCAGCATCAGCATCCGCGCTGGAGCTCAGCTGCAAGGAGAGGAAAGCACCAAGCGCCCGTGAAGGCTCCTGTCGCCCTCGTGCCAAGGGCCTGCAGTGGCCAGGCCATGCTGGCCGTGGTCAGCACACTGCCCAAAGCTCTCCGTCCAGCATCGCTGCCTTTGGGAGGAGAGCGGCAGGGCAGGACGTGTGCCAGTGCCCACAGCCAGCCACGGCACGTCCACCTCCTGGGCAGCTGCCCGCAGCGGGATGCCGCCCTGCTTGCTGCCATCTCCCAAACGCCCTTAGCCCAGCTGTGCCAACAGCATGGGGACCACCTCACGCCATCCACCTCCAGAGGAAAAGCAGGTCCCAGTCGACGTCCTCGGCCTTCTCCCAGGGCACGTCTGATCCACGCCGCAGCTGCTCCCAAGCACTTCCCGATCCTGACTGGACATTGCCTGGAACGCTTCCTTTAAAATAAAACCAAACAAAGAAGTGAAAATAGATTGCAGACACTGAAAAATAGGGGAAACAAGGAGAAAGGTAAAATCTTATCTCTGTCGGGGGCTGGAGGAAGGCCCAAGCCCTACATGCTAGGGACAAACCCACTCACAGGGGAGGGAAACCCATGCTTTCTCCCTTCCTTGCCCCCTGCACTGCCCCCGAAAAAGAATGGGAACACAAAGCAAGCAAGGGCAGGGGAGTAGCCCAAGCCCTTCCATGCCCGCAAACTAAAGCAGCCCAAAGCACGCAGTTTCGGGAGGCCCAGCCACCTCTGCTCCCCCCGTGGGGCATTGTTTGTGTCGGGCTGGCTGCCCCAGCTCCAGCTCCAGCCCCAGCCCAGGGCACACTGCCTGCTGGGGGCTGTTGCTAGGGCCTGGGCTGCTGCTCCTGTTTGGGATCCAGCCCAGCCAAAAAGCAGCTTGGCAGCCCACTGAAGAATGAGCTGCACCTGCCCCAGCAGAGCGGGCAGGGAGCTTTCAGTGCCCAGCAGGGCCATGCAATGCCCACATGTGAGAGCATCCCCCTGGCTGTGGACTCATCTACACATTGTCTGTGGAGCCAGTCTCTGAAGCAGGTGCATCATCTTCAGCCAGAGCTGAGGAGCTGCGGGAGAGGCCAGAGAGCACAGGCCAGCCCTGCACTGCCCAGGCTGGGACAGCCCTGGGATGCCCAGGGGATGGAGCACGGCTGCTGGTGGGGGCAGCCCCAGCCCCTGTTCCATCCTGTCCGTGGGCATGTCCACAGGGGCTGGGGTGGGATGGGGCCAAGCTGGCTGCAGGCACCAGCCCTGAGGCCCAGCTGTGCCACTCACCGGCCAGCAGCGGCTGGAACTGCTCCAGCTCTTCAAGCTGCTGCACTGGGGCAGTTGCAGAGCCTTTGTTCTTCTTCCCCCTGAACAGGCTGGACAATCTGCCCGCCATGTCACTGTTTGACGACAAGAGCACCTGCAAGAGGGATGCACTTGGGAAAGGTTGAAGTCAACAGGTCCCGCAGTGGTGCCTTGAGGGGACCTGTGACAGAGAAGCCTCAGGAAAACGACAGGACAGCAAGTCCTGTGCTCTGGTCTCGAGGGCTCCTGCCCCAATGACAGGAGTCTCCTCGACAGTGGTTGAGGTCGCTGAATCCCACAGTCTGGCCTCGGTGGCAGTGGCCACGGGGATGGGAGATGCCTTGGAAAGCTCCAAGTCAGCAAGTGCCGCAGTCTGGCCGCTAGGTCAGCTGCAGCAGTAGCACTTTGGAAGAGCTCCAGAGCAGCAATGAACAAGTCGTCCTGTCCCGTCGCGAGCACCGAGCACTCTGGCGTGGCCGTGTTGCTGCCAGCACCTATGTCACGACGTGTCACAAAGGGCCCTCGGATGTCCCATCGCACTCCACGGTTACCATGCTGCACCGTGTCACAAAGGGGCCCTTGGACACGCTGCCACCTGCCCTGGGGCTGCCTGCATCCCACCCAAAATGCTCTGGGTTGAAAGGAATCCCTTGTCCCCAGTGCCTAAGACAGCCTGACAGGGACTTCAGAAAGGGCTCAAACAAGAAGAAAACGCTCCCCTGCTCTGCGGGCTCAGGGCAGCAGCAGGAGCCTCCACAGCGGGAAGGACACAGGGCCTTCCACAGAAGCTGGCACAGCCTCCTTGGGACAAGTCCCGACTGCTGGCCATCCCAAACACAGGGGTGTGACATGGGCAAGGAACGTGTGGGCCAAGGCACCAATGCTGCTCTGACCCCTGGGGCCTGGGGAGCACTGCAGTCAGCACGTGTGACAGGATCCCTGCCGAAGAAGACCTGCCATCCCCCCGAGCCCTGGCAGTGCCGGTGCCCATCTGCCACCCCAGAGACCTGTGCTCCCAGGGGGCTTCTCTGCCAGAGGGCAGCCAAAGCCAGCATGCATGGCTGTCTGTGATCCTTCCTGCAGGTGGCTGTTGGCAGGAGCACTTGGAGCCACTGGTGGCAGCACTTGGTATCTGTCAGAAGATCTCAGTCCATCCTGGAATTGTTTTCTCATTGAAGTGATCTCGTGCAGCACACAGACACCTCTGCCGTGGAGGCACAGAACAATCTGGCATTTAGGCATCCTACATTCAGGAAAGTGTTACTTCTCATTGCTCAACTCAAGGAGCTCAAAAAAGCTGTGAACTTCCCAAATCAATTGGTATGGCCTGAGAATGCAAAAGATTTGCTGTTTTGCTTCCTGTCTCAAACCAGCAACTCATTTACCTTAACGTCATCCATTGAGAGTCACTTACAAAAAACAAGCACTAATCATAGGCAAGAAAAGGGGCCATTCTTTGGTTTGCAAAGGGTTTTCTATGAAGGGATAATAATATAAAAATTCTGTTCAGGAATAAATGCTCTCAAGGAATGAAGGTCCCCTCAGTGTTACAAAAGTACCCCAACCAAATGAGTATACTGCGAAAAGACAAATCCTCTCTCTGACACAGATATCTAAGTGGGCAATAAAGTGCAGCTCTCCTCTCCTCTTCCCTGCATGAGAATCAGGACCACTAACAAAAGAAATCCAAGATACTCTTCTTGCCCTCTGTAACCACAGCTGTGCAAAACCACAGATGCTGCCTTGGAGCTGAACCAAATTCCAGCCTAGACCTCTCAGCTTCCAGACAATTCCTTCTCCAACAGCCTCACAAACACCAACCTCCCCCAAACACCCCACAGGACCCCTCAACACCCTGCCAACACCCCAACCTGGCCTGATCCCCTTGCAAAGCCTTCCCACCCTCCTGCAGACCCCCTGGTTCCCTGCAGATGCCATGGGATGGCACTCAGGAGGACTTGCTCCAAGGCCATCCCTGGTACCAAGCTCAGTTCCCACGTCATCCTTCCCACCCTTCCTGTGCACTGGTGTTAGGTTGGCTCATTTCTGAGCAACTGGGATTTCTCCAGTTAACCAGGACTGCTGGTAAAGGGTTGAGAGCAGCTTGGCAAGCTCTTTCTCCAGCTCCCTCTTTGCTCTCGGGTGAGGCAGAACATCCCACAGGAAAGCAACTGGTGCCACAAGGTGTGGGAGGCATGGCTCAGGTTCGGGGAGAGCCCTGAGCACTGGAGTGTCCTGAGGGAACGCCCTTGCTCCCTGCAGCACAGCGGGTGGAGGCTGGGAAGGGATGAGGTGCTGCGCAGGCCCTGAATGTGGTGAGTGGGAAGGCACAAAGGGAGATGTGTGACAGGGTGGGTGGCAGGAGGCTACAAGGGGACAGGAGGCCCATGCGGGGCTGGGGTGCTGGGAAGCCCTGAGGAATTTGGTGTCAAGAGGCCCTAAGCAGCTCTCAGGCAGCTGCCTTGTTCCTGACAGCCAGCTGCTCTGGCGTTTCCCCGAGGCACCTGCCATACCTGTGGCAGAAGGCCTCGAGGCTGAGCCTCAGCAGAAGGGAGGGAGGGAGGCTGGGGACACCGCTGAGGTGCCCAGGCTGGGCTGGCTGGGGACAAGGAGAGCAAGGGGGCCCTGCCGGGGCATGGCCACTGGGTGCTGCCAACAAGGGGCAGTGGGCAGAGGCAGGGCTGGCGGCCAGCCTGGGCCTCCGTGGCTGCCCATATCGCTTTGTTGAGATGGATGTAACGACACACACACACACTTGTAATCCACAGCCAGAAGAAGTAAAAGTTTGTTATACCTCTTCACAATTACTGTGGCTCATTAAGATTGGCTGCTAGTAAACAATGACAAGGCTGTCTAAGAAACAATGCCAATTCAAGCAGTAATACAAGTAGCTATACAAGCAAAAGTATAGTTGGTTACATATTATATGCAAGTTCCTTCTTGTACACACTTAATGTTCCATAACATGAACATCTTCTCCTTGTGTCCAGAACATCTCCTTTCATTGACTGATTATCTTTTCGGCCTTCACTGTGGGTTTCACTGTGGCTGCAAAATCTCGCGAGTAAATTCTGACTGTCATTCGGTCAAACTCTATAAGGCTTTCAGACCAGCTGTCAGGTCGCCGTTTTTGTATTACAAAGGCAGCATTTATTGACTTTTGCGGGGCCCTTTGCAAAAAAAGACAATGAACACGTCAGAATGAGCAAGATGCAAAAAATAATCAACATGATCAGGCATCCAATTTTAAGTAGATTTTTAATCCATCCTGCAATTTTCCAATTGTCAGACAAACTAATAAGCCAATTGGATTTTGTTTCTTCACGCAATTTTGACACACCTGTTTGTAATTCTTTAATGTGGGCATGAATTGATTTTGAGTGATCAGACAAATTTGTACAACACATTCCATCAAACTCCTCACATCCATGTCCATGTGCTAGTAGCAGAACATCAATAGCAGCTCTATTTTGCAATGTAGCATGCCTTACTGAATCAACATCTGTTAATAATCCGGCTAGAGCAAGTGAAGTGGTGTTAGTCTGACGAGCTAACTGACATCCTAGCTTGTTTAACAGTCCCAAGGCTTTAGCAGCTACTACTTGAGGACTAAAGAAGGAAACAGCCCATCGAGTACCTAATGGCCAAAAATTGGTGCTGTCATCACAATCAGGGGCAAATACATGGGTGTTGCATTTTCCTCTCCATGGTGGTTTACGCTGTAAAATCATAGATGTGTTAGGTGTTAGCAGTAAGAGTCATCCTAAGCTGCAAGGACCTCCCTTGATATGTGATGGAATCGCAGCCCATGCTTGGTCTCCACAAATAAAAAGCACTTCTGATAGCAATGCTAGAGGAACATTAGTAGAGCATGAGATATGTGGTGAACTATAATTACACCAGGCACTTTCATTTGAAAATATGGGTTGGTTAGGAGAAACCTTCCACACTTTGGACTGATTAGCTCCAGAGTAATTAAACTTAACACAAAAGTCCATTTTTACAGATCTTAAAAGCTCTATTTCTTCGCACAGGGAAGGTATGAAAACCATTGATCCCAAGCATCAGCATGATTGCGTGATTGTAAAATCATGCTAACTGTCCTAGGCTTCTAGGCTTCTAGCCAGTCATGTAGAAGCAAGCCAACAAGGCAGGTAGAAAAAGGGTTGTCAGGAGAAGCAGTAGCTAAGCTCAGAGTATCTTGCCCCATTGCATTGGCCAGGATAACCCATATATTGGTTCTCAGCTGATTAACAGGCCAAGCAAAAATAGCAGGCAGTAAGCTGAGCAAAATTGACAAGCCCCATATTGGCGCATGCATTTTTCTGCTATTCGTTGCCATTTGTACCTCCAGTACATCCCAATGCTGAGGCACTGAGTAACTCCGCCCACATTCAAAAGCACAAATCTCAATGTTTGGATCCTCAGTTGGATTCAGAGAGCCACGACGATGAGGATCATACTTAGAGCATAAAGAACTTCTGCGATAAGATACACAAAACCACTTCTGCTCACAGGAAATACATCATCATAAAACCCATGCAGAGTGCTCCTTTGTGTGGCATATAAAGCAAGGCATTACCTCATGTCTTGGTCTCTCTAAAAGGATAAACACCCTGTTTGAAGGATCAGGATGCTGCCAATCTAAAGCAAATACCCCTTGATCATAAGGATATACAGTGCAATACAGCCCTCCTTGGTCACCAGTGTTTGATGCTTTCCACACTGGGGTATTCGGAGGTAGCCCAGACCACTCTGCCAAGGTCATCAGCCTGTGCTGCTGTTATCCACAGGATCTGGCTGAACAGGTGATGGGATGTTCTGCTGCAAGTCAGGATGCACACACCTTGCTGGCACCCACTGCAGTCCAGTATCTGTGGAAACACAAGCATATCCACACCCCCAAGTGACAAGGTCCCAGGGGCTTTCCCACTGGCTGGTGAGCAAATTTCTCACCCATACTTTAGCTCAAGGCAAATGAGTTTCACTGGTGGACTGCAAAGAATAAAAATGATTTAAAATTGAGGGATTGTTTGAATGAGCTGGTATGGTCAAGTGATTTATTGTATATACAGCTTTCAAAAGTCTGGACTGTGGAGTTTCCCCTTGCATTCCCCCTTTTTGTTTTTCTAAAACAGTTTTAAGTGTGTGATGAGCACATTCAACAACAGCTAGACCAGTAGGAGAATCAGGAATACCAAATTTGTGAGAGATACCCCACAAATGTAAAAAATCCTTAACTTTTTGAGAGGCATAGGCTGGGCCATTGACAGTTTTCACACAGGCAGGTATGCCCAAAGTTACAGATACGGGTTGCAAAATTAATGTGTTTTTATAAGGCAGGCTATCATTTTGACTCACCGCTATGGATCATTTCACGCCTTGCACAAAAGGATTAGTGGTAGCAGACAGCGGGGGTGCAGCAGCAGGCAGTGGGGGTGCTGAAGGTGCATTTTCATTCCCACCCTCTCCATCACTGTCACTGCACCCATCTGGTGGTAAAGGTGGATCAAAGGAGCTCATAGGGAGAGGAATATGGGAAGCAGAGCGAGAAGCGGGATTAGAAGGGGGCGGGAGTGAAGCCCTCTGTGGCTTAGGTATTGGAAACAATATATGTTCTGCTGCACCAGCCTGTTCCTCACCTGTCCCCCCTGCCGCAATGTCCCCAGTCCCTCCAGCATTGTCTGTCTCTGTTCTCTCTGCTGTGCCAGCTGCTGTAGCATCTTGTTCTTTTTTCAGTTCTTTCAAAGTCTCTAAAACTGACCTCCATGTTGTCATACATTCCTTAGCAGTATCATTTCCACAAGTAGCAAGATCAAAAATATGCTGTCCCACTGTTTCCCATGTCTGTATGCTAAAAGCTTTGGCACATGTAACCTCAATCCCTTGACTTTTGCACCTGCAATATCAACTTATCATATTTTATGCCACGTCGTTTTAACATCGATGTCCATATATTAACTATTGATTTTTCCTCATGGGATGTATTTGCTCCCATTGTTTGTTCCCAGCGGCTCACCCTAAAAGGTTGCAGACAGTCTGGACCTTGGTAGCTCTCCGTGCTACTCTCTCTTCCACTGGGCTCTGTCTCCCCTGCTATCCACACAGGCTTCCTGCTCTCCAGGCAGGCTCTTGGGATCATGTCGGGGTCACCAGGTGTCACTTTGTTGAGATGGACATAATGACACACACACTTGTTGTTATCCAAAGCTGAAAGAAGTTTTATTATTCTCTGCTGCTGCTCTTATACCTCTTCATAATTACTGTAGCACATTAAAATTAGCTGCTAGCAAACAATGACAAAACTGTCTAACAAACCATAACATTATTCAAGCAATAATACAGTTAGCTATACAAACAAAAATATAATTAGTTACATATGATATACAGATTCCTTCTTGTACACACTTAATATTCCATAACACGAACATCTTCTCCTTGTGTCTGAAACATTTTCTTTCATTATCTTCTTAATTTTCACTGTAACTTTAACTGCAAAATCTCACAAGTAAATTCTAACTGTATTAAGTCAAACTCTGTAAAGCCTACAAACCAACAAACAAAAACCCTCTGTAAAGCCTACAAACCAACCAACAAAAATCCTCATCAGTCTTGCTCCAATATTCCCAAAAAACCGCAAGAGTGGCTCCGGCTTTGAATGAGCCTTTTTGGGTTTGGGAGAGTGGGGGGAAGAGGGCCTCCCTTCCTGGCTTGGATGGACTTTCCAGGGATGCTTTTCTTGCTCTTGTTCTCTAGGAATTTCGGCAGCAGGGCTGTAAGAATCAAGTGAGAAAATCAATGGCTGGGGCTGGGGCAGCATGGACACCCTTTGGCTCCGCCTGTCCCAAGCCCAGCCCCAGCCCCGGGGCCCGCAGAGGACACACGCGGCACAGCCGCTCCCGCCGCCTTCGGCTGCGGCTTCCCCCGCCCAAGCTCTGCTGCTCAGCAGTCCGGCCACCGGCCCTGAGCCACCTGTGCCCCATTGTGAGGGGGATGCCCGGCCTGGTGCCGTTGAGAGGCGGTTGGGGGCCGTGTGTGGTCCCAAGCCGAGCACTGACGGCTGCGTGTCGCCCGCAGGGAAGGTGCAGGAGACCCTGCTGGAGGGCTACTGGCTGGGCTCGCTGCTGGGACAAGGCGGTTTTGGCCGCATCTACTTGGCGACATGCGCGGCAGATGGCACCCTGGTGAGTGGCGGGGCCAGCGGTGGGCAGAGGAGGAGGAGGAGGGTGGGGCTCAGCAGGGCGGGCAGCGAGCTCATGCCGCTGCTCCCCTTGGCTCGCAGGTGGCCATGAAATGTGTGTCCTGGAGCCGCATCTGTCATTGGGCCGAGCTGGTGAGTGAGCCATTGGGACCAGCGGGAGAAAGCGGGGCGTGCTGGGACTGTGGGGATAAACCAGGGCCCGGTAGGCTGCAAGGCGCCAGGATGCCTGCAGGTAGGGAGGGAGGGAGGGAAGGAGGGAGGGAGGGAGGGAGTGAGCAGGAGCGTGGGCTCAGTGGAGGACGCAGAGCATCCTGGGCTGGCTGAGGGCATTATTGCGGAGCCTCAGCACGGCATCAGCCCCACTGACAGCACGGTGCCCCTCCCGCAGCCCGATGGCACCAGCGCACCCCTGGAGATAGTCCTGCTGAGCAAGGTGTCCACAGGGTGCCGTAGCATCATCCAGTTGTTGGACCGGGCTGAGCTCCCCTATCACTTTTGGATGGTGATGGAGTGCCTGGAGCACTCTCAGGACCTCTCCCGCTTCACTGGGGCATGGGGCTTCCTGTCCGGGGGAGGTGGTGTGGGAGCTGTTCCAGCAGGTCCTGGAGGCCTTGCGGGACTGCACCAGCTGCGGGGTCCTGCAGAGGGACATTAAACTGGAGAACATCATCATTGACCTGTGCACCATACAGACCAATCTCATTGACTTCGGCTGTGGCACCTATCTCCAGGAGGCAGCGTACACCAGCTTTGCAGGTGAGCCCAGCCAGGGCTTCGCTCCCACTCCCGGCTTCTCATGGCCAAGCATGTCAGGGCCCAAGCTGGGCCCTGGGGCACTGAGGATTGTCCTTTTTGCTGCCTCTCATGGCATTGGCTCTTCAGCCAAGTTGCTCTTGAGTGGGGGTGGGGGGCGGGGGGGAGCTGCTTCCAGCCCTGCTGACAGCCTTTGCCACCCTCTGTGCCCAGGACCGGGGCTGGGGCAGCCAGCCTGACAAAAACACCCATAGGGGTAGCAGAGACGGGAGGCCAGAACCTGTGCAGAAGCTGGTTTGGTGTGCGGGCCAGGAAGGGCTGGGACTGCTCCGCTGGCCTCATTTGCCTGGGCTTGTTCATGTTGTGTGGTGCAATGCAGGCAGGGAGGATGGAGGCATGTTTTTTCCCACCCCTGAGTGGGTTTTTCCCTTGCATGCCACACTTGGGCCTTCCCAGGGCTTCCTATGCCCTCTTGCAAGCCCAGTGGCTTCTTGTACGAGCCCAAGTTTGTACACGAGTCCCAGGTGCTGCTGGCAAGAAGGCAGCTGCTCGCCCGGCATGCTGCTGGTGCAGCCCCTGCATGCCCAGGGATGCTGGGGCGAGGCTCTGGGAGCAGGCAGCGTTCCCCTGATGGACTGCGTGTGTATTCCGTAGAAACACTGGCCTACAGCCCCCCAGAATGGAACGACTTTGGATGGTACCATGGCGAGCCAGCTACACTCTGGTCCTTGGGCATTGTGCTGCACCAGATGGTCTGCAGGGAGCACCCTTTCAGCAAGGGCCGAAGGATCAGCTGGGGCCAGCTCCCACTGCCACAGCGGCTCTCTCCAGGTGCATCCTCATTTCTGCGGCACAGGGGGAAAGAGCAGTGCTGGGAGACAGCGGTGGGCTTGTGAGCATCCTGCTCTGGCAGCTGCTGAGGAGGTGGCACATGTCCTGCTCTCCTCCCAAACAGAGAAGCTTAGGCGCAGCTCTGAGCATATCTGGCATAGCCTGGGCATGCTCAGGAATAGTGGGGCAAAGTGGAGAGGAGCCTTCTCCAACTGACTGGTGCTTTCTGCTTCCTCTCCGCAGACTGCCAAGAGCTCATCCAGTGGTGTTTATCCATGCACTCCATGGACAGGCCATCCTTGGAAGACCTGTTATGTGATCCTTGGGTGCAGGATATTCATCAGCCATAGAAGAAGGGAGAGAGCCACAGGGCCCATTGGATTCATCGGCCTGGTAAGTGGCAGCTCCACACAAATCCCGTGGCAATAAAAATCCAAGGAACGCAGCCTTTTTTGTCATGCCCGTGTCACAGAGCAGGAGTCATGGGATGGGAACATGCAGCTCTTGTGCTGGAGCTGAGCTCCTCTTGCCAGCACTGCTGGCTACCACGTGAGCTGCTTTTGCTTGTCCTGCTTGGCACACTTCAGCTGGGGCCCTGGGCAGAACACTGACAGCCTGGTCCCTCTCACCCCCAGGGAAGAAGGAGCCCCCGCAGGAGCTGCACCAGGTGGGGCTGCTGCTGGAGACATGGAGGACGACGTGGAGGATGACAAGATCTCCCTCGACCTGGCCCCTGGTAAGCTGAAGATGATGCACCTGCTTCAGAGACTGGCTCCACAGACAATGTGTAGATGAGTCCACAGCCAGGGGGATGCTCTCACATGTGGGCATTGCATGGCCCTGCTGGGCACTGAAAGCTCCCTGCCCGCTCTGCTGGGGCAGGTGCAGCTCATTCTTCAGTGGGCTGCCAAGCTGCTTTTTGGCTGGGCTGGATCCCAAATGGGAGCAGCAGCCCAGGCCCTAGCAACAGCCCCCAGCAGGCAGTGTGCCCTGGGCTGGAGCTGGAGCTGGGGCAGCCAGCCCGACACAAACAATGCCCCACGGGGGGAGCAGAGGTGGCTGGGCCTCCCGAAACTGCGTGCTTTGGGCTGCTTTAGTTTGCGGGCATGGAAGGGCTTGGGCTACTCCCCTGCCCTTGCTTGCTTTGTGTTCCCATTCTTTTTCGGGGGCAGTGCAGGGGGCAAGGAAGGGAGAAAGCATGGGTTTCCCTCCCCTGTGAGTGGGTTTGTCCCTAGCATGTAGGGCTTGGGCCTTCCTCCAGCCCCCGACAGAGATAAGATTTTACCTTTCTCCTTGTTTCCCCTATTTTTCAGTGTCTGCAATCTATTTTCACTTCTTTGTTTGGTTTTATTTTAAAGGAAGCGTTCCAGGCAATGTCCAGTCAGGATCGGGAAGTGCTTGGGAGCAGCTGCGGCGTGGATCAGACGTGCCCTGGGAGAAGGCCGAGGACGTCGACTGGGACCTGCTTTTCCTCTGGAGGTGGATGGCGTGAGGTGGTCCCCATGCTGTTGGCACAGCTGGGCTAAGGGCGTTTGGGAGATGGCAGCAAGCAGGGCGGCATCCCGCTGCGGGCAGCTGCCCAGGAGGTGGACGTGCCGTGGCTGGCTGTGGGCACTGGCACACGTCCTGCCCTGCCGCTCTCCTCCCAAAGGCAGCGATGCTGGACGGAGAGCTTTGGGCAGTGTGCTGACCACGGCCAGCATGGCCTGGCCACTGCAGGCCCTTGGCACGAGGGCGACAGGAGCCTTCACGGGCGCTTGGTGCTTTCCTCTCCTTGCAGCTGAGCTCCAGCGCGGATGCTGATGCTGCTCTGGGCTCCGCCGGGGCTCTGCTGCGGGGCTGGAAGAGGCCGAGTGCTGTAGTGTGCTTATGCTGTTCTAGAGACTTCTCCCTAGCAGAAACCTGTACCATCCTATGCTGTAACCTTGTTGGTTTACCCCTTTCTTCTCCCTGGTTCCTCCCCTCTGGCTTCCCCTAGTAGGTTCTTCTGAGTAACCACGCCTCTGTTCCCTCTCCTGATAACCTGCTGAGAGAGCGGAACTCACCGTTCACCATCTTGGCTTTCCAGCACCCCAAGCCCTCCCCTGCCTCTCCGCCCCTCTCCACCCTCCTCTGACCCTCGACTGTGGACCTTAATAAATCCCTGGAAACTTCAGATGGTGATCCTGCATTTCTTCCATCGCCACACCTTCACGGAGTCTCGCGTCCCCCGCAGCTCCACTGCCTGCTACAGCCACGTGTCTGCCTGGCGTGTTCTGGCCACGGGCGGCCCCCTCCACATTGCGGTGTGGGGTGGCCGTTTGTGAATCGTGATACCACGTTGCCACAGCCGAGGAAGAAACGGTGCCAGCTGCAGCAGAGACTTGCTTGCTCATTTCAGCAACGCAGCTGATATTTGCAGAGCGTCCACCTCCAAGGGGAAACACGACAGCCCCTAAAAAATAAACTTGTTCAATACCTTCTGAAATGGAATCAATCTGCCATGACCCCAAATGCCATTTTTCAGCTGCCGCAAGCTGTATCTCATCTCTTCTGGGAGCAATTCTTGTAATAAATGGCTGGACCCCGTTTATACTTAGTTAGTTTTTAAAATAAAAAGCAGCAACTGGCAATGGGAAAGTGGGATAAGCCCAAGATCCCAACAGCAAAGCAGAGGAAGCTGCGTGCACACAACGCAGGATGTCCCTTCAGTCACTTGAGGACCTCAGGAGGACAGGAGTGCAAAGCACCACCAGAGCTCTTACAGGGTGTCCCCAGACAGGATTGGCCTGTTTCTTGATTCTTGATGCGATTGGCTCATCTAGGGGTTTCTTGATTGGCTCGTTTCTGCGGAGCATTCCTGTCCAATCATTTCTCCGTATGTTCATCTCATTGGTTCATTTGGTCCACAAATCCATGTTCGAGTTGGTGTCATCACGCCTGTGGACAGCTTCTAGAAAATTCTCGCACTCTCCCATATTCATTATTGCCATCTAGTGTTCTTACAGGGGCATTTTACACCCGTACATTATGCACAACAACGTAAATAACTCTAAGTTGCAACTGATAAATTAACCAAACTCAGCCCCGATACCACTCAACTCATTTGTAACCAATGTTACACAGAATTTGCCTATGAAAGCCACCCCGTTTATAACTTTTCTCTCCCCCACCTGCTTTTACTTCACAACTGCTCCCTGTTTTCCCCCAGTGGGCTCATCACAGTCTTCATCACACTGTAGCCTTCCTTGATGCCCCTCACGGCCAGGAAGACCAAGCCCCAGGTTTGGGGGCTCCTGCTGTTCTTGGCTGAAGAACAGCAATGTTTCAGGGCTGCGGTGAGATTTTAGTGTCATTCAGACCTGCTCTCCAGCCCTCAGCTGGTCTCACTACTGTGTTCCCACCCTCCTCTTTTCCTCATCCTTCCACCAGGATGAACTCTGTAAATCCCCTTGACCCTCCCCACTTTTCCCAGCCCTCCCACCCACCTCGGTTAGGCTGAAGCTGAAGCCTGTTTGTGTCCTGTGGCACAGCAGTGCAGTGCCCTGTGCCCCTGGGGAGCAGCAGCCCGCAGAGCACAGCATGCAGCAGTGCAGGCTAGGCTGGAGAAGCCACCCTGCCACCGTGGCTTGGCTGATGGTGGCAATGAAATCCTCCCTGTTTGCAGCTGTCTGGTGCTGCAGGATGGCCCCAGGGCAGAGCCCAGCCGGGCTCCCACCGCATCCCCTGCAGCCTGGGGCAGACCATGGTGCCAGAGCTGAGCTTCACGGGCAACACCCAGAGCTGTGCCTTCCAGTCACTCTGTGCAAGGCCTGCAACTGCTGGGCAAAACAAGCTGTGCTGCCAGGCCAGCACTGCCCCTGTGCCAAGGCAGTGACAAGGCTGAAGGGCTTTCCTGTTCCCCAGGAGCTGGCATGAAGCCTTAGCAGGGTCTGGCAGGTGTGGAGCTGGATGTGGCCTGCTCTCCAGGCCTCGCTGCCCAGCAGCCACCCCGACCTGCCATGCTCTGTTCTACAGGGACAGAAGGCTCTGCCTAGACAAGGCTTTCTAGAGTGTCTTTGGATCTGTGCATATGGAACAAACACGGAGAGTGAAAGCGTCAGTCATGTTGCTTGCACGCTCCTTCCTTTGTACACAAAAACCATATGTGCATCCATGTAGAGATCTTTGAAAACTCTAGGGATGGATCGAGATTTGCCCCATACCTCAAACTTTGGCATAACTTACCTTAGAAGGCTGTGGCCATGGGATTTTTTCCCCAGCTCTGTGTGAGTAGGTGTCCAAGACCTGAAGGGAGCAACATTTAGAAGCAGTTTCATGATTTCTAGGCAGGAAGTAGAGCCGACAAGCATCCCTGGAACTCGCCCTATTGATCAGGAGGGGGTGCTGCTTCTTCAGCAATATGGCCCAGTGGAGACACAGGAGCTGGAAAACTCCCAGCTCTCAGTGGATGGTGCAACAGGGGGAGCAGCAGAAATGCTTTCTGTCTGCCTTTGTGGACACAAGGCCCAAGGAGCTGTGGTGGCAGAGGGTGAGCTGGGCTGGCAGCAGCTTAAGTCCCATTTTGTGACATCCTAGAGTCCTAGGCACAGGACAAAGCTATATGGGTCAAGATCAGGACTAACTCCAGAGACTCAGCCCCTCGCCTGCAGTGCAGCAAGCGCAGAATGTAATGGCAAGCTCTTACTCACCAAGTGCTGAAGTCAAGGCTCACATTGCGTAATACATTCTTTTTCTAATTGAATCTCTTGATTAGAACAACAGACAGCCACAAAGAGCCCTGATTCCTCAGAGCCTGGCCGTGCTGCCCCGAGCCAAACTTCAGAGAAAGGAACCATCGTGTTTCAGCACTCTCTCCCTCACCATGATGCGCCGTCAAGAGGCTGTTGTTGCCTTTGCCTTGGGAGTTGTAGATCACAGCTGCTGTTGCACCCTTTCTGATTGCCCCCTGAATTTTTTTGGCAAAACTGCAATTGCCTCTTTCCATCAGTGCTACCCATGGTGCTTTCATGACAGTGAACTCAGTGGTTTTGTCACAGGCATAAGGGACATTATCAGATACTGCAATGCCCATCAGCCTCTCCCCAGAGGAGAGTTCATGCCATACAGGCCACATTTACAGTGCTCAAACACAGTCCTGTTGCTGGTGCTGTTGGAATAGAATCAATGGACAGAGGCCATCCCAGAAATTGCCTCTGTAGTGGGGAATGTAATGAACAAATGCACCAGGAGAACGAAAAACCAGAACTTCTTGACTCGCTTCGTTGCTTCTTCCCAGCAGCAGGAAACGTAGATGTCCAGAGGCATTTTCCACTGCTGCTGCTGCCCACAGGGAGAGCACAGCCTGCTGCTGAGTCCCAATGGGAAGCTGACCCCAGCCAGCTCCAGAGCCCTGGGGCTGTGCCTGCCCATCGTGGGGCTGCAGCACAGGCACAATGTCCTGTTGCCCAAAGCTGCTGCTCCTGCCACACAACGCCCGTCCTGCTCGCCCTCCTCCTCTCCCAGCACGGCTCATATTTGTGTTTTGGATCGATGCTGGAAGCAGGGTTGGCAACACAGGTATGTGCTCCCACAGAGCAGAGGCCTTTTCTGCTCCTCAGAAGTGATGGGAACACCAGGAATTGGCAGGGGTCACAGCCAGGGCAGGTGACCCAAGAGACATTCTAGACTGCATGGCATCATGCTCTGCATAGAAAGCTGAGGGAAGAAGGAGGAAGGAAATGTGGGACGCTGAAGGGGGGAGGTTGTTCTTCCCCAGTCACCGTTCCATGGGAGAGAGCCTGGCTTTCCTGGGGATGGCTGAACACCTGCCTGCACATGGGAATGAATTCTGAATTCCTTGCTTTGTTTCACCTCTGTGTGTGTGGCCTTTGCTTTTCCTATTTTGCTTTTCCTCTTCAACTGTCTTTATCCTGACCCAAGAGTTTTCTTTCTCTTACCATCCCAATTCTCTCTCCCATCCCACCAGGAGGGAGGGAGGGTGGGATGGATGAGCTGCTGGCTGGGATTAAACCACACTTCCTGAGACATTTTTGCCTTGGAAAGGGTATCATTCAGCTCACCAGTTGACTAAAGAGAAGGTAAACAGTGGCAAACAAAGGAAGTGTTCAAGTGAGGCCTTCTGTGGTCTGTGATTTCCCGACAGCAGACAGAAGACATTCCCTTCTGATTCTCCAGCTTTTAGTTCCTCCCAGCTGTGTAACTGTGCAACATTGCCAGCATTCCTCTGTGCTGTCACCTGGCTTCTCTGTGTTATAAATGACAACGGGTCAATCAGAATTTAGCAGCAAAATTTTAATAATAAGCAAATTACAAAATAATAATGGTTATATACTGTCGCTGTTGAGCCGCTAGCTGAGGAATGACCCAGGTTCTCAGACAAGGAAAGAGAGAAGAGCCCTTTATTGTTTTGATTTCCATATATATAGAGTTTACAGAGGTCACCCAGATTGGTCAGCCCGAGACCTCCCCCTAGGCCCAATTGGCCAAGCCCGAACTGACCTAATCCGGAGACGTTGTTTGCAAAACATCCAAACTTTATCTTTGTTTATGAAATGTAGCAAAATGTTCTCACGAGAAAGACCTGTGCTAGTCACAATATACATTAATTGAAATTAAGAATTTAGAATGTAAGGCTGGGAGGCAATAAGCAAGCAGCACTGGGTGTGCCGGGGAGTCTCCGCTCCACCAACGACACACGCTCTTTAATCTATGTTTTTCCTTTTTATACATTATCAGGTTTCGTTTCCCCAATATCCCCACCCTCCTAAATTCCTGTTTTTCATGCCATGCTCTGTCTTCTGCGCTTGTATCCGCTGTTAATAGGAGGTCGTTTTGCTCCTTCTGGTGGTCGTTTTGGGGGGGAGAGACTGTAGATCTTCCTCGCTCATCTTCCCCTTTTTCATTAATAGCCAATATAGTATTAGCACATGATTGTGTTACATAATAACAGCCAATGCAATATTAGCACATGGTTGTGTTACACAATAGCCAATGCAATCTCTGTGGTACACATCTTAGTTTAGTATTTCATGCCTAATAAGGACAACTCAATCTCCCACTCCTCACGGCAGTTCTCTGTGCCAATTGTTTCCAGGGCTAATTTGCACTCAGTGCACCAGGGTCCGAGACACCGTGTTTCTTGACACGAATCATACCTGCATTTATCACATCTGCACCTTTAGTGGCCACTCAGTCTCAGTGCAAGTTTTGCCAGGGTTGTAAGTGATGATTCTTAATGACATGCTCAGCCAAAATGCGCTGGAAGCTAGCATTTGGGATTACTCCCAGTTAGGGACTGAAAAAGGAAGGTTGAATTTTTTAGCAATGAAGAAAGAAGAGTAGGAAACCAGCTGGCTGTGTTAAGGGTCATGAATATGGGGGTGGATTCTTAAAAGAAAGGACAGGCACGTAGAATTGCTTGTCCTTTGTGGAAGAAGTGAGATTGCCTTAATCTCTGGACATGGCTCAAGTCTGGTGTGTTTTCGTTTTCTAAGGCCAGGTTGTACCAAGCTTTCCATGGGAAAGCAAACACTAAAGTGTTTGTTAAAACACTCCTTTACTCCATGTGCTGGTAGGACCTTGCCCCAATTGTGGGCTAGGCTGGGGTTAATTTTCTTCCCAGGGGCTGTTTTAGGGCTGTGTTTGGCTTTGTGCTGAACACAGGGCTGATACCACAGAGATGTTTTTGTTCTTGCAGAGCTCACCCAGAGCCAAGGCCTTTCCTGCCCCTCACATGGTGATCCCAGGGATACCCCAGACCATGTCACTTCATGCTCAGGATATACAGGGCGGGGAAGAAGGAGGAAGGGGGTTGTTTGGAGGGATGGCTTTTGTCTTCCCAAGTCACCCTTCCGTGGGATGGGGCCCTGCTCTCCTGGAGGTGCTGAACAGCTGCCCAGCCTTGGGAAGGGCTGAAGGAATTCCTTCTTTTGCTTTGCTTATGTGGTGCCTTTTGCTTTCCCTGTTAAAGTGCCTTGATCTCAACCCACTCCAGTCCCAACTCTCTTCCTGATCCCACTGGAGGGAAGTGACCAAGGGGCTGGGAGGTGCTGCCTGGGTTGAACCAAGACTCCAATTGTCTGTGCTTTGCTTTGCCAAATTTCAGAACAAGTGTGTGTTTTGTTGATCTCAAGGAGTGTAACAAAAATTTCCCAACAGTTTCTAAGAGATAGAAATGCTGAACGTATTTAAAGGGTTTATGGATAACTTCAAAAAACATGCATGACAATGAGCCTGGAAATCACAGATGCTCATTTTACTCAATGCTTAATAAGTACTCAATTTACTTAAGCATTTACTCAAAGCTTAAGAGAGCTCTTATGATTTACTGTGAAGAAATATGCAGGGACCCATTAGAGAGCTCCGTTCTTCCTAATTTGCTTCACAGGGTTCTTCTCCTACTTTTACCTGTTTATAATTTGAAAATTATGAGATATATGTTGTCTTTTGGAGAAGTAAATCCAACTTGTTTTCCATTGTGACTTTCAAGAAATTTCAATATCAGAGTGTAAATGACAGTAAATTCACTCTCATTCAAATATCCTTTGTTAAATTAATACTGGAGGGTGTGATATGCAGCCTCAGTCAGAGCCATCATTTGTAGATGGCACACATTAAATCCTTACATTTAAAGATTTTAGTATCCCACTTGCGGCAGCGCAGTATCGCAATTCAGGAACGACCACTCCATGCCGCAATGTGGAGGGGGCCGCCCATGGCCAGAACACGCCAGGCAGACACGTGGCTGTAGCAGGCAGTGGAGCTGCGGGGGACGCGAGACTCCGTGAAGGTGTGGCGATGGAAGAAATGCAGGATCACCATCTGAGATTTCCAGGGATTTATTAAGGTCCACAGTCGAGGGTCAGAGGAGGGTGGAGAGGGGCGGATAGGCGGGGAGGATGCGGGGCGCTGGAAAGCCAAGATGGTGAACCCCGAGTTCTGCTTTCTCAGCGGGTTATCAGGAGAGGGAACAGAGGTGTGTTTAACTCAGAAGAGCCAACTAGGGGAAGCCAGAGGGGAGGAGCCAGGGAGGGGAGATGTGTAAACCAGTAAGATTGCAGCATGGGATGGTACAGGTTTCTGCTAGGGAGAAGTCTCTAGAACAGCATCAATATGCAAAAAATCTTATAAGCACACTGCAGCACCCACTATTACATTTTAGAGGAATCTCCTGTTCCAGAGTCATGACAAAATTCTAACAGATGTAAATACATCAAATGTTATCCTTTGGATCTCTAAGCAGGATGAACTTGACTTCTCCATGCTGATGTGAAATGTTTCACAGAAGTTTGTAGAACCAGAGAATCATGGAACCCCAGAATGGTTTTGGTTGCCAAGGACATTGAAGCTCATCCAGTACCACCCCCTGCCACGGGCAGGGACACCTTCCACCATCCCAGGCTGCTCCAAGCCCCAGTATCCAACCTGGCCTTGGACACTTGCAGGGATCCAGGGGCAGCCACAGCTTCTCTGGGCACCCTGGGCCAGGGCCTCCCCACCCTCACAGGGAACAAGTCCTTCCCAAGAGCCCATCCAAACCCTCTGAAATGGGAGTATTCGCCATCACTTCCTCTTGCAATTTCCCAGTTTCAAATGGAGCTATGTGAACATTTCAGCCATTTTTGAAACTGTATTCCAACAGCTCATCTCTGGAATTCTTTCCTTTGCCTCCTGAGCCGTGTGAGTTCTCCTCTGTTTTATTCTGCATTCTAAAGGGGCAAATGATGGAATTCTCAGCTATGGTGGAAGGAAAACCTTTTTCCCAATGAGCCCAGTATTTGCACACCAGAGTTCTTGACCCTAAACTTGGGGTTGCACATGTTCCATGTGCAAGAGCCTCTGCATTTTTCAGTGGGGCCTCTATCCTGATTTTAGAAGGGAATTCTCTGCTGAGAGTGCAATTATCACAGTTAATAAACACCAAAAAAGATTTTTTGGACAGAAAAAGGATTTTTTGGAACAGTTTCCACAAGCATTTCTACCTTCTAATTATTTACAAACAAATTTTAGCCTGCAGTGATGCCTTCTAGAACTTTACAGCTGTGCATGATGTGAAAACACAGTTTTTGAAAGCTGTGGCACATGCACTGATTCCTTTTGCAGTCCCTGATTTGTCCCTGCGAGAGGCTGTGTGACAGCTCTGTCACCACACTCTTTCCACACTGCTGTCCCAGCCGGTTCCAGCCAGTTTGCAGCTGGTTCTGAGCCCCCCTAGCCCGCCGCTGTCCTGGGGCTGCTGGGGAGTGGCCCGTGGGGACAGCAGCGCGTTGCAGGCTCCTTTGTGACATGTGGTTGTGTGTGCCCAGAGCCCATTGTGACACCTGGGGACATGGCCTGAGCAGGAGGCTATAAAAGGGCACCGAGAGCCCGGGGCTGCCCCTGCCAGGAGACAGAGCTCCTCTGTCAGGAGATAGCATCTCCCGCAGTAGCACTGCGCGAAGGCGAGGCAGAGATGTCGACAGACGAGAAGAGCACTGTGGGCGTCCAGCCCAAGAAGAAGTGGCTGAGATTGCCGAGGAGGCAGAAGGTGAGGGATGCGCCGCGGTTGGGGCCAGGCTTGCGGGCACGGAGGGAGCTGCTGTGCCAGGGCAGTCGTTTGCAGGCCCCGCGGCCGCCTGGGCGTCATGCTGCTGCTGCTGCGTGCAGGTGCGGAGCTGTGAGTCACGGGCAGCCCCGCAGGAAGCTGAGGAGCACCGTGACTCCCGTGCTGCCTCTGTGGCGCAGGCGGCAGCAGCAGAGAGCCGGGCAGCCCCGCACAGCCCCAGGGGCCGCGGCCAGGCTCTGCTGCGCTCGCTGCGGCGCGGCTGCCGTGCCATCCTGAGCGGGATGGCGGCTGTGATCCGGCGACGCGGCCAGCAGCCGGGGACACGGCGGCCCCCGCATCGGGGCACGGGGACAGGGACGGCAGCAGCAGCCCCCGCGGCAGGGCCAGAGAGCCGGGCAGCTGCCCCGCACGGCCCCTGCTGCCCCCCAGCCCGGAGCCCGGCCAGCTGGAAGCTCTGGGTGGGCAGGGGGCGGGGGCAGGGGCAGCAGCGGGGGCTGCCCTGACAGCACCAGGGATGGAGGAGAGAGCCTCCTCCATGGTAGACTGTGAAGTGGACAGCCCCGAAGAGCTGTCCCAAGAGGAAGAAGGAACAGAGTCTAGCCAGACGAGTGAAGAAGAGAGGCCTCCTTTGAGGCCAAGAGACGCATGGGCAGAGCACGGGAAGCTTCTGCTGTGCACAGCCACAGGCCAAGGCCCAGCTCTGCCCAGCAGAGCCCCTCACAGCAGGAAAAGAGTCTCGACTCCATATCCAGTAAAGGACCAGTGCCCCCCCAGCCCCTCTCCCAGCCAGCTGGGAGATCTCCCTTGGCAGGGGGCAGGGGCAGAAGCAGAGCCATGCCTGTCAGAGGCACCAGCTGAGGAGGGGTCCAGCTCTGACGAGCTCAGATCGGTGTGCAGTTTGCCAGGGCTGGGCACAGCGTGGGCAGAGATCACACACCTGAGCTGGAGCACCTCAGGGTCCCTCCCAGGCAAGGCATGGCCTGAAGATGAAGAGCTGAGCAGCAGGTCTGAGGAAGAGAGGGGCTCAGGCTCCTTCCCATGCAGGTCATGGGCTGAAGACACACACCTGAGCTGGAGCATTGAGGAGAGTGGCTCAGGGTCCCTCCTAGGTGGGTCATGGTGCAAAGACACAAAGCTGAGCAGCAGGACTGGGGCAGAGAGTGGCTCAGGGTCTCTCCCATTCGAGGCCTGGGCCGAAGACAGAGACCTGAGCGTGAGTACTGAGGAGGGCAGCGGCTCAGTGTCCCTCCCAAGTGACTTGTGGTCAGAAAGCAGCGACCCAAGCGGCAACGCCTGCGCTCTGCTGTCCCACTTCAGGAGGGTGCTCAGGGCTCTGCGCAGGGCGTTCAGGAGCCTCAGACATTTCAATCCAGTGCTCCAGCCATAGGAGCCATCCCACCATGGCTCCGTGGGAGTGCCAGTGGTGTAACACCCACAGAGGCATGAGCACTGGAATGAGCTCTGGAACGCTCTGTCCTTGCTCTCCTTTGCTCCCCACACTGTGTGTGTTTGTGCACAGCCCCTGAGCCAGGCCCTGCAGAAAGTGGATGTGTTGGCTGGACGATCTGCAGTGCCTTTGCATTGTCCCGGGCATCCATCACAGCTCTTGGCATGCGACTGGCAGGCTTGGGATGGAGAGGTTCCCTTCCCCAAAAAATCTGGTTCAAAGGCACCTTCACCACTCTGGCAAGGCCCCAGCCAAAGAACCTGTTTCTCCTTCTTTGTGACATGGATATGACTAGAAAACCAGACAAGGCAAAGCAAGTGCCAAAGCAAGTCAGGCTTCTTGTCTGAGCAACCAAGCCCTGACTTTGGCAGTGACATTTTCATTGATCCTGAGAAGACAATCGAGGGCACCCTCAGTCACATGTTGCAGATGCCACCAAGTTGGGTGGCAATGTCCATCTGCTGCAGGGCCAGGAGGCTCAAGACTGTGGTGCCACTGTAGTTGCTACCTTAATAATTTGAGGAACAAAACTAGGAGAACTAATAGACTTAAATTCTGTAGGTGAAAGTAGGGGTAGATTTTATGCTTGAATTTAAGATAACGGGATAAGGCTATCTCATGCCTTTTATTCCTGTTTAATAAAAAAATTAAAGTATCAAATTAATAAAAATTATTAACTAATTAGCTATGAAAATTAAACCCTAGTAAATAAATTATTAAATTAATAACCTAAAAAGGTAAAGCATTCGGAAGGTTTTAACTAGACATTAGTTTGTAAAGAAAGGTGATAGGAAGCTCTTTTTGTTTCTGATAGATAATATTATTCAGCACTTGGCCTGGAGTATGTTCCTCTGGAATATGTTCCTCAGGCAGTTGAGCTGTAGCTCTTGCTCAGTTAGAACAGGTTCCATAAGATGCTTTTATTGAAATAAAATTATGGAATTGACACATCAGAAGAGCTTGTTGTTTTCATTGTGCTGCAGTCCCCCATTGATTTGGGGGAAGCTGCTGAAGGCCAAAGCCTTTTGGTCTCTGGGGCGTTGCAGTGTGTGCTGTGTGGGGCAGAGGAGAAAGGCGCTGCCTGGGGCGGGAGGGATGCAGGGACACCAAGTGCTTGTGACTTGTGCCACAAGGCCTTGGTCTGATGCAAAAGCTCCTTTTCTTGCGTCCACTTCTCCTCCTGGAGAGCTGCCCTGGTGCAGAGATCATTCTGTAGGATCTCTGCAGGGAGGAGAGCTCTCAGCCATGCCAAGGAGATTTTCCAGAACTCTCTGTTCTGTGGGCCAGCAGCTGCCAGGCTGTTTTGTGGAACTCGTTGCGACGCACACGGGGATTTTCCTGCCAGGACATTGGATCCCGCTGGCTGTGTCAGGTGCCTGCAGAGGAGCTGCAGCACTCAAACGCATTTGCAAACGCAGCTCTTGCAGCCTGGCTGAAAATCTCCTGAGACAAGGAGCCTGAGAGGACACGTGCTTGGCCACACGCGTTGTGCAGCTGGAAGCTCCAGGATGCCACAACGTGCCACGCTGGACGCTGCCTGGCATTGGGGTTGATAGCAAAGCAGATGCTTGCTTTGTCTTTGCAGTCTCTGGCTGCTGCTCCCTCCCAGGTGAGCAATTCCCAGGAGATAGATGTGTGCAGAGCTGCCTGGGCTCCCTGAGCAGGCCTGGCAGGAGCTGCAGCACACGGGGTGGCAAGCCAGCCTGGCGAGGCTGCGAATCTCTTGGTGCTCCCACAGAGGGGACTGCTCTGGGCTGAAAGGCTCCGTGTTTGCCAGGGGGTTCCAAAGGAAAAGGGAAGATCCTCCCGAGCTCAGGCCAAGGGCAGCTGCAGCCCACTGAGGTGGGTGCTGAGCACCTCACAGCTGCAATCCTTCATTCCTGTGGATTTCCCAGCCTGGTCCATATGCCCAATTTCCTGTGGCCAACAGGAGCTTCTGTATTTATAATCTGAATGTCCTCCATGTCACCAGAGGTTTTGCAGATGAAGCAGAGCATCCTGTTCAGTCTCACCACTGCTCCTCCTTTTGAGTTCCCTGCCTTGCCTGGAGCTCTTGGCTGAGGCATCCTTCCAATCAGCTGTGACAAACTGGAGTGAAGCCAAGCACCAGCCAGGCTGCCTTTATTTCTCTCGGCTTCAATTCCTCCACTGATTTGGTGTCGTGGCAGCGTCCTGACTCTGCTGGGCCCTGGTTGGCAGCAACCTCTGTGCTTGGTTGCTCTGGAGCACTTGGTGTGGAAGGTGTAAGTCGTGTAAGGCAGGTGGCCAGTACAGATTCCTGAACACAGGGATGGAACAGAGAAGCAAATGAAGTGCCACACAAGTGGCTCAAGCAGTTTAGATTGATGTAAATTATTACTTTTTACATTTTATCTGTGTAGTTTACAGGGGCAAACACAAAACCAGGGATGAAATATCAAGAGTGAATTTATTTTCATCATTTCACCGAGCAGGGATCCCTGAAGCAGCACCCAGGCATAGGCACATGGGGGAGGACATGAGAACATTCCCAAACATGCTGCTCTCCCCTGTTTATCAGGGTTCTTCATGGCCATATTTTACTATTGTATGCTTGGATTTTTCCCACAGCAGGGCAGCAATCTCCTTTCCTCTAGGTCTCTCTGCAGGTGACAAAACCACTTTAGTTTGTTGAGTCTTCGAAATAAAGTTTAATGATTTTGCATGAAGAATCAGTCACTGAAAAAAGCAGGATATCTGTTAAATACTTTTTTTTTGTGGTCACCCAATGTATACAAGGGAACTCCACAAAACCAGACCAGTAGCACCATACACACCTTTAGTTCAATAGACATTTCAGCTGGAGCACTGAAATGAGCTCTGGAATGCCCTCTCCTTCCTCATCTGACTTGAAGTGTGGGGAACCAAGGGAAAAAATTCCCTCAGGAAGCAGACACGAGCTGCCCCAGTGCTGTGGATGCTGTCAGCCCCAGCCTGGGCTGAGGGAAGATGGATGATGCTTTTGCGATGTATCTCCTCTCCTGCAGGAATTTTGACTTTTCCCAATCACACACCTTTATGATGTTTCTCACCAGTACTAGATATTTGGGAGATCACCGTGTTCCCAAAGAGCAGATAGTGGGTGTGTTTGGGAGGGAGCTGGGGGCTACCCGGGGGATCCAGTGTTGCCATGGGGATCCAGGCACAGCCCAGACAATCCAGGGGCTTCCCAGCAAATCCTGGCACTGCCTGGACGATCCCAGCCCTACCCAGACGATCCAGAGCTGAAACATTCAGAAATTTGAAGACATTCTCCAGGCCCACAGTCCTGCCAGGCTTCCTTGTCAGGGTAAACATGTAGGTGTTTTGAGTCTTCCAAATGACCGGAAAGAACACAGAAAGCTGGAAAAGTCTGGCCTCTGCAGTCCCTCTGCACCACGAGGCTGGGCAGAAGGACTCGTTTATCCCAGACGTGCGCCCAGTCTCAGCTCACTGCCAGCCCAGACAGCTGAGTGCTCTGCAGGGACACAGTGAGAGGAGATTTCCCTCAAACCCACACCTCCCTGTGCTGGCTTTGGCTGGGGCAGAGTGCATTTTCCTCCCCAAGGCTGCTGTGGGGCTGTGTCGGGATCTGTGCTGAAAACACTGTTGGCAACACAGGGATCTGGGGAGGCAGCGTTAGAAACACAGGGATGTGCTCACACAGAGCACAGAGCCTTTCCTGCTGCTCAGTAGCAAAGGGGACACCAGGAATTGGCAGGGCAGGTAAGCCAAGGCAAATTGCATACACTATTGTATCATGCTCAGCAGTAGAAAGAAAGCAGCCAGCAGTTCCTTTGCAGTGAGGGCCTTTGCTCCAGGGTGAAAGTGCAGCACTGGCAGGAAGAAGGCTGGGTGCTGAGCTGCTCTATTGGACTGGAAGCCAAGCTGCGGCAGGAGTAATGCAGGTGGAATTATTTTCTTTTCATCCTATGGGCAGTCTCCGATTTTCACGTGGAGCCGGAGAAGGAAACAGCAAGAGCCCTGGTGACGAGAGCACGGCGCTGGGCTTGGTCCCACCGCTCCCGCTGCCCACCCCGAATATAGTGAAGAAGAAGAGGCAGCTAAAAGCAGTCGTGGCTTTGGCGTTACTGCGGGAGCAAGAGATGCTCCGGGACTCCGCTCATGCCCCGGAGCACAGCGGCCAGTGCTGGTCCGGGGCGCGCGGGGGCTAGCGGGGAACGGACAAAGCGGGAACCCCCGGCGATCCCTCCTCCCCCTGTCCCGGCCTCGCGTACCCTCCTCGCTTTCCCGGGCTTGCTCTTCCCCCTCTCCTTTCGCGGGCTCCCTCTCCCCCTGCCGAGCGCGGGCCATGCCCCCGGCCCGCCCCCGGCCCCGGGCGGGGCTGCCCCCTTCCCGCCCCCGGGCGGTGCGCCGCGCTCTCGGCTCCGCCCGGCTCTGGCGGGCCTGGCTGTGGCGCTGCTGGGCGGGCATCAGTGGCTGGGGCTGGGGCAGCATCGCCTGTCCCTTTGGCTCCGCTTGTCCCGAGCCTGGCCGGCCCCGGCCCCGGCCCCTCCCGGGGCCCGCGGAGGACACACGCGGCTCGGCCGCTCCCGCCGCCTCCGCTGCGCCTTCCCCGGCCCGAGCTCCGCCGCTCGGCAGTCCGGCCGCCGGCCCCGAGCCGCCCGTGCCCCGTTCAGAGGGGGATGCCCGGCCCGGGGCGGTGGAGAGGCGGTCGGGGGCCGTGTGTGGCCCCGGGTCGAGCGGTGACGGCCGTGTGTCGCCCGCAGGAAAGGCGCAGGAGGCCCTGCAGGAGCGGTACCGGCTGGGTGCGCTGCTGGGGCACAGGCGGGTTCGGCAGCGTCTACACGGGGACGCGGCTAGCGGACGGCGCCCCGGTGAGTGGCGGGGCTGGCGGCGGGCGGAGGAGGAGGAGGAGGAGGAGGAGGAGGGTGGGGCTCGGCAGGGCGGGCGGCGAGCTGAGCCCGCTGCTCTCTCTTGCTCGCAGGTGGCCATCAAATGTGTGTCGCGGGACCGCATCCATCATTGGGGCGAGTTGGTGAGTGAGCGGGGCCAGCGGCAGAGCCCGGGGCATGCCGGGCGGGGAT
This sequence comes from Entomyzon cyanotis, assembly GCA_024500445.1. Taxonomy (NCBI): domain Eukaryota; kingdom Metazoa; phylum Chordata; class Aves; order Passeriformes; family Meliphagidae; genus Entomyzon; species Entomyzon cyanotis. The sequence goes on along the minus strand of JAKEPQ010000504.1, from coordinate 172,018 downwards.
AAGCCGGGGCCCGGCAGGGTGGGAGCCGCCAGGAAATCTCCTGGAGGGAGAGCGGGCGTGGGGTGAGCGGGGTATGCAGAGCATCCCGGGCTGGGTGAGGGGTCCCAGAGCCCTGGCATGGCCTCAGCCCCACTGATGGCATCGTGGTCCTCCCGCAGCCCAATGGCACCCGTGCGCCCCTGGAGATCGTGCTGCTGCACAAGGTGTCCACTGGGTGTGCTGGTGTCATCCAGCTCCTGGAGTGGGTTGAGCTCCCCAACAGCTACTGGATGGTGCTGGAGCGCCCAGAGCGGTGTCAGGACCTCTCCGATTTCCTTTGGCAGAGCGGGGGTTCCTGTCCAAGGAGGAGGCACGGGGGATGTTCCGGCAGGTGCTGGAGGCCATGCGGCACTGCACCAGCTGCGGGGTGCTGCACAGGGACATCAAACCAGAGAACATCCTGCATCGACCTGGGCACCATGGACCGGCCAAGCTGATCGACTTTGGCTGTGGCACCTTCCTCCAAGACACAGCCTACACCCAATTTGCAGGTGAGCCCTCCCAGGGGATGCTCCTGGGCATCTCATGGTCCAGCCTGGGTGTAGCACCGGGGCCTCCTCTCTTGCTGCCAGGCATGGGATTAACTCTTCAGCCAAGTTACTTTTGGGTGGGGGTCGAAGGGGGCAGCTTGCAGCCCTGTTGACCACCTTCACCACCCACTCTGCCCTGGGCTGGGGGTGGGGCTGGCGCAGTCAGTCTGACAAAAACCCCAATGAGTGTAGCAGTGAGGGGGTGAGACCCCATGCCCCAGCCAGTTTGGTGGGCAGGTGAGGAAGGTCTTGGACTGCTCCACTCCCCTTGTTTGCCTTGGCTTGTAATTGTTTTTTGGGGGCAATGCAGGGAGGGATGAGAGTGGTTTTTCCCACCTCTGGGAATGGTTTTATTTTGCATGTCCTGGTTGGACCTCCCCAGGGCTTCTGCTGCCTCATTCCAACACCAGTGGCTTCTTTTCCAACCCCAAGTTTGTACATGAGTCACAGGTGCTGGCGAGAGGGCAGCAGGTCACCCTGTGTGCCCCTGGTGCAGCCCCTGCATGCCCAGGGATGCTGGGGTGGGGCTCTGGGAGCAGCAGCATCCACCTGATGAACTCCATCTGTATTCCATAGGAACCCTGTCCTACAGCCCACCAGAGTGGACCCACCTCAAATGCTACAACGGTGGGGCAGCAACAGTCTGGACCCTGGGCCTCCTGCTGTACCACCTGGTCGTCGGGAAGCACCCATTCAGGAGGGGCCAGGAGATCATCTGGGGGCGGATCTTGTTCCCACGACGGCTCTCTCAAGGTGGATCCTCATCTCTGTGGCACAGGGGGAATACCAGTGCTGGGAGACCCCCCAGAGAGAGCAGCAGGCTCATGAGCATCCTGCTCTGGCAGCTGCTGAGGAGGTGGCACATGTCCTGCTCTCCTCTCTCCTCCAAAACAGAGAATCCATGGGGAAGTTTAGGCACAGCTCTGAGCACACCCAGCATGGCCTGGGCACGGGAATGGGGGGGGGGAACATCAGACAGGAGCCTTCTCCAACTGACTGGCAGTTTCTGGTTTCTCTCCTCAGAGTGCCAAGATGTTATTAAGAGGTGTTTGTCCATGCAACCCTTGGACAGGCCATCGCTGGAGGACCTCTTCAATGATCCTTGGATGCAGGATGTTCATCTGCCCTAGAAGATGGGAGAGATCCACGTGCACAGTTTGATCCAGGGGCCTGGCAGGTAACAGCTCCACACATCTTTTGGCAATCAGAAGTAAAGCAAACCAGACGTTTTTTGACCTGCCTGTAGCTCTGAGCAGGGATCATCAGAAGGGAACTCACAGCTCTTGTGCTGGAGCTGAGCTGGAGATCTGCTCTGGCAAGCACTGGTGGCCACCATCCACCCTGGTTTTGCTTGTCCTGGTTCATTGTTGTCTGGGGCCCTGGGCAGAGCACTGACAGCCTGGTGTGGCCCCCAGGGAAGGAGCAGGAGCCCCTGGAGAAGGTGCACCAGGTGGAGCTGCAGCTGGAGACACCAAGGAGGACCTCAAGGATGAGAACCTCTTCCTTGACCTGGCGATGTGCAAGCTGAAGATGATCAACTTAAATTCTGGCACCTTCTTCTCTTTGGTAGGGCTTGGGGGGATGGTCTGGGGTGGTAATGAAATGGGAGTTGGCTCCTGGCCCTGCCAACAGCCCCCAGCACCCACTGTGCCCTGGGCTGGGGCTGGAGCTGGGGGTAGCCACCCCGACCAAAACAAACCCCCATGGGGGGAGCAGAGGTGGGACTCCAGAAGCTGTGCAGCAGCAGGTTTGTTTGGCAGGGGAGGAAGGGCTTGGGCTGCTCCACTGCCCTTGTTTGCCCTGGGTTACCATTATTTTGGGGGAGCAATGAAGGGGGAAGGGAGAAACCTTGGTTTCCCCCAGCCGTGAGTGGGTTTTTCCCTGGCATGGAGGGGTCAGTCCTTCCTTGAGCTCCTGACAGTGATAATGTTGTAACTTTTTTCTTGTTTCCACCTTTTGTTTGTAATCTCATTATTTGCTGTTTGGTTTTTAAAGGAATAGCTCTCACTGGTGTCTGGTCTGGATGGGGCAGTGCTGGGACCAGCTGCAGAATGGCTAAGATGTGCCCTTGGAGAAAGGTGAGGACATCCTTTGGGAGCAGCTTTTCTTCCAGCAGCAGATGCCATGAGGTGGATCCCCATCTTCTCGGCAGGGGTGGGATGAGGGCTCTGGGGAGATGGCAGCGAGCACAGGAGCATCCTGCTCTGGGCAGCTGCTGAGGAGGTGGATCTGCCATGGCTGGCTGGAGGCTGGGCACATGTCCTGCCCTCCTGCTCTCCTCCCAGAGGCAGCAATGATGGGGAGGTTTGGGCACAGCTCTGAGCACAGCCAGCATGGCCTGGGCACTGCGGGCAGTTGGGACAAGGGGGACAGGAGCCTTCAGCTGACAGGCAGTTTCTGGTTTCTCTCCTTCCAGCAGGGCTCTGTGGATGCTGAGGCTGCTCTGGGCTCTGCCAGGGCTCTGCTGGGGCTCAGCCCTGGGCACGGCTGGGCCTGCTCTGCCCTCCCATTGCTCTGACAGCTCTGCATCAGACGAGCCTGTTCTGAGCACACCGACAGAGCTTTCTGCTTGTGCAGGTGAGTGAGACTCTCCTGCAGGCCCAGAGATTGCAGTGAGGGATACACATCCAATTGGCAAGAACCCCAACACTCCACAGTCCCAGCTGAACGCCTGTATGTCCACAGGATGTTTTGTCTGTCCCACTCTTCATTCCTTTTGGGTTGGAATTGTGCAATTGCACTTTCTTCCTCCTCTAGAAGTGCCACGAGTGAGCCAAACCTGGCGAGTGGGCTGTGTTCCTAAGGCAGTGCAGTCTGGAGTTGGTGGATGAAGAATTGCCCTTCTCCACTTCCAAACCAGAGCAAAAAGCTGTAAGTGGGACTTTGCATCTTTAAGAAACCCCTGACAATTTCAAAGGGAATGCACAGCTCATTCACAGGGTGAGAAGGAAGGGCATCTTTTTAATGAGATGGGGATCAGCAGAATTTAGATTCCCAGTCCTGCTTGGAGCTGGCAGGGCACAATGCAATTTCCTATTGCTTCAACCACAATTTAAAATAACTTAATATTGGAAACAAACCCCAAAATCTATTAAAAAAGGCTGCTGAGGCCAGTAAGATAGATCCATGCTATCAGCACATTGACAAAGTAAATAACTGAGTTCTCTTTTACAAAAGATCAGTTACCTCTTAATCCAAAGTTACAGAAGATTTTACACTACACACCTGAGTTTTGTTTTTATCTTTCACATTTCATCTAGGTTTTTTTCTTTTCTTTTCTCCTTTTTTTTTTTCTTAAACCAGAAAACATGTCCTAAAAAAGAAATGTCCTTTGCTCCTGGTTCTCGTGTGAAGCAGCTCACTTCCTGCTGCCCCGGGGCTTGGGGCACTGTCAGCACCTGCTGCTTCAGCCACTGCTTCTGCTGGCATTGAGAGCAACAACCAAATTGTGGCTGATCCCGAGGGAGCAGCAGCAGGGCCTGGAGCTGATCCCTGAGTCTGGGGCAGGGCTGGACAAATGACCCCACAGCAGCAGCAGCAGCAGCAGCAGCAGCAGCAAATGGAGGTGACTTTGAGCACAGCCCCTGCCACTCTTGCCTCCTGTTTGCAGTGGTGTCACAGCAGCCTGAGGCACCTGGGAGCCCTCAGTGCCAGCAGGGACTTGAGATGGCAGGCCCTGGGCTCCTGGAGGTTGTGCAAGGAACGGAGCTGGGCACTCCCTGTCCATATGGAGCTTGCAGATGGAAAAGGCTGCTGTGCCCAGGCAGCTCCAAGGGCAGAGAAATGAGGCTCTCGAGCACTTGATCTGGGCCAGTTCCACAGTCCTGGGCAGCAGCCAGCGAGCAGAGGGGGAACAGAGGGCACAGCAAGAGGGACAAAAGCAGTCAAGTGCAGAGACTGGAGAGAGCCAGACCTGGCAGAAGGAACAGCTGCTTCCTTGCACTCTTGAAGAAAGCTCTTGGCTGTTTCAGAGCACTGAAAGGCCTGAAGGGCAGAGAGGAGGTGACACCAAACAATGCTCCTGTTTTCACACCCTCCCCTCTCAGTGTCCCAGAAGGAATTGGATGAACTGTGTTCTTCTCTCTGAGTCGTCTCATCCAGCATGAGCAGCTTAGCACCAGGAGCTAAAGGGCCTGAAGCCTTAGGCCTCAAGAGCTGACCAAGAGGGAACTTTCTGAGCAAATTAATGCTGCACAACATGGACCAAACTGAATGCAGCAGATAGAATCCTGGAATTATAGAATCCTTTCTGTTGGAAAAGACCTCTGAGCTCATCAAGTCCAGCCATTCACCCAGCACTCTCAGCCCAGCACTAAACCACATCCCTGAAGTGCCAAGGCCTGAACAAGAGGCCTGACTGAGGCCTGAACAACAGGCCCTGAGCCAAAGGTGACCTCTCGATGAACCTTCCAACCAAAGGTTATCTTTGTATCCACTCATCAACAAAATATGCATGATCATTAGCATTGTGATAGATGTATCCACTAATTAGTGGATCAGGTATTGACTTCTTGTTGTGGTGGATAATACCACCTCAGGAACTGCTGGGGAGCCGAGTGGTTCCCGTACAGCAGGGCTTCACTGGTGGGAGACATCCTAGTCCCCCCCTGGAGAACACGATGGTCCCTCCCCAAATTATGTAAATCCCCCCAGCTGTAACTTAACCCCTGATCCCATCCCTTCCTTCTCCCCATTGGTTGTGATGTTCCCCCCGCCTCCTCTTCCCTGACCCTCCAGCTATCCCTATGAATATAGACAACGAGGGTCTCTCTTCCTCTTTCATCCTGGACCCCTTCGGAATAAACTTCTGGAATATCCAGCTGACTGAGCGCTCTGAGTTCTTTGTCTCTGGTGACGCACGAGCTATCCAACTCTGTGGGTGAGTGAGAATATGTGCCATACACCGGCACGGGTGTGAGAAGGGTCGTTCTGTACAGCACCAGGCAGTGCTGGCTGGAGTGATCTCTCAATAGCCTTAGAGACACTTTCGGTAAACGCAGAGGCCTGGTTCCACCCCTCCTCCCCGCCTCTGCTCCAACTTCTCTGTATTTAGAAGCTAAACAAGGTCAAGAAATCTGAAATCTGGCCTGGTTTGGGGGTGTATGGTCAAAGTCAACTCCCTTGGTTCCTCCTTGAGCCCTGGCCAGGCTTTGGGAGAAACCAAGAGGAGAGAATGAATCCAGATGTTCCTGCACTGGAAGTGCTGTCAGTTTGTTTGTTCAGCACTATCCAAGCTGCAGGTTGGAAGCCTCACCTGTGGCTGGACACACCTGCAGGAATTCCCAGTGTCCAGAGTGGCTCTGCAGTCCTTGGCTGTGACAGCTTCCCCAGCTGCTGTGTGGGTCTGGGTGATGGTAAAGTCTGAGGGTAACCGGTGATGGATCTTTCTAAATCATTATAGGCAATCCTTGGTAGTGATGATTGGGTTCATTGCTGAGCTTCTACTTTTGTAATTCTTGGCAGTTTTGCATTCCATAAATTACACTGATTCCTTCAGTCGGTGTCTGTGTCTTTGGTGCTCACCCTGCCCACCAGCAAAACAGGATCCCCTCCTGCCCAAGTGTTCCCTGGGAAGACAAAAACCATCACTCCAAATGTCCCCCCTTCCTCCTTATTCCCCCACTTTATACACTGAGCCTGATGTCCTGTGGTCTGAGATATCCCTGGGGTCACTTGTGGTCACCTGTGTCTCCTCCCAAGCTCCCATGGAATGCTGGGGTTACAGGTGGCACAAAGGGCACCTCCAGGAAGGAGGGTTCAGGGAGTCCCTGGGGCTGAGGAAAGGAGGCTTTGGGGACTGGGAGAGGCAGCAATGGGGCTCCAGGGGCTGCCAGGGTCAAGAAACAGGGAGGCTCTGGGGGCTGTGAGAAGGGGCAGATCCTGGAGCTGCAGGTTGGGAGACACGACAGTGCCTGAGGGAGCACAGGGGAAAAGGGGAATCCCTGGGAATTCCCGGGATCCCCTTTGGGACCATGCTGGGACCCCCTGGCACCCTCTGGGAACGGAATGGGATCGCCCTGGACCTCAGCAGGAGCCAAGATGAGCCCAGGCACTCCCAGGCACTCCCAGGCACTCCCAGTAACTTCCAGTATGACCCTGGTCACTTCCCCTCACTCCCTCTAGGATTCCTGTTGCTCCCAGTATGAACCCTGTTATTTCCAGTCATTCCCTATTATGATGCAATTTGTCCCCAGTACAATCCCAGTTGCTCCCAGCTCCTCCCACTTCTGCCCAGTGTGTTCCCAGTTCTCCCAGTTGCTGCTAGTATAGTCCCAGTCATTCCCAGTTACTCCCAGTATGATCCCAGCATGGCTCCAGTTGCTCCCAGTTGACCCAGCTGTGGTTCCAGTTGCTCCTGTTCACCTGCACTATGGTTCCAGTCAATCCCAGTATGATCCCAGTCACCCTCAGTGTGATCCCAGTCTCCCCCAGCATGGGTCCAGCTGCTCCCACTCTGATCCCCACAGGATCCCAGTTGCCCCCAGCATAGTTCCAGTTGTTCCCTGTTCCTCCCAGTCTGATCCCAGTTACACCCAGTGTCCCCTGGTATCATCCCAGTCCCACCCAATATGGTCCCAGTCAAGCCAGCTTGCCCCCAGTGCAGACCTAGTCACTCCCACTTGCTCCCAGTTGCCCCCAGCATGGTCCCACTTATTCCCAGTGTGGTTCCATTCAGCCCAGTATGGTTACATACACTCCCAGTATATCCCAGATGCCCTCAGCATGCTCACAGCCATTCCCAGGCACTCCCAGCTGCCCCAGTAAGGTTCTAGTTCCCTCAGAATGATCCCAGTCTTTCCCAGTTACTCCCAGTTGCCTCCAGCATGATCCCATTGTCTTTCAGTTGCCCAAAGTGTGGTCCCAGTTTCTCCCAGTATGACCCAGGTGGCTACCAAGTGTGTCCAGTTTCCTGCCATCATGGGCCCAGTAGCTCCCACTTACCCCCAGTCAGGTTCCATTAACACCCACTGGAATCCCAGTGGCTCCCAGGATGATCCCAGTAGGACCAAAGTCACTCCCAATATGGTTCTAGTCTCTTCCACTATGATCCCAGTGCCTCCCAGTATGGTCCCAGTTGCCCCAAACATGATCCCAGTTGTTCTCCCTCAATGTCAGCAAGATCCCAGTAGCCTCCAGTGTGATCCTGGTCACTTCCCACCACTTCCACTATGATCCCAGTTGCTTCCAGTCACTCCCAGTGTGATCCCAGTTATCTCAAGCATGGTTTCAGTAGCTCCCAGTATCAACCCAGTCACTCCCAGAATGATGCCATTTGCTCCCAGAGTGATCCCAGTTGCACCCAGTCACCCCCAGTAGGACCCCAGTCATTCCCAGATACTCCCAGTATTATTCCAGTCACACCCAGAGTGACTCACTGTCGCTCCCAGTATGGGCCCAGTTGCTCCCAGTATGAATCCAGTCACTCCCACTTACTCCAAATATGATTCCATTTGCTCCCAGTATAGTCTCCATTGCTCCCAGTCACCTCCAGTATGGTTCCAGTCATGGCCAGCACCTTTCCAGACCCTCCCAGTCTGATTCCAGTATGATCCCAGTCATTCTCAGACACTCCCAGTACTATTCCAGGCAGTTCCAGGAGGATCCCAGTATGACCCCAGCATGGCCACAGCTGCTCCCAGCGTGATCATCCAGCGTGATTCCAGTTGCTCCCATTAACCCCACTATGGTTTCAGTCTCTCCCAGTATATCCCAGTTGCTCCCAGAATGTTCCCAGTCACTCCCAGTTGCCCTCAGTCGCTTCCAGCCTGATCCCAGTTGCTCACAGCCACTCCCAGTCACCCTCAGTGCAGTCCCAGTTACTCCCAGTACGATCCAGTATGATCCCAGTCTCCCCCAGCATGGGCCCAGCTGCTGCCACTCTGATCCCAACAGGACCCCAGTTGCCTCCAGCATAGTTCCAGTTGATCCCTGTTCCTCCCACTGTGATCCCAGTTAAGTCCAATTGCCCCTAGTGTAGTTCCAGTCACTCCCCAGATGGTCCCAGTCCCTCCCAGCATGGTCCCAGTCATGCCCAGTTGTCCCCAGTGTAGACACAGTCACTCCCATTCCCCCCAGTTGCTCCCAGTGTGGTCCCAGTTCTGCCCAGCATGGTCCTGGTTGTTCCCAGGGTGGTTCCAGTCAGCCCAGTATGGTTACAGACACTCCCAGTATATCCCAGTTGCCCTCAGCATGCTCCTAGTCATGCCCAGTCACTCCCAGCCACCCCAGTAAGGTTCCAGGTGCCCCAGTACAGCCCAGTCATTGCCAGTATAATCCCAGTATGATCCCAGTATGATCCCAGTACGATCCCAGTACGATCCCAGTACAGCCCAGTCACTCCAGTGCTGCCACTGCTGGGATCCCCCACCCCTCTCTGCGTTCCCCCCTCCCGCATCTCCAGGCTCCCCACAGGAGCCCCAAGGGCTGCAACTCCCTGCCCAGGCTCCCCAGCAAGGCCACTTTGGATCTGCAGCCCCCACTTTTCCCTGTTTCCCTCTCCTTTGCCCCAGGCCGGGCTCCCCCTGTCCCCAGCGCTGGGCTGCGAGCAGCCGAGAGCCCCGCGCTGCCCATGCCGAGCTGTCCCGGCTGCATCCCCGCTGCTCCCGCGGGCTGCCAGCGACTCGGCAACGGCGGAGGAGGAGCAGGGAGGAGGAGGAGCGGGAGAAGGGATTGGGGGAAGGAGGAGAAGGAGGTGGGATTAGGGCGGAGAAGGAGGAGGAGAGACAGAGCGGGAGGAGCGGGAGGAAGAGGAAGAGGAGGGCCAAAGGAGGATCGGTCAGGAGCCACGCGGTTTGGGTCTCCCTGAATTCGCAGCCCCCCTGGACCATCGCCGCCCCCATGCCGCAGGTGAGCGGGGAGGGGGAGCTCGCCCCAAATATCCGGGGGGTCCCTGCGTTTGGGGTTTTTTGGGGGATGTTTGGAGTTTTCGGGACTCCAAAGCCGAGCCGCAGCTGCCCCTCGGGGGGACATGGGGGTTCCCCGGGAGGTGTTTTTGGGGGTCCCGGTGGCGGTGCGGGCAGAGCCCCGATGGGGGGCAGGGGGATGCGGGTCCCCCCGCGGTGGGGGTTGGGCTCTGCCCGGGCCCTCCAAGCTCTGCCCGGGGCCACCGGGTGACCGGCGGGGGAGGGGGGGACAGCGGCTTTTGGGGAGCTCCGGGAGCCGCGGCTTGTCTAAGCAGAAGCGCAGGGAGAGGAGAGCGCCAGCAGCCCGGAGCGGGGAATCGGCGAGGGGCAATGCCTGGGATTGCTGGGAGCCCTGGTGGGGGAGTCTGGTGGCTTGGGGGCAGGATGGCCGGGAAAGGGGCTCAGGGCTCCCGGGTCCTGCAAGTGGCTACTCCCAGTATGAGCCCAGTTGCCCCCCCCAGCCCCCCCCGCCCCGTGTGTTTCCAGTTTCCTCCTCACTCCCAGTATGAGCCCAGTCTCTCCCAGTCTGACCCTGGTCACTTCCCCTCACTCCCTCTAGGATCCCTGTTGCTCCCAGTATGAACCCAGTCACTCCCAGTCATTCCCTATTATGGTGCAATTTGCCCCCAGCACAGTCCCAGTTGCTCCCAGTTCCTCCCTCTTCTGCCCAGTGTGTTCCCAGTTCTCCCAGTTGCTGCTAGCATAGTCACAGTCACTCCCAGTACAATCCCAGTATGAGTCCAGGATGATGCCAGTCTCTCCCAGCAGGGCCCCAGTCACTCCCACTTGCCCCCAGTATGGTCCCAGTTCCCCCCAGCACATTCCCAGTCTTTCCCAGTATGGTCCCAGTCACCACCTGCATGGCCTCAGGCACTCCCAGTATATCCCAGTTGCCCTGAACATTCTCATAGTCATTCCCAGGCACTCCCAGTTACCTCAGCATGGTTCAGTTTCCCCCAGGATTATCCCAGTCACTGCCAGTAGATCCCAGTTGTCACCAGCATGCACCCTGTCATTCCCAGTTGCTCCCAGTGTATCCCCAGTTGGCTCCCAGCATGGGCCTAGTAGCTCCCAGTAAGCCCCAGTCAGAGTCCATTGACACCCACTGTAATCCCAGTATGATCCCAGTTCCTCCCAGTATGATGCCAGTGGCCCCCAGTGTGATCCCAGTTGCTCCCTGTCAATGCCAGCATGAGCCCAGTAGCTTCCAGTATGATCCCCGTGTCTCCCTGTCTCTCCCAGTATATCCCAGTTGCCCTCAGCATGCTGCCAGTCATTCCCACTTCCTGCCAGTTGCTTTCAGCATCATTCCAGTTGCCCACAGCCACTCCCAGTCAATCCCAGTATAATTCCAGTCTCTCCCAGCATGGGCCCAGCTGCTCCCACTGTGATCCCAGTATGATCCCAGTTGCCCCCAGCATAGTTCCAGTTGTTCCCAGTTCCTCCCAGTATGATCCCACTTGCCCCCATTGGCTCCTGCTATAGTCCCAGTCCTGCCCAGGGTGGCCCCAGACACTCTCAATTGCTCCCAGTTGCCCCCAGCATGGTCCCAACTGTTCCCAGTGTGGTTCCAGTCAGCCCAGTATGGTTACAGACATTCCCAGTATATCCCAGTTGCCCTCAGCATGCTCCTAGTCATTGCCAGGCACTCCCAGCTGCCCCAGTAAGGTTCTAGTTCCCTCAGAATGATCCCAGTCTTTCCCAGTTACTCCCAGTGTCCTCCAGCATGACCCCAGTTTCAGTCAGTTGCCCACAGTATGGTCCCAGTTGCTCCCAGTATGATCCCAGTTTCTCCCAATGTGTCCCCAGTTTCCTCCCCACATGGTCCCAGTAAGCCCCAGTCAGGTTATGCAAATGCCCCTCGGGGGGACATTGGGGTGTCCCCAGGAGGTGTTTTTGGGGGTTGCCATGGTGGTGCTGGCAGAGCCCCGGTGGGGGGTGGGGGGATGTGGATCCCCACCGTGGTGGGGGTTGGGCTCTGTCTGGGGTCACGTGGGGACCATGTGGGACCCAGTGGGGGGTGGGGGACACTGGTTTTGGGGAGTCCTGGGAGAGGCATGGGAGGGGAGAATGGAGAGGGGCAATGGCAGAGCTGGGGAACCCCAGGCAGCGTGGTGAGAGAACAGGGGAGAGGGGATCCCTGGGACCCCCAAACCCATTGACTCCCCTAAGCAGGACCCCAGAGAGAGGAGACCCCCAGAACCCCAAAGTGGGGAACTTGGAGAGGGGGAACCCCTGGGATTGCTGGGACCTCAATCAGTCTGGGGAGAGTGGGGATGCTGGAGAGGGGAACCCCCAGTAGACATGGGACCCCTGCAGCCCTGACAGGGGGAAACCCAGAACCCCAGAGTGGAGAGGCCAGAGAGGGAGAACTGCTGGGAGAGTCTTTTTGGGGCTGAATGCTGGTGGTCTGGAGGTTTTTATGAAGCCCAGAGCCCTGGTGACTTCTAGAGATGAATTGGACAGGGTGACCTTCAAACCCAAGGTAGTCACTCCTTGTTTTTCCCCAAACCAGGATTTCCCATTGCCAAACCTCGGCTGGATGGAGGAGGAAGCTGCGAGGAAGAGGAAGATGCCCCAGGACCCCCAGGCAGGTGAGGAGGAAGTCACTGCCCCTTTCCCCCTCTCTTCTCCTCCATCTCCCAGCCCAGCATCGCCCCTGGCTGCAGGACAGCCCTGCTGCTGTTGGGGGATGGACTGGGGGGATCTCCTTCCCCTTCCCTCTGGCATGGAGGCAAATCCCAAATCCTCTCCTTGTCCTTCCTCCCCCAGGCAGTGAGCTAAGGGTGGAGACCAGGGAGGACAAATCCTTGCAGCAGAACCTCGTGGAAGAGGCTGTTTTGAGCAGCTCCATGAGGCAGGAATTGAAGAGGGAGGAAAAGGCCCAGAGATGCTGCACGAGGAGGGGCTGCAAACCCAGCCCAGGGTGCTCTGAGGAGCAAAGACCCACCCTGAGCCGGGAAGGCAACCAGAGCCTTAATCAGAGTTCAGAACTGCAGGTTCCTGAGCAGCTTCATGATGGGGAGAAGCCCCACAAGTGTTGGGAATGTGGGAAGAGCTTCAGCCAGAGCTCCAACCTGATCAGCCACCAGCGCATCCACACTGGGGAGAGACCCTATGAGTGTGGAGAATGTGGGAAGAGCTTCAGCCAGAGGGCCAACCTGATCCGCCACAAGAGGATCCACACAGGGGAGAGCCCTATGAGTGTCCTGAGTGTGGGAAGAGGTTTCCAACCAGCTCAGATCTCCTCCAGCACCAGGTGATTCACACAGAGGAGAGGCCCTTCCGCTGCCCTGAGTGCAGGAAGGGCTTCAAGCACAACTCCCACCTCATCATCCACCGGCGCATCCACACCGGGGAGAGACCCTATGAGTGTGAGGAATGTGGGAAGAGCTTCAGCCAGAGCTCCCATCTGATTGTCCACAAGAGGATCCACACTGGGGAGAGACCCTATGAGTGTCCCGAGTGTGGGAAGAGGTTTCTAACCAGCTCAGATCTCCTCCAGCACCAGGTGATTCACACAGAGGAGAGGCCCTTCCGCTGCCCTGAGTGCAGGAAGGGCTTCAAACAGAACTCCCACCTCATCACCCACCGGCGCATCCACACCGGGGAGAGACCCTATGAGTGTGGAGAATGTGGGAAGAGCTTCAGCCAGAGGTCCAACCTGATCCGCCACAAGAGGATCCACACTGGGGAGAGACCCTATGAGTGTCCTGAGTGTGGGAAGAGGTTTCAGACCAGCTCCCATCTCCTCCAGCACCAGGTGATTCACACAGACGAGAGGCCCTTCCGCTGCCCTGAGTGCAAGAAGGGCTTCAAACAGAACTCCACCCTCATCACCCACCGGCGCATCCACACTGGGGAGAGACCCTATGAGTGTTCTGAGTGTGGGAAGAGGTTTCAGACCAGCAGCAGTCTCCTCCAGCACCAGGTGATTCACACAGAGGAGAGGCCCTTCCGCTGCCCTGAGTGCAAGAAGGGCTTCAGACAGAACTCCCACCTCATCAGGCACCGGCGCATCCACACTGGGGAGAGACCCTATGAGTGTCCCAAGTGTGGGAAGAGCTTCTCCAGCAGTTCTCACTTGACCAAACATCAACGGAGCCACCAGTAAGGGAAGCCCTGCAAGTGCCCCGAGTGCAGGAAGAGCTTCATGTGCTGCTCCAACTTCATCCCCCATCAGAGGACCCACACTGGGAAGAGCCCTGGTGACCCTCACTCCCAGTGACCAACACTGCGAAGACCCCTGGCTGGTGGCTTCCACGTCCTCCTGATTCCCTGTGGCCACCTGGACAAACACAGGGGCAGGAACATCCATGGGGACTCAGATCGACACTGGAAATTCATTGGGAAGAGCTGATTTATTAAATTTACACCCTAAAAAATCTCACCTGCTGTGTAATTGTTTCTTCTGGTGTCATCAAGCAATGCTGGGTGATCTTGGAGGTCTTTTCCAATCTAAATAATTTCCTTCTTCATCCTGTCAGAACAACCAAAATTGAGGTAAAATAAAGGAAATTAAACAAAGAGATGTAAAGCTGCACCATTTTACTGAGTGACTTGGGGAATTGGGAGTGAATTTGGGGTTCAGGGGGAAATTAATGAGGATTTGGGTGTTCTGGGGCTGCCCAGGCCAGGGAACAGGGTGACGATCTCATAGCTGTGGTGGCAGAACATGTCCACCTGAGCCCATCTGCTCTCCAGGAATTCTGGTTGTCTGTCCCAGTTCCTGGCCTCGGTCTTCTCTTTCTCTTTCTTTCTTTCTCTCTCTCTCTCTCTCTCTTTCTTTCTCCCTCCCTCCCTCCCTTTCTTTTGCCAAAATTCCCCCAGAATCCTCCCCAAAATCTCCCCAAATTCCCACCGAGACCCTCCTAGATCCCCCAAACCCCAAAAACCACACTGGAGACCCCAAAAAAGGCGCGATTTGTTTTTATTCGGGGAGGGGTCTCCCCCCAAAGCATCCCAAAATTGCCCAAAACCCCAAAACCCATGGCACAGATTAAATTAGGGTCAGGGTCTGTGGGCAGGCTGAGCAGCATGGTGTGTGGTTAATTAGGGGTTAATTAATTAGGGTTGGGGTTAATTAATTAGGTCCAGCTGAGCAGCACGGCATGGCCCTGCAGTCCTTCCTTTACACCACCAGGGGGCAGCATGGGGTCAGTTAGGGGCACTGTCAATTCGGGGCAGGGTAACAGGAGCGGTTAATTAATTAGGGGTTTATTAATTAATGAGGGTTTAATTAGGTCTGGCTGAGCAGCACGGTGCAGCCCTGCAGTCCCTCCTTCACACCAACAGAGGGCAGCACGGGGTTAATTAATTAATTAGGGGTTAATTAGGGGTGGCTGAGCAGCTGTGCATGGCCCTACAGTCCCTCCTTTACACCACCAGGGGGAAGTATGGAGTTAATTAGGAGCAGTTAATTAATGAGATTAGGTTGGGCTGAGCAGCACGGTGCGGCCCTGCAGTCCCTCCTTTACACCACCAGAGGGCAGCACGAATCCCCCCGCTCTCCTCCGCGGCTCCAGGCGGAGCAGCTGAGCGTTGCTGAGGCTCAGCGAGCGCAGAGACCAAAGCTGCGGCCGAGGACTCCTGCCCTGCAGAGCCAGCACCAAACAGCGGCGGGAATCGCCGGGAAAGGGGTGGGAATTCCTGGAAAAGGGCTGGGAATCATCGGGGGGAGTCGGGAATCTCCGGATTGCCTGGGAAAGGGTCGGGAATCATTGGAGGTGATTCGGAAAGTCCCCGGAGATGATTTGGGAATCTCCAGATAGTCGGGAATCGCCGGAAAAGAGTCGGGAGTCATCGGAGGTGATTTGGGAATCATTGGGAGCTGATTTGGGAATTTCCAGATTGCCCGGAATCCCCTGAGCTGATTCTGCAATCTCCAGATAAGAGTCGGGAATCCCCGGACATCATTCGGGAATCGCAGGAAAACAGCCGGGAATCTCCGGAGCCGAGTCGTGAATCATCGGCGCTGATTTGGGAATCTCTGGATTTCCCCGAATCCCCAACTCGGAAGCCCCCAGACCCAAAATTGGATCCTCCCTCCCCAAATTGTCCCCCAAATTGGGATTTCCCTCCCAATGATCCCCCCCTCCCTCCCCAAATCGGATCTTCCTCCCCAAACTGGGATTCTTCCTCCCCAAAAGGATCTCCCCCTCCCCAAAAATCTCTCCTCCCCCTTCCTGGGGGGCGTGGAAGAGATTTGGGATTTCTGGATCCCTCTGGAATTTTGGTCCAATTGAGACTTCTGGAGAAATCCCCAAAATCAGCCCTGGAAATGGGGAGAGGGCGTCAGGAGAAACCCCAAAATCTGCCCGAAATTACCCCAAAATCTGCCCCAAAATCTGCCTGAAATTCAACCCCAAAATTCCCCCAAATTCAACCCCAAATTCCCCTGAACTTCCCCAAAATTCCCCAGAAATTTCTCCCTGAATCCCCCCAAAATTCCCCCAAATTCAACCTGAAATTGCCCCCCCAAATCCCCCAAAATTTCTCCTGCAAATCCCCCCAAAATTTCTGCAAATTTGCCCTGAAGTCCCCCCGAATTCCCCTAAATCCTCCTGAAAATACCCAAAAATCTGCCCCAAATTGCCCCCAAAATTACCCCAACTTTCTCCCCAAATTCCCCTGAATTTCCCCAAAATCCACCCCGAATTCCCCCTGAAATTCCCCCAAATTCTCCCTGAAATTTCCCCCAAAATCTGCCTGAAATTGACCCCAAATTCCATCCCAAATCCACCCCAAATGCCCCAAAATCCCCCAAATCCACCTACAAATCCACCCAAATTTCCCCTGAATTACCCCAAAATTCTCCCCAAATTCCACCCCAAATCCCCAAAAATCCTCCCAAAATCCACCCCAAATTCCCCCTAAATCCCCCGAAATCCTTCCCAAATTACCCCCAAAATTCACCCCAAATCCATCCAAAATTCCCCCAAATTACACCCAAAATTCCCCCAAATTCCCCCATAGCCTTAATTGGTGTGGTTGGAAGAGAATTTGGGGATTTTTGGGGAGGAAATTTGGGATTTTGGGGATTTTTAGGAGGGAATTTTGGGGGGTTTGGGCAGAGGATTTTCAGGAAGATTTTTGGGGTATTTTGGGGAGAATTTGGGAGTTTTTTGGGAGGATTTCTGGGGTATTTTTGGGAGGATTTGTGTGTTTTTCAGGGGGATTTTGGGTTTTTTGGGGGAGGATTTTGGGGTATTTTGGGGAGACTTTGGGGGTTTTGGATTAGATTTGGGGTTTATTTGTGGGGGATTTTTGGGGGCTTTTTTGAGAGTTTTTCGATTGGTTTTTGGGGTTTTTTTGGGTTTTCCATTTCAGGGGTTTTAAGGGTGGATTTTTTGGGGGTTTTGGGAGTTTTTTTGGTTTGGGTTTCATTTTGTTTGTTTATTGGGGATTTTTTTTTGTTTTGATTTTTTATGGGGATTTTTGTTTGTCTTTTGGGAGCTTTTTAGGGTTTTCCAGTTCAGGTGTTTTTGGGATTTCTGAGGTTATTTTGGGGGATTTCAGGACTTTTCCTCACCGTTCAGCAGAGCCCAATGAGCTTTGTGTCCCTGGAGGAGCCCAGGGCTGTGATTTCTGTCACCATCATAGCTGGGAGGAGTTAAGGGAAAAACACAACGAAATCAAAAAAAAAAAAAGAGAAAAAACCCCAAAAATTGAGAGTTTGAGACCAAAAATGGAGAGAGAAACCCCAAAAATGGAGAGCTTGATCCCAAAAATGGAGAAAAACCACAAAAATTGGGAGTTTGAGCCTAAAAATGGAGAGAGAAACCCCAAAATTGAGAGAAAAAACCCAAAATAGAGAGTTTGACCTCAAAAATGGAGAGTTTGAGTCCAAAAACATGGAGGATTTCCTCAGGGAAAATGGCCATGAGGAGTTGAACCGAATGCCCAACCCAGAGCTGATGGACTAGTTGGAAAATATATCGGGTTAAAAATTTTATATAACTTTAGACAAAGGTTTTGTTTGTCTTTACCCCCATAAAAAGGAATTTTAGGTTACTTTCCAGGGCATTGTTCTACCAGGTGAGGTCTGGTGGACTCAGCATATCAACAGACTGGGAGGAACCCAAAGATAAAGGTAAAAGATAAAGATAAAGATAAAGAAAAAGATAGATAAAGATAAGATGAAGATAAAATTACCCAAAGATAAAGGCAATCAGCAGAGCATCAGCAGGACATCAGTGGATATCTAAAACCCCAGACCACCTCCAGCAGGGGTGAAGACATCCTGGCCCAGAAAGGAAACTGAAGAATGAAGGATCTAATTAACATCAGAGGCAAGGAGATTCAGATCCAATGAGAAACTGAATACTGGGCGTTTGCTCAACTACAGACCAATGAACACTGACCCAATGCTTTTCTATGTGTTTTTACTGTATAAAATATCTGAAAATCAGGTAAAAGCCATGTATCATGGAATGATTCTCTCTGCACAGCTGGGCTATGTGTGGATGAGATGATTTCTGTGGAACATCCTGGCCAGAACAACGTCCAGATCAGATAATAAAGTAACGCCTTGACTCTCTAACAGTAAAAATGCTGTTGGAGGGTTTTTGTTTTTCCTGCAGATTGGGTGACAATGTGAAAACTTCTACATGTGGCGCCCAAGGTGGGGCAGCAGTGATGGCTCAGATGTGTGAGACTCCACAGCACCAGAGTGTCTGACAGCTGGAGCAGGAGAGGCGACAGGGACGAGAAAATCTCGGAGCCTGGAAGGTTGAGTCGGCCGCTCAACCCTCTGTGTGGTAAATGAGTGGATAGCAAATGTTGGCTTTCGCAGATATGAATTTAGCATTTAGAAGTGATAAGGTACTGTGTAAAGTAGCACTAGGATAAAATGTAGTCAAGTAGAAACAAAGTTAGAGTGAATTATATCTATGTAATAGTTGTAGTATGCTAGAAATGTGGTGAGAAATACATGGTAATAGCTGTCTTTTAAGCTGATAAGCCACAAAGCCAGAGATCAAGATGCCCTGAAAGAATCAAAAGACCTCATGCATCCCAGGAAATCTGTGATCTACAGTCACACCTCCCTGGGAAGTTGTCAGCCACAGCTTGAATTAGGGCTATAGAAGACTTCAGCCTTCAGCCCTGAGACAAACCAGAAGACCGAGATGTCGCCGGCCTGGCGGAAACGGGCAAAGATCAAAGAAAAAGGAATGACTGAAATGTGAAGGTTTTTTTGACTTAATGAATATGTAACAGTTACAGAAAGTACTTAATCACACATTAAAATAAATAGGGTGTGGGACTGAGAACAAGGCAAACCTGCCACTCCCGCCCGGCTGTAAGTCTTTGTTCTCCTAATAAATGTTCAATATTATATTCCTAAAAATGCTGCCTTGTGAATTTGTATCACTGCAAGGTGAGAGCCGCGATGGAAATGGACGCCGTGGTTTGGCTGCTTGCAGGGATCCTTTCTGAGAGAGGCAGCAAGGTCATCAAAAGAGACAGAAAGCCTTGTTAAGTGGGCTTGGAAAAAGGGGTGCTGCCTGGACACTTCACTGGTGGTTAGCCCAGGGAATGGAGAGAAGTTGGAACTTTGCTATGGGAAATTACCATTGATGGAGGGGATGAAGCGAAAGTAGTGAAAAGATCGGGAGTGACGTGGCGAGCAGTTATTAATGCCTTGAGCGAGATGAGAGCAGAAAGAAAGGCGGCTGCAGCAGCAATCGATGTGCTACGCCCAGGGTCCGAGGGTACGGCGACTGAAACAGCAAAAACAAGGAAAATCGCCTCGTTTTTTGGGGACGGCGACCAAAACAGCAAAACCAAGCAAAATCGCCTCGTTTTTTGGGGTTGGCTGGCAGCTGCCAGTGAAAGGGATGACTGCTCCAGCAGCATCCTCAGTAACTGAGATATTGAGTACAAAAGGAGGAAGTGACAGCCCTGCAGCCGCCTCTGCCACTGCCACCAGTACGGAAGTGCCACCGTCACCCAGTGCAGGAAGAGTCATGCCCAAGTAGCAGAGCACTGAAGGTGGAACAAGTTGTCGATCCAAGAGGTCGTCTGTACCCTCGGGATCCAGCTCGAGTGAGACATCTGGTTGATCAACCCTGGGTGACCGGAGGAAAGGCAGTGACTCAGTAGAACAAATGCTCTAAAACGTGATAAGCTTGAAGACCTCACAGTGGAGCGCGGAAAGTCGTGCAGTGTTGCTGCTGAGCCTCGAGCCTCAGGATCCTGGTGGAGCACCCAGCGCCCAGAGTCAATACCTGCTGCTCCTGTCCGTCAACTTCACAGCCTCCAAAGCCTACCAGAACGAGAATGCCTTCGTGCTAGCATGCCCCCAGCAGCAGTCAGACCTGCTGAGCCGAGCCAGGAAAACCCCATAGCCCAGCGATGGTCAGGAGTAATCCCTGGTGTGATTACTGAAGGAGAATGGCAAAGCGCAAACACGCTGGCTCTCCCTGTGGAGGTGGTTGGTGATCAAGCCTCCTGGAAGGCTCATGACTGGAAGCTCCTCAACCAGGTGAAAAATACAGTTGCCATTTTTGGATCAAAATCCAAGGCAGCCCAGAGCATGATTAAATATATCTTCACCAGCTCCATTATAAGCACAACAGATTGCTGAAACTTTGCCGGTCTCTTGCTGACCCCTGTGCAATACCTTATATGGGAAATGTTGTGGAAGAAATTGGCAACCCAAGAGGCCAACAAACCCCGAGATCCGAACACAGACCCTCTTTATGGCGTCACCATCGATATGATTTGTGGACAAGGGCAATTTGCCACCACAAATGTTCAACTGACTTTCCCCACCATCCTCCATCAACTCACCCAAACACTGGCGCATCAGGCAATGTATGAAATGCCAGATGGACAACATGCTCCAGCTTTTGCTGCCGTTAAACAAGGGGTTACTGAACTGTACACTGCATTTATCGACAGGCTGAGCCAAGCTGTGAAGCAACATGCTGAAATGCCGTCGGAAATGCAAGGTGATCTGTTTCAAACATTGGCCTTTGAAAATGCCAATGCAAAGACAAAGGCTGTATTGGTTAATGCCCCTCAAGGCTGCCCTGTGGATGAGCTGTTGGTATGAGCCATGCGAGCGGAACAGCACTCTCATATTGTGATGATCGCCTCTGCTGTCCAGGGTGCCGTGTGTCACAGGACATTTTCCCCCCTTCTCTCTCTCCCTGCTCGGTCGCAGAAGATGGATGGCTCAGATTAGGTTAACAGCCTAAACCAGGGCTGATGGCGCCCAGAAGTCTAAAAAAACCACTACCCTGTGGAATGTAGAGAGAATGTGGGAAATTTTTTAGTGACCCACTTGGCATATTCTTATCCTATAAAACACACACGAGATCTCAGAAAAAGTAGAAGCTTTTCTACATGGACACTGAGTGTGAGGAAAGCCTCTCCTCAGAGTCTGGACGCAGCTCTGTGGTAACTCCTTGCAAGGTTGAGGGAGGATTCTAATGTATCCCAGCACCAAAATAGGATTTTGGTGAGCTCATTGGTTTCCTAAATTGTATTCTTCTTTGCTAGCCACAATAACATTAATAGGTACCTTTTAAGTGCATTGTTGTTTTTAGTCTCCCTATTTTGGGCAACATATATATATGTTTGTTTAGCTATGAGTAGCTTTCATGTATTGTGTATTAATAAGTTGTCTGGTTCTTTGCTCTCTTCTCTCTTGTGTCTAATAAACAGTAATCTAGTTTATATTAGACCTAAATCGGCCGTCAATATAAGGACTTGTGAGTGAGACTGGGTTTTGGGGTGCTGCTCGCTCTGAATAGGTTTGATCACTAGTTGTCATAGGCAGCTGGTAAAATCTATCTACCCTCCTTCTCCACTCGTAACACCGTGCAAGGCACCATGGAACAGCAAACCAAGGTGATCGCGGCAGCCTTGCACAAGGGCACGGTGAAAGGGTCAAGGAGGACGCAGAGAGGCGTGGAAGGGCTCGCCTGCTGTCGGTGTGGAGAAGCGGGTCACACGTGAAAAGGCTGTCAAAGGGCTGTATGGTGCCATAAGTGTAATGGTGACAATCACACCACGTTAGCGTGCTGGAAATTGGGAAACGGGAAGAAGAGCCGAAGGAGGGGCATCACCCCAAGATACAAGTCAATGCCCTGGCTCTGGAGTTCCCGACGGGTTCTTACTTCGCCACAAACCCACAGCCTGGTTCAGCCTGGGAGTCGATGTGGAAACCACAGTAGATGTAATTCTCACCGATTCAAGAGGATCCCTCATTCCCACCAACACCAATGGACCTCTTTTCAATGAGGAATCTCGCACTGGGAGCTCCTGCTTGGGCAATCCTCTGCCGGGAAACAAGGCTGAATTGTTTTGCCCAGAGTCATCGATCCCGACAGCACGGGTAATATTAACATCATGGCCTACACTCTGTTTCCCCCAGTGCGTATTCCAGCAGGAAGTAAAATCACCCAAATTGTCACGCTGTCTAATGAACAGCCCAGCTGTAGCAGTGCCTGGCCTGCCGGGATGGTCACTCGAGGGTCCGGAGGTTTCAGATCCACAGCTCCCGTGGTGACGTTTAGCTGCAATCAAGGCCCACGCAGAAGATCCTGATGTCTGCTGGTGCCAAGACCATTGAACTTTGTCCCCTGTTGGACACAGGAGCTGATGTCACCATTATTAAATGACCTAATCAATGGCCGCTCCAACAGCCCACGACTCAAGTCCTAGGGGTCGGAGGCACAAAAGCTCCTCTATTGAGTAGATTCCCCATCCAATTCCGATTTCCAAGTCCTAGGGGTCAGAGGCGCAAAAGCTCCTCTGCTGCAGTGGATTAGCCCTATATAACACCCCATCTTTATTAAATTTATGATTTCTGTTCCGGAGTATTTCCATTGTTTCCGAAACATTCCATTGGTTAAAAACTGTGTACCTTCCCTTGCAATACTGTTATTGCTTTGTAACCCTGCCCCTTTCCCTCAGACCCTCCCTAATAGGCACTCTGGGGCTGGGCACGCCCTGTTCCCCCCCCACTTTTAACATTGTGCAAGTCCTGAGTTTGGGGCTTCTGGGCTTTGAATTCCGGGCACCCCGGTCCTTTCCCTCATTCTCCTCCCTGCAAGCCCCCCCAGCGTTCCTACAATAAACCTGCTGGAATCCCAAACGCAAAAGCCTACGCCTCTTTCATCTTTACCGCTTTCCTAACGGGCTACCGTTTCCCCCGGGCGAAGCACCCGCCGGTGTGCGTCACAGCCGTGACACTCCCGGGCAGTGTTCAGTGTAACCGGTCGCCTTTTCGTTGCTGCTTTTGGCAGCTGTCAGCTTTTTGGGAGACAAAGCAGTACTCCTCCATTGAGTAGATTCCCCATCCAATTCTGATTTCCAAGTCCTAGGGGTCAGAGGCTCTAAAGCTCCCCTATTGAGTAGATTCCCCATCCAATTCCGATTTCCAAGTCCTAGGGAAAGCTCCTCTATTGAGTAGATTCCCCATCCAACTCTGATTTCAGGAAGGACAGTGTGTCACAATACACCCATATGTGATGTCCCTGCCAAACCGGCTGGAAGGACTAATAGGTTGGGATATCCTCTCACAAATCGGGGCAGTTATCAGCACCAAAGCCGCAGATTTGTCCTAAAGGCCACTGATGGGTAGCCGCCTGTGGCAAGACGTTTCCCCCCTTCTCTCTCTCCCTAGTCGGTCACAGGAGACGGATGGCTCAGATTAGGTTGACAACCTAACCAGGGTTATCTGATGGCGCCCAAAAGTCTAAGGTGGAATGAAGAGAGAATGTGAAAAGTTTTAGTGACCACAAAGCCACACTTATCCTATAAAACACAAAATCTCAGAAAAGGTAGAAGCTTTTCTACATGGACACTGAGCATGAGGAAAGCCTCTCCTCAGAGTCTGGACGCAGCTCTGTGGTAACTTCTTACAAGATTGAGGGAGGATTCTAATGTATCCCAGCACCAAAATAGGATTTTGGTAAGATCATTGCTTTCCTAACTTGTATTATTCCGGCTAACTTATAGGTACCTTTCTTAACTTGCATTTCAGCTATTTTCATAGTTCAAGCAAGCATTTCTTAATTTGCTTTTTTAACTATTTTTATAGTTCAAGCAAGCATTTACCCCATAATTGCATTTTCGCTATAACATTTTTGCAATTATGCATTCATTGTGTGTGTATGTATGTTAATCTGTTCTATGTTTGTATGTTTGTTATTTTCTGTGTCTAATAAATGGTATTTTACATCATATTAGACTAATTGGCCGAATATCAAAGAACCTTGCGGACGGGACCGAGTCTTGGGGTGCCAGCTACCCTAATCTGTCACCAGAGACCTGCAAACTGCAGAAACTGCTCAGGCTCCTGTCTCTCACGCAGACACCGCCATGCTCCGCAGCTGGGATAAACACAAACCTACTGCATCGCTATTGGAGCTGCGGAGTCACTCCGCGCCACAGCGCCACCTGCAGCCGCTCGGCAGTCATTGCACCTGCTCTGCCTGGAGCTCAACAGCGCCCCTGCTGGCTGTGACTGGGATTGCACCACACGGGAAAGTGCTCAGCAGCTCAAAGGGCATCTGCTGTTGGTTTCTGGGTTTGTGTTATTCTTGTTATTGTTTGTTTACTCTGCTGTAGATACTAGTAAAGAACTGTTATTTCTTTTTTCCCATACCTTTGCCTGAAAGCCCTTGATTCCAAAGTTAAAATAATTCGGAGGGAAGGGAGATCACATTCTCTGTCCTAAGGGAGGTTCCACCTCTCCTAGCAGCACCTGTCTTTCAAACCAAGACACCGGGCGCTGCAGCCAGTGTGGTCACAGTTTTGAGATACCCTGATCTATCATTATATGGACGACATCCTTTTTGCCCGACAAACAGGAATTCCTGCAGAGCAGCTCTAGCACATTACTGCGACAGCACAGCTTCTTTCCCACGGGAATTCTTCCCTTCTTCTACCAAAGTTTACTAAACACAGATATAAATTCCATGTTATTTAGAATGGCTTTGGAAACAGGTAGCCAAATGCCTGGGCCAATCAATCCTGGGGGTGGATGATTGTTAGCCAACCCCAACAGCCTTCTCGCGTGATTGTTAGCCAACCCCAACAGCCTTCTCGTGTGTGTATAAAATCTGTTATTAATTAAATAATTCACTCAGCATTCTCTCACCATTCTCTCCTTGTGCTGATTCGCTCTGCTGTGAGCTCAACAGCGACACATCACCTCCCTGCTGCCATCAAAAGGTCTAACAGTAACCCCAAAGAAGATCAAAGATCAGCCCTGGAAATATCTGGGCGCAATTGTAATTGTAATTTTACTTATTATTCATAAATATCCAATTTGTAATTGGATAATTACAAATACCCAAATCCGTCCACGAAAGTACAGCTGCACAAAGAGATAGCCACCCTTCAGGATGCCCGGAAGCCATTAGGAGACTAATAATAATAACGATAATAATAAAAACAATTAGGAAACTTAATAATAATAATGAGAATAATAGTAATAATAATAAAGAGAATAATAATAGTAAGTGGTTGGCATGACGAACGAAGATTCAGCTCCTCTCTTACCGTGGCTGCAGGGAACTGATGGCCAAGAAAAAAGGAGACGAGGCGCAAAAGACATGAAGACACAAAAATAGAGAAAAGCCATGGAAATGGATAGTTTGAGCCCAAAAATGGATGGAAAAGCACCATAGAGTGGAGAGTTTGAGCCCAAAAATAGAGAAGGAAACCCCAAAAATGGAGAAAGAAACCCAAAAAGATTGGAGAGTTTCCGACCAAAAATGGAGAGAAACCCCAAAAATAGAAATCCAAAAATAGGGAGTTTTTGGGGTCAAACTCCCTGATCCTAAATAGAGGAAAACCATGAAAATTGATAGTTTGAGCCCAAAAATGGACAGAAAACCACAAAAAAGTGGAGTTTGAGCCAAAAAATGGAGAAAGAAACCCCAAAAATGGAGAGAAATCCCAAAAACAGAAATCTAAAAATACTTTGACCCCAAAAAGCTCTCTAATGCTAAATCAGCTCCCCAAACCCCAAAATTCCAACCCAAATCCCATAAAATCCTACAAAGCCTGCATAAAATCCTGAAAAATCCAGAAAATCCCATAAAATCCTATAAAATGCTATAAGCTTCCATGAAATCTTATAAAATCCCAAAAATCCCTACAAAACCCCACAAAATCCTATAAAACCCCATAAAACACCACAAAAACCCACAAAAATCCCTGTAAAATCCCCTAAATTGCCACTAAATCCCACTAAACCCCATAAAATCCTACAAAATTTCATAATAAAATTCCCAAATTCCACCAAATCACATAAATTCCCCTAAAAGGATACGGGACAAGCACAGGATTTCCAGCCATGAGATGTTTTAGGATTTTCTCTCTGTTTTTCCCTCCAATCCTCCCTGCAGAATTTCAGCTCTGCAAGAAATCAACTCCTGTGCCAGAGAGGCCATGGCTGCAGCTGGGAACCAAAAACCCCCAAAATTACCCCAAAATCGACCCCAAAACCACAAAAAACCTCAAAATCCCCAACAAAAATTAACCTAAAATTGACCCCCAATATGAACTCAGAAACTCCAAAAGCCTTAAAAAACCCAAAGAAAATGACACCAGAAACCCCAAAAACCCCAAAAATGACCTCAAAAGTGAATTCAGAAACCCCAGAAACCCAATAACCAAAAAACCCCCAAAAAAATGACACCAGAAACCCAAAAATTTACTCACAAAACCCCAAAAATGACTCCAAAAGTGAACTCAGAAACCCCAAAAACCCCAAAAATGGAACCAAAAACCCCAAAAATGCACCCAAAAGCCCTCAAATTACCCCAAAATCCCCAAATTTAACTCAGAAAGCCCAAACACCAAAAAAAGCCCAAAAATTGACCCAAAACCCCCAAAAATTACCCACAAGACCCCAAAAATTAACCGAAAAGTGAACTCAGAAACCCCAGAAACCCTAAACCCAAAAAACACAAAGAAAATGACACCAGAAACCCCAAAACCCAAAAAAAATTACCCCAAAAATCCCACAAAATTACCCCAAAAATTACCTCAGAAACTCCAAAATCCCAAGAACCCCAAAAAATGACCCTAAAAATGCCAAAAATGGTCCCCAAAATTACCTCCAAAATCCCCAAAATGACCCCAAAACCCCCTAAAGTGACCTAAAAAATGAAAAAATGGTCCCCAAATGACTGTAATAATCCTAAAATGGCCCCAAAAGCCCTAAAATGACCCCCAAAATCATGAAAGTGTTCCCAAAAACCCCAAAATTACCCCAAAAACCTCAAAAATTACCCCAAAAATTGCAAAAGTGACCCCAAAAAACCCAAATTCCACCCCAAACCCGCCCAGGTGAGACCCCAGACCCAAATCCACCCCAAATCTGTGAAATTGCCCCCAGATCCCCCCAATCCCATCCCAAATCCCCCAAATTTACCCAAATTTACCCAAAATTCCCAAATTCCTCACCTGAGAACATCTCGCCATGGTTGGTGAATCCCTTTGCTCTCGCAGTGTCCAGCAGAACCCCCAGAGCCAAATTCACCCCAAAATCCACCCCAAATCAGGGAAATTTACCCCAAATCCCCATCCAAATTGACCCAAATTATCCCAAAATCCCCAAACTCTTCCCAAATTCCTCACCTGAGAACATCTCGCCGTGGTTGGTGAATCCCTTTGCTCTCGCAGTGTCCAGCAGAACCCTCAGAGCTAAATATCCCCTAATTCACCCCAAATCCGCCCAAAATCCCCCAAATTCCACCCCAAGTCCCCAAAATTTACCCCAAAATTCTCAAAAATCCTCACCTGAGAACATCTCGCTGTGGCTGCTGAACCCCCTAGCCCTGGCAGTGTCCAGCAGAACCTCCAGAGCCAAATACCCCAAATCCACCCAAATTTCATCCCAAATCCCAAAAATTTACCCCGAATCCTCCAGGTGAGACCCCAGACTCACCTGAGAACATCTCACCGTGGTTGCTGAACCCCCTGGCCCTGGCAGTGTCCAGCAGAACCTCCAGAGCCAGTTGGGCTCTGCAGGGAAACAGCATGGAGGAAGCCATGGCGAGAGCGACCAGACCGCACCTGAGAGACAGGTGAGTGACAGGTGAGACACACCTGAGTGACAGCTGAGTGACACAGCCATGGTGAGAGCGACCAGTCTGCACCTGGGACAGGTGAGAGATACACCTGAAAGACCTGAGTGACATCTGAAAGACACCTGAGAGACCTGAGTGACAGGTGAGACAGCCATGGAGAGAGTGACCAGAGCACACCTGAGAGACAGGTGAGCCAAGCGAGTGATAGGTGAGTGAAACACCTGGGCAGCTGAGACACAGGTGAGACACACCTGGGACAGGTGAGAGACACCTGAGTGACCCCTGAGAGACACCTCAGACACACCTGGACAGGTGTGAGACAAGTGAGACACTTGAATGACACCTGGGACAGGTGAGAGAGGTAAGAGACACACATGGGACAGGTGAGACAGAATGAGAGTGACAGGTGAGACAGGTGAGTGACACCTGGGACAGGTGAGACACACCTGAGACACCTGAGTGACACCTCAGGGACACAGCTGAGTGAAACACCTGGGACAGGTGAGAGACACACCTGAGTGACACCTGACACATCAGAGTGACACCTGGGACAGGTCAGAGACAGGTGAGAGACAAGTGAGATACACACCTGGGCAGGTGAGACAGACAGGTGAGACACACACCTGGGACAGGTGAGAGACACCTGAGTGACACCTGGGACAGGTGACACACTTGAGTGACACCTGAGTGACACCTGGGACAGGTGACACACACCTGGGCAGGTGAGAGACACACCTGAATGACACCTGAGACAGGTGAGTGACACACCTGGGACAGCTGAGTGACACACTTGAGTGACACCTGGGACAGATGAGACAGGTCAGTGACACACCTGGGACACCTGAGTGACACCTGGGCAGGTGAGAGACACACCTGAGTGACACCTGAGTGACACCTGGAACAGGTGAGAGACTGTCGGAGGTTGGGAGCATTGGAATTTTTTCTCCATCCCTGTTGCTACGCAACAAATAGCTAGGTGATTAGAGCCATCAACTCTTTTGTAAGAGACAAAAGGGTGTGCTAGGTGGGGCAGGAAAAGGAGGCAGCCGGCATTTTTGGGACTGGCTCTCTCATCATCTGGACACCGGGAGTAGAGGCTGCTCTTTGCTTTTGGCTGGGACCTCAAGAGATCCAACTGTGCTCTGCTTCTTTCTCTTCCTAGCTAGGTGAGCTTTGATTTAACCTCTTTCTCATTGCAAGCGCACGCTTTCCCCAGCTGCGTTTTCTCGCAGCAGCTGCCGGGAGCCCCGCTTTGCCACACAAGACGGCGGTATCTGCCGTGACTGCGGAGTCCTTGCTACCTTGCTGGCTAGCCGGGGAGAGGCAGCGCCTGCCCCTGCCGCCCTGCTTTCTCGCTGCTCCGAGCTGCTTTGCCGCCCTGCATGCTTCTCAGCCTGCCCGCCATTACCAGCTGCCTGAGGCTGACCTGACCCTGCGCCACAGCGCCACCTGCAGCCGCTCGGCAGTCATCGCGCCTGCCCTGCCCGGCCGGGAGCTCAACAGCGCCCCTGCTGCTTGCAACCGTGATTACACCACACGGGCAAAGGCTCAGCAGCTCACAAGCCATCTGCTATTGGTTTTCTGGTTCTAGTTGTGGTTGCTATTATTGTTATTGTTTGTTTATAGATACTAGTAAAGAACTGATATTCCTTTTTTCCCATACCTTTGCCTAAAAGCCCTTGATTTCAAATTTAAAATAATTCGGAGGGAGGAGAAATCACATTCTCTGTCCTAAGGGAGGGTTCAACCTCTCTTAGCAGACACCTGTCTTTCAAACCAAGACAGAGACACACCTGAGTGACACCTGGGACAGGTAAGTGACACACCTGGGACACCTGAGTGACACCTGACACCTGGGACAGGTGAGTGACACACCTGAGTGACACCTGGGACAGGTGAGAGACACACCTGGGACACCTGAGTGACACCTGGACAGGTGAGACAGACAGACAGACAGGTGAAACTCACCTGGGACACACCTGAGGACCCCAACCCCTCCACAATCATCCCAAAATGACAGAAAACCCCAAAATCCTCCAAAATAACCTGTAAACGCTCCCCAAATGACCCCAAAACAACACAGAAAAACCCCAAAAAATGTCCTTAAAAACAAAAAAAATAGCCCCAAAACAACATAAAACCCCCCGAAATTACTCCCAAGAATGACCTCAAAACACCCCAAAAATGTCCCCAAAAAAGTCCCCAAAATGACACAAAAAACCCCAAAAAGAACCCCATAAACCCCCAAAAATTATGCAAAAGAATTCCTCCAAAATTCCCCCAAAAATACCAAAGTGACACCAAATATACCCAAAATGACCCAAAAAAATCCCCCAACCCCCAGAAGTGACCCCAACCCCCCTAAAATTCCAAAATCGCAGGAAATTGCCCCAAAATCGCCAAACACTCACTGTGGTCCATCCTGGATCAGCGGCGGCACGGGGCGATGCCAAAGCAGCCACTGCAGGGAAGCCTGGAAACTGAGACACCAAAATCACCCAAATTCACCCCAAAATCACCGGAATTGGAACCAAAATCCACCCTGAAATCACCCTGAAAAAATGCCAAAATTTGCATTAAAATTGGCAACAAAATCACTCCAAAACCACTGAAATTGACACCAAAATCCACTGCAAAATCACCCCGAAAATCCCAAAATTGAAACCGAAATCCACCCAAAAAATCCCCAAATGACCCCAAAAAATCCCAAAATTACCTCAAAAGCTGGGATTTTCAGGACTCCACAATGACGCCAAAATTACCCCAAAACCCCTCAAATGACCCCAAAATTACCCCAAATGACCCCAAAACACAGTGACCCCAAAGTGACCCCAAAAACCTGGGATTGCCAAAACCTCACAGTAATCCCAGAAATCCCCAAAATTATCCCAAAAATTACCCAAAATATGACCTCAAAATTATCCCAAAGTGACCCCAAAATGACCCCAAAAACTCCACAATGACCCTGAAAAAATCCCGATATCAGCATTAAGAGTCACAAAAAAAACCCCCAATAATGGCCTTAAAAACCCCAAAATTGGCACCAAAATCACCCCAAAACCACTGATATTGGAATCAAAATAAACCCCAAAATGACCCCAAAAACCCCAAAATCAGCACCAAAAACCTACAAAACACCCTGAAAAAATCCCAAAATTGGCATTGAAATCGATGGGAAAAAACCTCTGAAATAGAAACCAAAATCCACCCCAAAAATACCCAAATTAGAACCAAAATCCACCCCAAAATCGCCCGGGAAAAAAATCCCAAAAGTGGCCTTGAAATTGACGGAAAAAAACCTCTGAAATTGAAAGCAAAATCCATCCAAAACCCACCCAAATTAGAACCAAAATCACCCTGAAAAAAATTCCCAAAATTGGCATTAAAATCGGCAACAAAATCCCCGAAATTGGCAACAAAATCACCCCAAAAAACCCTGAAACTGGAAACGAAATGGGCACCGAAATTAACCCCAAAAACCCCAAATCAGCACCAAAATCAACCCCAAAATGATCCCAAAACACCTCAGAAAACCCCCCAAATCAGCACCAAAATTGGCAACAAAATCCCGGAAATTGGCATCAAAATTGACCCCAAAATGCACCCAAAACACCCCAAAAATCCCGAAATTGGAACCAAAATCCACCCCAAAAATCATCCTGAAAAATCCCAAAATTGGCATTAAAATTGTCCCCAAAAAACCCCAAAATCAACACCAAAAAGCCCTAAATTGGCACCAAAATTGGCACCAAAATCGATCCCAAAATGCACCCAAAAACACCCCAAAAATCCTGAAATTGGAACCTAAATCCACTCCAAAAATACCCAAATTGGAACCAAAATCACCTCAAAAATGCCGAAATTGGAACCAAAATTGGCACCAAAAATCCTGAAATCAGCACCAAAATCAACCCCAAAATCTACCCCAAAATGACCACAAAAAACCCCCAAAATTGGCACCAAAATTGACCTCAAAATCCCCCAAAATTGGCATCAAAATGATGCCAAAAATCTGGGATTGCCAGGACTCCACAGTGACCCCAAAGTGACCTGAAAGTGACTCAAAAATCCCGAAACTGACCCCAAAATCTGGGATTTTCAGGACCTCACAATGACCCCAAAGTGACCCCAGTGACCCTAAAATGACCCCAAAATTACCCCAAACCCCCAAATGACCCCAAAAATCTGGGATTGCCAGGACCTTACAATGACTCCAAAATTACCCCAAAGTGACCCCAAAATGACCCCAAAGCCCCACAGTGACCACACAGTGACTCCAGAAATCCCCAAAATACCCCAAAATCTGGGATTGCCAGGACCTCACAATGACCCCAAAGTGACCCCCGAAGTCCCTAAAAGACCCCAAAAACCCCAGTGACCCTAAAGTGACGCCAAAATTACCCCAAAACCTCACAGTGACCCGAAAGTGACCCCAAAATGAACCAAAAACCTCAAAACGAGCCCAAAATGACCTCGAAAACCGCAGTAACCCTGAAATGACCACAAAATGACCCCCAAAGCCCCAGAGTGACCCCAAAAAACCCTCAATGGCCCCACAGTGACCGCACGCACCGCGCGCGCACACACCCACACCGCCCGCACACTCACCTGTCCCGGCGGTGCCTCAGCAGCTCCCTCAGGCCGCCATCTTCCCCCAGCGCCTCCCGCGCTCTCTGAAGCGCCTCGCGCACCACCCGCTCCACCCCGCCGCCACTTCCGGTGCTTCCGGTGCTTCCTCCGGTACTTCCGGGGAGCGGCGGGGGAGGGGGAGGAGGAGGAGGCAGGGGTGGCGTGGGCGGCGCCATCTGCATGCCGGCCCCGGGGCGGAAGCGCGACCTCGGCGCGTGTTGGTGGCGTCAAGTCCGGTTTAGATTTTATTGGACAAACCGCTGAGGGGGAGGGAGTCGCTGAGGGGGCCGCGCGGTGATTGGTTGATCCGGGGAGGTGCCGCACAGTGATTGGTCGGTTCCCGGCGGAGGGAGCGCACGTGGCTGAGGAGGCGGCGGGAGGTGCGTGAGGGGAGAGAGGAGGAGGAGGTGAGTGAGGGCGGCGGTGATTGTGTGGAGTTTGAGGGGGTTTTGTGGGGTTTGTAGGGGTTTTGTGGGGTTTGAGGGCGTTTAGAGTCTCTGAGGTGAGTCCGGTTTGGATTTGATTGGACACACAGCCCGGAAGGCGGGAGTTGCTGAGGGTGCCGCGCGGTGATTGGTCGGTTCCTGGCGGGGCGCGCGCACGCGGCTGAGGCGGCGGCGGGAGGCAGTGGGGAGAGAGGAGGAGGTGAGTGCGGGCGGCGGGGATTGTGGGGAAATTGGGGGGTTTGTGGGGAAATTGGGGGGAAAAGAGGGGAAATTGGGGGGGGGTTGGGAGGGTTTTGTAAGGATTTTGGGGGGTTTGTGAGGTTGGAGGGGTTTTTGTGGGGTTTGCGGGGGTTTTGTAGCATTTGAGAGTGTTTTGTGGGGTTCGAGAGGGTTTTCTGCGGTTTGAGGGGGTTTTATGGGGTTTGAAGGAATTTAGAGGGTCTGAGGTGGGTTCGGGGGGGGATTTGGGGGAATTGAGGGGGCTTTGTAGGGGTTTTGTGGGGTTTCGGGGATTTTGTGAGGTTTGAGAGGGTTTTGTACGGTTTGAGGGGATTTTGTGGGGTTTGTAGTAGTTTTGTGGGGTTTGAGGGGCTTTTGTGGGAATTTTGTGGGATTTCAGGGGGTTTTGAGGGGATTTGGAGGGTCTGAGGTGAGTCCGGGAGGGATTTGTGGGAAAGTGGGGGATTTGAGGGAGTTTTGTGTGAGTTTGTGGGGTTTGAGGTGATCTAGAGGGGTCTGAAGCGGGTCTGGGGGGAATTTGTGGGGAAATTGTGGGGCTTGAGGGGATTTTGTGGGGTTTGAGGGGATTTGGTGAGGTTTGAGGGGATTTAGAGGCTCTTGGGGAATTTGGGGGAAATTGGTGTTGGGGAGTCTGAAGCGAATTTGGAGGAAGTCAGAGAGGAAATCGGGTGGGCCGAGCTGGATTTTGGGGGAATTGAGACCTCTGGGGTGGATCGGGGGGAATTTTGGGGATTTTGGGAATATCTGAGTGGAATTGGGGGATCTGAGTAGGTCTGAGGGGATTGTGGGGGAATCGGAGAAGATTTGGTGGTCCTGAGGCAGTTTTGGGGTGTTTTAGGGCAGTCTGGGGTGGATTTTGGGGTTCTGAGGCAGTTTTTGGGGGGATTTGGTGCTCTGAGGTGATTTTTGGGGTTATTTCGGTGAGTCTGGGTTGGGTTTTGGGGTCCTGAGGCAGTTTTGGGGTGAATTTGGGGTTTTGAGGTAGTTTTTGAGGGGATTTAGGGTGAATTTGGGGTGGATTTGTGGTTCTGAGGCATTTTTTGGGGTGGATTTGTGGTTCTGAGGCATTTTTTGGGGTGGAATTGGGGTTCTGAGGCAGTTTTAGGGGGAACTTTAGGTTTTAGAGGCAGTTTTAGGGGGAATTTTGGGTTTCAGAGGCAGTTTTAGGGGGAATTTTGGGTTTCGGAGGCAGTTTTGGGGTGGATTTGTGGTTCTGAGGCAGTTTTTGGGGTGATTTGGGGCTCTGAGTTACTATTTTGGGCATTGGGGTAACTTTGGCAGATCCAGGTCTCTCACAGCCCCAAAATCCCCGTTTGTCCCCCAATTTTGCTCTCAGCCATGGCAGTGCAGGAGCCTCGGCCAAACCACACCATCTACATCAACAACCTCAACGAGAAGATCAAGAAGGATGGTGAGCAGCAGATGGGCACCCTGAATGGCCCCAAATGTCCCCAGATATTCTCAGTGATGTCATCCCGCTATCCTCAAATGTCCCCAAAATGTCCCAAAGTATTTTTAATTGTGTCATCCCAATATCCCCAACATCCCCTAAATGTCCCCAAATGTCCCCAAAACGTCCCCAAATGTTCTCAGTGATGTCATCCTGCTATCCTCAAATGTCCCCAAAGTGTCTCAAAATATTTTTAATTGTCATCCCAATGTCCCCAATATCCCCAACATCCCCCAAATGTCCCCAAAACGTCTCCAAATGTCCCAAAATGTCACCAGTGATGTCTTTTCAATGTCTCCCTGTATCCCCCGATGTCCTAAAATATTCTCAATTATGTCATCCCAATGTCCCCAAAATGTCCCCAGGTATTCTGAATTACATCTTCCCAATGCTCTCAATGCTCCAAATATTCCAAAATGTCCCCAAATGTTCTCAGTGATGTCATCCCATTGTCCCCAATGTCCCCAAAATGTCTCCAAAACGTCCCAAAATATCACCAATGGTGTCTTCCCAGTGTCCCCAAAATATCCCCGAACATTCTCATTTATATCCTCCCAGTGTCTCAAAATGTCCCCAAAACATCCTGAAATATTTTCAATGATGTCATCCCAATGTCTCCAAAATGTCCCTAATGTCCCCAAAACATCCTGAAATATCACCAATGATGTCTTTCCAATATCCCCATTATGTCCCCAAATACCCGCAGTGATGTTCTCTTAATGCCCCAAATGTCCTCAATATCCCAAAACGTCCCCGAATCACCACAAAATGTCCTGAAGTATTCTCAGTGATGTCATCCCAATGTCCCCAAATATCCCAAAATGTCCCAAAACATCCCCAAATCCCCCAAATGGCCCAAAATGTCCCTAAGTGTTCTCAATTACATCTTCCCAATGTCCCCAAAATGTCCCAAAATATTCTCAATCATGGCCTCCCATTGTCCTCAAGTGTTCCCAAATCCCCAAAATATCCCCAGCGTCCCCAAATCCCCCTAAATGTCCCCATTTCCTCAATGTCCCCAATATCCCCAAAATATCCCCAAATATTCTCATTTGTGTCCTCCCAGAGTCCCCAAAATGCCCCCAAATGTCCTGAAATATTCCTAGTGATGTCCCCAATGTCCCCAAATGTCCCCAACATCCCCCAATACCCCAAATATAACCCAAATCCACTCATTGTCCCCAAATATCCCCAATGTCCCCAAATCCCCTAAATGTCCCCAATGTCCTCAACATCCCCAATGTCCCCTAAATGTCCTCAATATTCCCAGTGTCCCCAAATTCCCTAAATGTCTGAAATGTTCTCAATGTCCTCAATATCCCCAATGTCCTCAAACCCCTTAAATGTCCCCAATGTCCTCAAATATTCTCATTTATATCCTCCCAGTGTCCCTAAAATGTCCCAAAATATTCTCAGTGATGTCATCCCAATGTCCCCAATATCCCCAATGTCCAGAAAATGTCCCCAAATATTCTCATTTATATCCTCCCAGTGTCCCCAAAATGTCCCCAAATCACTCCAAAATGTCCTGAAATATTTTCAATGATGTCATCCCAATGTCCCCAAACGTTCCCAAATGTCTCCAAAACATCCCAAAATATCTTCAGTGATGTCATCTGAATGTCCCCAATGTCCCCAAATCCCTTAAATGTCCCCAATCTCCCCAATGTCCCAACAGTGTTCCAGCATCCCCTAATGTCCCCAAGTATCCCCAATGTCCCAAATGTCCCCAACATCCCCCAATACCCCAAATATCCCCAAATCCACTAATTGTCCCCAATATTCCCTAAATGCCCCAAATATCCCCAGTGTCCCCAAATTCCCTAAATGTCTGAAAGGTCCCCCAATGTCCTCAAATCCCCCATATCCCCTAAATGTCCCCAATGTCCCCACTGCTGTCCCCGTTGTCCCCATTAATGTCCCCCCTGCTGTCCCCTTTCTGTCACAGAGCTGAGGAAGTTGCTGTCCCCATTAATGTCCCCACTAATGTCCCCCCTGCTGTCCCTGTGTGTGGCAGAGCTGAAGAAGTCGCTGTACGCCATCTTCTCGCAGTTTGGGCAGATCCTGGACATCCTGGTGTCGCGCAGCCTCAGGATGAGGGGACAGGCCTTCGTCATCTTCAAGGAGATGAGCAGTGCCACCAACGCCCTGCGCTCCATGCAGGGCTTCCCCTTCTACGATAAACCCATGGTGAGAGGGGACTGGGGGGAGAAAACAGGGAGTTGGGGAAAAAAACGCGAATTTGTAGGAAAAAACTCTGATTTTTCTGGGAAAAAAGGTGTATTTCTAGGGAAAAAGGCGAAATTTGGCTGTAAATCCACCCAAAATCCAACCTGGAACACAACAAGTCTTCCCTTCTACAATAAACCCATGGTGGGACACCAGGCTGGGGGGAAAAACTAAATTTTGGGGAAAAAACCGCGAATTTATAGGAAAAAAACATGATTTTCTAGGGAAAAAAAGTTAATTTCTAGGAAAAACCCACAAAATTCGGTTGTAAATCCACCTAAAATCCAACCTGGAACACAACAAATCTTCCCTTTCTATGATAAACCCATGGGGAGACACCAGGCTGGGGGGAATACAGGGATTTTGGGAAAAATCCACGAAATTTTGGCAAAAAAATGTGATTTTCTGGGAAGAACCCTGGAAATTCAGGTGTAAATCAACCCAAAATCCATCCAGAAATGCATCAAAATCTAACCTGGAACAACCCAAACCCATGGGGAGACTGAATTTTGGGGGAAGAATAAGGAATTTTGGGGGGAAAACGAGGAATTTTGGGGGAAAAGGCAAAATTTTGGGGAAAAAAAATTAGAATTTCTATGAAAAATCCTTAAATTGCTGGGGAAAAACCCCTGAAATCCAACCTGGACTCCCCCAGAGTTTCCCCTCTATGATAAACCCGTGGTGAGAGGAGATCTTGGGGGGGAAATGTGAAATTTTGGGACAAAACTATGAAATTTTGGGAAAAGATTGTGAAATTCTGGTGTAAATCAGCCCAAAATCCATCCAGGAATGCATCAAAATCCTACCTGGAACATCCCAAAGCCATGGGGAGATGAGATTTTGGGGGAAAAATGAGGGCTATTGGGAAAAAAAGCCAAATTTTGGGGGAAAAATGTGAAATTCTAGGAAATAAAAGTGAATTTCTAGGAAAAAAATGCAAAATTTGGCTGTAAATTCACCCAAAATCTACTGTGAACAACTCAGGATAAACCCTTTCTACAATAAACCCATGGTGAGACAGAATTTCGGGGGCAAAATGTAAAATTTTGGGGAAAAATGCGAAATTTTGGGAAAAAACAGCGATTTTCTGGGGGAAAAAGGGGAAATTTTGGGAAACAAACGTGAAATTTGACTGTAAATCTTCCTAAAAGTGAACCTGAAATGCAACAAATTTTCTTTTTCTACGATAAACCCATGATGAGATGGAATTTGGGGGGAAAATGAGGGATTTTGGGAAAAAAAACATAACTTTTAGGAAAAACAGCCAAATTTTGGGAAAAAAAAGGCAAAATTTGGGGAAAACGACAAAATTTTTGCTTTAAATGTACCCAAAATCCACTGTGAGCAACTCAGGATTCACCCTTTCTATGATACATACATGGTGAGACCAAAGTTTGGGGGGAAAACCCAAAATTTTGGGGAAAAACTGCAAATTTCTACGAAAAAATACAAATTTTTAGGAAAAAAACATGAAATTTGGTCATAAATTGACCTAAAATCGCATCAGGAAGTTTCTCTGAATTTCCCTTTTTACAATAAATTCATGGGGAGATGAGATTTTGGGGGAAAAACCTAAATTTTGGGGGAAAATTCCTACCAAAACTTCCCAAAATCCCTCAAAAAACTCCCGAATCTCTCTTGAAATTCCCTCAAATCCCTCAGAATTTCCCCCAAATCCCTCTGAAAACTCAAAAAATTCCCCCAAAAAATCCCCCCAAAATACTTTAAAAATGCCCAAAAAAAACCCAAAAATTCCCCAAAAAATCCCAAAATTAAAAAAAAATCCCAAAAATTCCCCCAAAAATACAAAAAAAATCCCAAAAATTCCCCAAAAATCTCAAAAATTCCCCCCCAAAAATGCCCCAAAATACCTAAAAAATGCCCCAAAATAAAAAAAGAAATCCCCAAAAATTAAAAAAAATCCCCCAAAATTAAAAAAAAATCCCCCAAAATACCTAAAAAATGCCTTAAAAATTAAAAAAAAAAATCCCAGAAATTTAAAAAAAAGTCCCCAAAAACCTCTGCCAAAAATCCCCATAAAAACCCAAAAATCCTCAAAACATTTCAAAATTCCAAAACTCCCAAATTTCCTGAATCCAGTGGCTCTGGTATGCTAAGAGCAACTCAGACATCATCGCCAAGATGAAAGGGAAATTCAAAATCCCCTAAAAACCCTCAGAATTTCACCCAAATTCCTTCCGAACCCCCAAAATCAATCCCAAAATCCCCATAAAATGGTCCCAAAAATGACCCCAAAAATTCTGAAAAATCAAAAAAAATCCCAAAAATTTCCCCAAAAATACCTAAAAAAGGCCTAAAAAATACCAAAAATTCCCCAAAAAAATCCCGAAAAAATTCCAAAAAAATCTTCCCCAAAATGCCTAAAAAATACCAAAAAATCCCAAAAATTCCTCAAAAAATCCTGAAAATTCCTCCAAAAAATCCTCCAAAAATACCTAAAAATTTGAAAAAATCCCCCCAAAATTCCTCAAGAAATCCCAAAAATTAAGAAAAAATCTCCCAAAAATCCCAAAAATTCTCCCAAAAAATTCGCCAAAAAATCCTCCAAAAATCTCAAAAATTCCCCAAAAATGCCCAAAAATTTGAAAAAAAATCCCCCAAAATTCCCCAAAAAATCCAAATAAATACCTAAAAAATCCAAAAAAAATTCCTCAAAAAATCCTCAGAAAAATCCCAACTTTTCCTGAATTTCCCACTCCAGCGGATCCAGTACGCCAAGTCAGACTCAGACATCATCGCCAAGATGAAGGGAACGTTTGTGGAGCGAGAGAGAGACAGAGAGAGAGACAGGAAGAAGGAGAAGAGAAAGGCCAAGGGGGCAGAGAACCCCGCAGGGAACCCCAAAAAGAGTGGGGCTGCCCAGGGGGCAAACCCTGCAGCCCAAACTGTGCCCGTGAGTGACCCCAGATTGGGATTTTGGTGGATTTGGGATCATTTCAGGGGGATTTGGGCTCGTTTTATGGGATTTTCGGATCCTTTCGTGGTTATTTGGGGTGCCAAGGGGGCAGAAAACCCCACAGGGAACCCCAAAAAGAGTGGGGAGCAAACCCTGCCAATCCTGCTGCACAGAGTGTGCCCGTGACTGATCCCAAACTTGGGATTTTGAGGATTTTTTGAGGATTTTTTTTGGAGCTTTTGGGATTTTGGGGGGAATTTTTGGGGGGTTTTTTGGGATTTTTTGGGATCATTTTATGGGGATTTGGGGTTGTTTTCTGGGAATTTGGGGCATTTTGCGATTGTTTTAGGGGGATTTTTTTTTATTTTTTGTGATTTTTTTTGTGATTTTTTTTTTATTTTTTGGGATTTTTTGGGGATTTTTGGAGGGAATTGTTGGGATTTTGGGGGGATTTTTAAGCAGTGTTTTTGGGGGGGGAATTTTTGGGGCATTTTGGGATTTTTCTGGGGATTTTTGGGGGTATTTTGGGGCTTTTTTTGGGATTTTTGGGGATTTTTTGCAGTTTTTTTGGGGGGTATTTTTGGGTAATTTTGGGGGATTTTTTGGGATCATTTTATGGGGATTTGGGGTTTTCTGGGATTTGGGGGATTTTGCGATTGTGACCCCAAATTTGGGATTTTTTGGGAATTTTCAGGATTTTTTTAGCTTTTTTTTTTTACTTTTGGGGATTTTTTTTTTTTTGATTATTCAGATTTTTTTTGCTAATTTTTGGGGATTTTTTGGGATCATTTGATGGGGATTTTGGGAATTTTTTGGGGGTAATTTTTGGGGGACTTTTTGGGATTTTTTTAATTTTTGGGGATTTTTAAAAAAGATTTTCTGAATTATTTGGGTTGTTTCAGGGGATTTGTGGGAATTTGGGTTCATTCCTGTGGGATTTTTGGGGATTTTGGGGGATTTGGGGCAATTTTGGGGTTGTTGGTGGGATAATTCAGCTTCATTTGGGGTTTTCCTGCCCAGATTTGGGTTTTTTGGGATTGGGATTGAGTGGGATTTGTGGGATTCTTTTGGGATTTTTTTGGGATTTAATGGGATTTGAGGGATTCTTTTGGGGTTTAATGGGATTTGAGGGATTTTTTTGGGATTTAGTGCGATTTGGGATTGGAATTTAATGGGATTTGGGATTGGGATTTAATGAGATTTGAGATTTAATGGGATTTATGGGATTCTTTGAGGATTTTTCCCTTTTCTTTGGGATTTTCCACTTTCCTTCAGGATTTTTCCCTTTCCTTTGGGGTTTTTAAAATCCTCTTTCCTTTGGGGCTTCCTTTTCCTCCTCCTCACCATATTTAGGATTTTTTTGTGTTTTTCCCTTTTAGGGCTTAATGGGATTTATGTAATTCTTTTGGGATTTAATGGGATTTAGGAGGATTTGGGGTTGAGGTTGAATGGGATTTGTGGGATTTAATGGGATTTGGGATTTAATGGGATTTGTGAGATGCTTTTGGAATTGGGATTTCACGGGATTTGGGAATCTTTGGGTATTTCATGGGATTTGGGATTGGAATTTCATGGGATTTGGAATTTAATGGGATTTTTGGGATTCTTTTGGGATCTTATGGGATTTCAGTTTCTTTGGCATTGGGATTTAATAGGATTCTTGGGGTATTTAATAGGATTTGTGGGATTCTTTTGGGGTTTTTTTGCTTTCCTTTGGGATTTTCTCCTTTCCTTTGGGATTTTTTCCCATTTCTTCTCTTCTTTTATATCCTGTCAACCCTGTTGATGCTATTTTTGGGTTTTTCAGGGTCTGCCCCTGGCTCAGCCTCCGCGGCTCCTCCCTCACCTGGGTGCAGCTCAGCCTCCCTACATCCCTCCTCCGGGGATGATCCCCCCGCCGGGGATGAACCCGCAGGGCATCGCTGCAGGGGCTATGGCACCCCAAACCGGGATCAGCCCCATGGGGACACCGCAGCCCGTGAGTGATTTATGGGGTTTGTAGGGCACTGGGGTCAGTGAACCCCATCTCAGGGGTTACCCAAAAAATTTAATAAACAAACCACACCATAAGTAATTATTATTAGAAAGAAGACCAAAAACCAACAGGAATATTTTTATGGGTAAACGATGAGGGGTAGACCAAAAAGCCCATGGGGACCGACCGTGAGTGATTTGGGGTTTGTGGGCGGGTGTGAACCGCGGGCCGCGGGGCGGACCCCAACGGGCGCGGGGCCGCAGCCGGGGGGGGTTTGAGGGCACGGGGTCAGTGAATCCGCAGGGCATCGCTGCAGCAGCTCTGACCCCACAGACTGGGGTCAACCCCATGGCGACAGCACAGCCCGTGAGTGAATTATGGGGGATTTTATGGGGTTTGTAGGGCATTGGGGTCACAGGGGATTCCTGCTGCAGCTCTGAACCCACAGGCTGGGATCAACCTCGTGGCCACATTGTAGCCTGGGAGTTACGGGGTTTTATAGGGTTTTATAGAGAATTTATAGCATTTAATAGGATTTTATAGGGAATTTGGAGAATTTGTGGGATTTTACATGGGATTGATGAGCTTTCTGTGGGATTTTGTGGGATTTCTGTGGGATTTTCCTCTCCAATCCCCCTGAGCTATTTTTGTGCTAAATTCCCATAATTTTAGGATTTCTAACCCATTGTTTTCTCCTCAGCTGTCAGAAAATCCTCCCAACCACATCCTGTTCCTCACCAACCTCCCTGAGGAGACCAATGAGCTCATGCTGTCCATGCTCTTCAACCAGTGAGAGAATGGGGGGGAAACGGGAATTTGGGGCAAAAACAGGAATTGGGGAATGCTGGCTGGGGGAGGGGAGGGGGGAATTGGGGATTTTGGGGAGGTTTGGGGGTTTTTGGTTGGGTTTTGGGAATTGTGGATTTTTGGGGGATTTTTTCCGATTTTCACTGGGATTTTTTGGGATTTTGTGGAATTCCAAATTCCCATTCCCCAGAATCCCATTTTCCCCCATTTTTTCCCAATTCCCAGGTTCCCAGGGCTCAAGGAGCTCTGCTTGGTCCCGGGCAGACACGACATCCCTGAGCCCTTGGAATAGGATTTTTAATGGATTCTAGTGGGATTTTTTATGGGATTTTTTATAGGATCTTTACGGCGTTTGTAGTGGGATTTTAAGCTATTTTAGTGCTATTTCAGTGGATTGTAATGGGATTTTTGTGGGATTTTGAGCTATTTCAAAGCCCCAAAATGCGATTTTCTCATCTCTTTCCCCAATCCCCAGGTTCCCCGGGTTCAAGGAGGTGCGGCTGGTCCCGGGCAGACACGACATTGCCTTCGTGGAGTTCGACTCGGAGGTTCAGGCAGGAGCAGCCCGGGAAGCTCTGCAGGGATTCAAAATCACCCAGAGCAACGCCATGAAAATCTCCTTCGCCAAAAAGTGATCCAAAAATATCCTAAAATTAGCCCAAAATCACCCAAAATCCCCTTGTTCTCTATCCCTGCCCCAGGTAAGTCTGGCTCTGCTCTGGGCAAAGAAAAATTCCCGTTTTTTACCCAAAATTCACTTTTTTTCACAAAAAAATCCTTTTTTTCACCTTAAATTCACTTTTTTCACCCTAAATTCACTTTTTTTGGTCCAAGATTCGCTTTTTTTAATTGGAAATTTCCTTTTTTTACCCTATTTTTTTTTTGCGTAAATTCCTTTTTTTGCTCCAAAATACCCATTTTTTCATCACAAACTTCCTTTTTATCATCATGAATTTCCTTTTTTTCACCCTAAACTCCATTCTTTTCATCCAAGATTTCCTTTTCCCACCCCAAATTCTCCCTTTTTCCCCCAAAATCTCCTTTTTTCCCTCGAAATCTCAACCCAAAATCTCCTTTTTCACCCCAAATTCTCCTTTCTCACCCCAAATCTCCCTTTCCTCACCCAAAATCCCCCAAATTCACCCCGAAATCACCCAAAATCCTTATACCTCTTTCCCTGCCCAGGTAAGTCTGGCTCTCCTCTGGACATGGAAAAATCCTCTTTTTTTGGCCCAAAATTCACCTTTTTTGTCCAAAATTCCATTTTTTTGGTCCTAAATTCCCTTTTTTTCCCCCAAAATTCCTTTTTTTCATCCTAAATCACCCAGAGCAACGCCAGGAAAATCTCCTTCGCCAAAAAGTGATCAAAAATATCCCAAATTCACCCCAAAACCACCCCTGAGCCATTGTCCCTTTGCCTTGCCCCAGGTAAGTCTGGCTCTGCTCTGGGCAAAGAGAAATTCCCTTTTGTGGCCCAAAATTCCCTTTTTTTTTTCCCTAAATTCACCTTTTTTTGGTCTGAAATTCGCTTTTTGTGGTCCAAAATTTCCCCATTTTTTGTCCAAAATTCTACTTTTTGCCCTAAATTCACTGGTTTTGGTGCGAAATTCCCCTTTTTTTCCCCAAATGTCCTTTTTTTAGCCTCAAATTTTGGGTTTTTTATCCTAAATTCCCTTTTTTGCCCCAAATTCCCATTATTCCACCCCAAAATTTCATTTGCCCATCCCAAATTCTCCTTTTTCCACCGAAAATCCTCTTTTTCCATCCCAAATTCTCATTTTTCCATCCCAAATCTCTCTTTCCTCACCCAAAATCTCCTTCACCAAAAAGTGACCCAAAAATACCTAAATTCACCCCCAAAACACCCAAACCCTCTGTCCTCCTCCCTGCCCCAGGTAAGTCTGGCTCTGCTCTGGGCATTGAAAAATTCCCTTTTTTTTGGCCCAAAATTCACATTTTCCCCCAAAATTCCTTTTTTAGTTCCCAAAGTTCCCTTTTTTCACAAAAAAATTGCTTTTTTTTTCACCTGAAATTCTCTTTTTTCACCCTAAATTCCCTTTTTTGGCCCGAAATTCGCTTTTTTTAATTGGAAATTTCCTTTTTTTCACCTTAAATTTTTTTTTTGCCTAAATTTCCTTTTTTCCC
The DNA here is from genome assembly GCA_024500445.1 of Entomyzon cyanotis. Classification (NCBI taxonomy): domain Eukaryota; kingdom Metazoa; phylum Chordata; class Aves; order Passeriformes; family Meliphagidae; genus Entomyzon; species Entomyzon cyanotis. The sequence continues at coordinate 127,646 of JAKEPQ010000504.1, read as the reverse complement.
CCTAAATTCCATTTTTTCGTCACAAACTTCCTTCTTATCATCACGAATTTCTTTTTTTTCACCCTAAACTCCATTCTTTTTATCCAAGATTTCCTTTTCCCACCCCAAATTCTCCCTTTTTCCCCCAAATTCTCCTTTTATCCCCCAAAATCTCCTTTTTCCACCCCAGATTCTCCTTCTTCACCCCAAATTCTCATTTTTCCACTCCAAATCTCCCTTTCCTCACCCAAAATCCCCAAAATTACCCAAAAATCACCCAAAATCCTTTTTCCTCTTTCCCTGCCCAGGTCAGTTTGGCTCTGCTCTGGGCATCGAAAAATACTCATTTTTCACCCAAAATTCCCTTTTTTTGTCCCAAAATACACTTTTTTTCCCCCTAAATTCCCTTTTTTTCCACCAAAAATCATCTTTTTTTGGTTCCAAATTGCCTGGTTTTGGCCCAGAATTCACTTTTTTTGTCCAAAATTCACTTTTTTTGGCCTTAAATTCCCTTTTTTAGCTCCGAATTTCACTTTTTTTTGTCCAAAATTTCTTTTTTTTGGTCACAATTTCCCTTTTTTATCCAAATTCCCTTTTTTTCATCCTAAATCCCCTTTTTTTCACCCTTAACTCCTTTTTTTTCATCTCAAATTTCCTTTTTTTATCACACATTTCCATTTCTTCATACTGAATTCTCCTTTTTCACCCCAAATTCTCCTTTTCTCACCCAAAACCCCCCAAATTCACCCAAATCCTCTGTTCTCCTCCCCTCTGCTCTGGGCATCGAAAAGTTCTCGTTTTTCATCCCCAAATCCTCTTTTTTTGGCCCTAAACTCACTTTTTTTGCTCTGAAATCCACTTTTTAAATTGGAAATTTCCCTTTTTTCACCCTAAATTCCTTTTTTTTGCCTAAATTCATTTTTTATCCCCAAATTCCCTTTCTTCGCCCTAAATTCACTTTTTTATCTGAAATTCCCTTTTTTCATCCTAAATTCCCTTTTTTTCTTCCTAAATTCCATTTTCTTCACCTCAAATCCCCGTTTTTCCATCCCAGATTCTCATTTTTCCTCCTCAAAATCTCCTTTTACACCCCAAATTAGCATTTTTCCACTCCAGTTCACCTTTTTTCACCCTAAATTTTCCTTTTTCCACCCTAAATACTCTTTATCATCCCAAATTCTTCATTTCCACCCCAAATTCCCATTTTTCCACACAAAATTCCCAATTTTTTGCCCAAAATTCCCAATATTTTGGGAGTTTTTGGGGGGGTTTGAGGTTTTTCCAGAGTCTCAGCAGACATTGCACCTGGAATTCCTCCAACCCCAAAATTCCCAATTTTCCACCCAAAATTCCCAGATATTGGGGTTTTTCCGGAGTCTCTCAGCAGACATTGCACCTGGAATTTCCCTGACCCCAAATAAATCCCAAATAAAATCCTAATGTGAATTCCCAGCTCTGGAGTGATTCTTTTGGGGCTTTTGAGGGGTTTTGGGGCATTTTGGGGTTTTTTAAGGCAATTTTTTTGGTTTTTTGGGAGGTTATGGGGTCCAGGGGGCAGGAAGGGTTGGGGGTTTGAGGATTTTGGGGTTTGAGCCCAAAATTTGGGGTTTTTAGGGAATTTTACCCCAAATTTGGGGGCTTTGACTCCAAAATTGGGAGATTTTTGGGGTTTTGACCCCAAAATTTGGGGGTTTTGTGGATTTTGGTGATTTGACCCCAAAATTTGGGGATTTTACCTCAAAATTTGGGGATTTTGGGGAATTTTATCTCAAAATTTGGGGATTCTGGGGGTTTTGACTCCAAAATTTAGGGGATTTGACACCAAAATTTGAGGATTTCAGGAGTTTTGACCCCAAAAATTAGGCATTTTGGGGGATTTGACCCCAAAAATTGGGGATTTTGGTGATTTGTCCCAAGGTTTGGAGATTTTGGAGGATTTGACCCCAACATTTTGGGATTTGACACCATCTTTGGGGATTTTGGGGGATTTGAGCCCAAAAATTGGGGATTTTGAGGGACCTGACCTCAAAATTTGGGGATTTAACCATAAAATTTGGGAATTTTGGGATATTTAACCTCAAAATTTGGGGTCAGAAATTGTAATTTTGGCTCCAGGATGAGTTTTTGGGTTGGAAAAATCCCAAATTTTCTCCTTTTAGGTTTTTTAAATTTCATTTCCAGCTGAGACTTCTCAGAATCTTTGATGGTTTTGTATTTAATAAAAAATAATTCAATAAAAAATCCAAAATTGATCAAAATCGCCTCAATTTTTTGGGTGGGGGGAGGGGAAAGAGACCTCCTGGGTTTTCCCTTCCTTTATTTTTCGGGTTTTTTCTCACACTTTGCCCCATTTCTTTAATTTTTCCCAAAATCCGCATTTCCCCCCATTTTTCCTGATTTCCCTCATTTTTTCCCTCAATTTTTCTCCTATTTTCCCCATTTTTCCCTCATTTTTTCCCATTTCCCCCAAATTTTCCATTTTCCCTCCATTTTTCCTGTTTTCCCCCAAATCCCCATTTTTTCCCCCACGTTTTTATTCCCATTTCCCCCACCATTTTCCCCAAAATCTCTTTGGGTTTTCCATTTTTTCCCCAATTTCCCCATTTTTCCCAAAGTCCCTTTTCCACCCATTCTCCCCATTCTTATTCAATTTTTTCCCAAATTCCCCATTTTTCCACCCATTTGATTCCCCATTTTCCCCCCATTTTCTCCCTGTTATTTTCACACCTTTTTTTCCCAAATTTCCTGGTTTTTTCCTCCATTTTCCCCCCATTTCTCCCAAATTGCCCTGGGTTTTCCCCAAATTCCCCTTTTATTGGTTTTATTCCCATTTCCCCCATTTTTCACCCCTTTTTCCCTGTTTTTTTCCCCAAATTCCCCATTATTTTTCTGTTTTTTCAAAAATTCCTCCATTTTTTCCCCCATTTTTTCCCAAATTCCCCCTTTTTCCCCCATTTCCCCCATTTTTCCTCGTTTTACCCCGTTTTCCCCCGATTTTTTCCCCAAATTCACCCATTTTCCCCACCTTTTCCCTGATTTTTTTCCTCATTTTTCCCCATTTTTCCCCGTTTGTTCCCTGTCTTTTCCCAAATTCTCATGGTTTTTCCCCATTTTCCCCCAATTCTCCCATTTTCCCACAATTCCCATGCTTTTCCCCATTTTTCCCAAATTCCCTCATTTTTTCCCAAATTCCCCTTTTCTCCCCATTTCACCCCTTTTCCCCCAAATTTCCCCATTTTTCCGCATTTTTTCCCCAATTTCCTCATTTTCCCCTATTTTCCCCCTTTTTTCTCCCATTTTCCCATCATTTTCCCACATTTTTCCCGTTTTTCCCCAAATTCCCCCATTTTCCCCACTTTCTCCCCGTCCATCCCCGCCGTTGCCATGGAAACAGCGCCCCCTCCCCCTTAAAGGGGCCGCAGCTGCATTTGGGGGAATTTGGGAAAAATTTCGGGATTTAGGAAAATTTGAGAGGAATTTGGGGGGAATTAAGGGGGATTTGGGTTTTTTGGGGGAACTGTGAGGAGATTTTGGGGAGAATTTGGAGAATTTTGGGGATTTTTGGGGGATTTGGTAAATATTGATGGTTTTTTGGGGAGTTGGGATTTTGGGGGGATATGGGGTTTTTTGGGGCTTTTGGGGTCTGTGAGGGGATTTGGAGTGAAATTTAGGGATTTAGGGGCTTTTGAGGGAATTTGGGGGGGTTTGGGTGGAATTTGGGGTTTTAGGGAGGTCTATGGGCAATTTGGGGGACATTTGGGGGATTTTGGGGGGAATTTGGGGGTCCACGAGGGGATTTTGGGGAGGATTTGGGGGAATTTGGGGAAATCTGATGGGATTTGGTGGTTTTGGGGTTTCTATGAGAGAGTTTTTGAGAGATTTATGGGAATTTGGGGAAAATGTTGATGGTTTTGGGGGGATTTGGGGTTTTTTAGGAGGTCCAGGAGGGAATTTTGGGAAGGTATTTGGGAATTTGGGGGATTTTGGGGGGATTTTGGGGATTTGGGGGGAATTGGGAAATTTGGAGGTTTTTGGGGATGTCTGTGAGGGGATTTTGGGGGGAATTAGAGATTTGGGGGGATTTTGGGGGATCTATGAGGGGATTTGGGGGAAATTTTGGGGGAATTCTCCCAAATTCAAAAAATTCCCCCAAAATTCTCTCAAACCCTCTACAAAATTCCAAAAAATTCCCAGAAATTCCCCCAGATTCCCACAGAATTTGGTGAATTTGGGGGGATTCTGTGGATCTTGGAGGAGCATTTTGGGGAGCATTTTGGGGAATTTCGGGAAATTCTGGAGAAATTTCTGGGAATTCCTAGGAATTTGGGGGGGGTTTTGAGGGAATTTCAGAGAATTTGGGGGAGTTGCGGGAATTTCGGGGTGTTTGGGGGGAATTTGTAGGAATTGCAAGGAATTTTGGCGTCTCAGAGGGAATTTGAAGGGATTTTGGGGTAATTTCGGGGAAATTTGTGGAAATTGCGAGGAATTTTAGGAGGTTTTGTGGGAATTTGGGGAATTTTGGAGGATTTTCGAGGGATTTGTGGAGATTTTGTGGAAATTTCGGGCTATTTTGGGGGTATTTGTGGGAATTTTGGGACAGTTGGGGAAATTTTGGGGAATTTTAGGATGTTTCCTTTGGAATTTGGGTGAATTTGGGGTATTTTGGGGGAATTTCAGGGAATTTTGTGGCAATTCCGGGAGATTTTGGGGGAAATTTTGGTGGATTTTGGGGAGATTTCTGGGAATTTTTGGGAATTTCGGGATATTTGGGAGACTTTGGGGGGGATTTGAGGGAATGTTGGGGCATTTCGGAGAATTTTGTGGAAATTTTGGGGGAGCATGTGGGAATTTTGGATAATTTGGTGGGATTTTGAGGGTATTTCGGGGAATTTGTGGGAATTTGTGGGAATTTTGGTGTCTCTGAGGAATTTTTTTTGGGATTTCGGGGAATATTTCGGGGATTTTGCAGCAATTTTGGGGTTTTGGGTGGATTTTGTGGGAATTTGGGGGAATTTCGTGGGGATTTTGAGGGAATTCCGATGAATTTCGTGGGAATCTTGGGAAAATTTCAGGAATTTTTTTGGAAATTTCAGGGAATTTGTGGGAATTTCGGGGAAATTTGGGGTGATTCTCAGGAATTTGGTGGAATTTTTGCGACTCCCTCAGCCCCCTAGCCCCGCCCCCGTGAATGATTGACAGCCCAATCAGCCAATCGCTTCCCGCGCAAAGCACGCCGGGAGCTGTAGTTCCTCTCCCCTCCCGGGACCTGTGGGGATTTGGGTGGAATTTCGGGCTGTTTTGGGCTATTTTGGAGGTATTTTTGGGGAATTTTGTGGGAATTTTGTAGGAATGTGGTATTTTGTGAGGATTTCGAGGGAATTTCGAGGGATTTGGGGGAATTTCGTGGCAATTTCCGGCGATTTTGGGGATTTCGGGGTCTCTGAGGGAATTTGGGGGTATTTGGAGGGAATTTCGAAGAATTTTGTGGGAATTTGTGGGAATTTTGTGGGAACTCTGGGAGGTTTTGGGAGGAATTTGCAGGAATTTTGGGCTATTCCTGGGGAGTTGGGGGGGAATTTCAGGGGATTTTGCTGGAATTTTGTGGAATTTTTGGGAGATTTCGGATAATTTTGTGGGAATTTTGTGGCAATTTCCGGGGATTTTGGGGGAATTTGGAGTCTCTGAGGGGATTTTGGGGAATTTTGAAGGATTTTTGTGGAAATTCTGGGGAATTCGTGGGGATCTTGAGGGAATTCTGGGGCAATTTTGGTGGAATATGGTAGACTTTGTGGAAATTTTGGGGAATTTAGGGGGATTTTGTGGGAATTTCGGAGTATTTTGGGGAAATTTGTGGGAATTTTGAGGGAATTTGGGGAATTTGGGGGAATTTTTGGGAATCTGGATTTTTGGGGATTTCTGGGAATTTTGAGGAATTTGGGGGAATTTCGTGGTATTTTGTGGGGATTTTGAGGGAATTTCGAGGGATTTGGGGGAATTTTGTGGGAATTATGGGAGAGTTTGGAGGATTTTGGGGTGATTTGTGTGTATTTTGGGAAAATTTGGGGAAATTTGTGGCAATTCCGGGGGATTTGGGGGAAATTTTGGGGTATTTTGGGGAGATTTTTGGGAATTTTGTGGGAACTTCGGGGAATTTTGGGAGGTTTTGTGTGGATTTAGGGGGGAATTTGGGGAATGTTGGGGGAATTTCAGGGAATTTAGTGCATCTTGGGAGAATTTGTGGGAATTTTGGGATATTATGGGGAAATTTGTGGGGAATTTCGGTGTATTTTGGGGGAATTTCGGTGAATTTCGTGGAAATTTTGGGCTGATTTGTGGAGTTCTTGGTGGTCCCTCAGCCCCCCTAGCCCCGCCCCCTGTGAATGATTGACAGCTCCCTGCTCCAATAACCTCCCGCGCAAAGCACGCCGGGAGCTGTAGTTCTCTGTAGTTCCTCTCCCCTCTCCCGGTTACCGGCGGGGATTTGGGGGAATTTCGGGCTATTTTGGGGAGATTTGTGGGAATTTCGATTAATTTTGGAGAATTTCAGGGGGAACCTGGGGGAATTTTGGGACATTGTGGGGGAATTTGTGGGAATTTGGTGGAATTTCGGTGTATTTCGGGGGGAATTTCGGTGAATTTGGTGGAAATTTTGGGCTGATTTGTGGAATTCTCGGTGGTCCCTCAGCCCCACCCTCAGCCCCGCCCCCTGTGGATGAGTGACAGCTCTCCCCGCCAAGCCCCATTCCCGCGCAAAGCACGCTGGGAGCTGTAGTTCTCGGCCGTTCCTCCCCTCCCCTCTCCCCTCCCCTCCGGTTACCGGCGGCGCGCGGGAGGGGCGGGGCGGGGCGGGGCGGGGGGGAGGGGCCGCCGGGGCTCCCGGGGGTCTCGGGGGGGTCAGAGAGACCCCCCCGGGGGGGCAGGATTTTGGGGAGGGGGAGGGGCAGCCCCGGCGACTCCCGCGGAGCCAAAATGGCCACGGCGCTGCACAAACCCCTCAAATGGTGAGTGGGGGGCGAGCGGGGCTAGCGGGGGGCGACCGGCGTGGGCTGCGGGCTACCGGGGCTACCGGGGGGCTAGCGGGGGAGCGAGGGCATGGAGCACCGGGAGCGGGGGGAGGGGAGGGACGATCCGGTACCGGCAGGGATGGAGGTACCGGTAGCGGCAGGGGTGGAACCGGTTGGGATGGAGGTACCGGTAGCGGTAGGGATGGAGCTCCGGTAGCGGCAGGGATGGAGGTGTCAGGGTGGAGGATTCGGTACCGGTGAGGGATGGAGGTACCGGCAGGGTTTGGTCTCCCGGCACCAGTTGGGATGGAGTCGGTGGGGATGAAGCCCCGGTAGCGGCAGGGACGGACCCGGTGAGGGTGGAGGATCCGGTACCGGCAGGATCGGAGGCACTGGGGTGGAGGCTCCCGTACCGGTAGGGTTTGGTCTCTCGATACCGGTAGGGATGGAGCTCCGGCACCGGTAGGGATGGAGTCGGTAAGGATAGAGGATCCGGGATCGGTACGGTTTGGTCTTAGGGTACCGTCAGGGATGGAGGTGTCAGGATGGAGCTCCGGTCGCGGCACGGGTGCAGTCGGTGGGGATGGAGCTCCGGGAGCGGTGGGCAGGAGGCTCCGGTTCGGGCAGGGATGGAGCTCCGGTAGTGGCGGGGATGGAGCTCTGGTTCGGGCAGGGATGGAGACGCCGGGAGCGGCGGGGATGGAGACGCCGGTAGCGGCAGAGAGGGACCCGGTGAGGGTGGAATCCCCGGTACCGGGAGGGACGAAGCTCCGGTACTGGTGAGGGTGGAGGATCCGGTACTGGCAGGGTTTGGTCTCCCGGTACCGATAGGGATGGAGGTGTCAGGATGGAGGCACCGGTAGCGACGGGGATGGAACTCCGGTACCGGCAGGGATGAGGCTCCGGTACCGGTAGGGATGGAACCGGTGGGGATGAAGGTACCGGTAGTAGCATGGATGGAGGTACCGGTACCGATAGGGATGGACCCGGTGGGGTGGAGGATCCAGTACCGGTGGGGATGGAGCCGGTGAGGGTGGAAACCCTCGGTACCGGCGGGGTTTGGTCTCCGGTAGCGGCGGGGTTGGAGCTCCGGTAGCGGTATGGATGGACCCGGTGCGGGTAGAGGCTCCGGGAACGGCGGGGATGGAGGATCCGGTACCGGCAGGGAGGGACCCGGTGAGGGTGGAAACCCGCGGTACCGGTGGGGATGGAGCTCCTGGAGTTGGAGCTGCCGGTAGCGGCGGGGATAGAGCTCCGGTAGCGGAGAGGGGACTCGGGGAGGGTAGAAACTCGAAACTCCGGTACCGGTGGGGATGGAGCCGGTGAGGGTGGAAGCTCCGGTAGTGACGGGGATGAAACTCCGGTAGCGGAGGGATGGACCCGGTGGGGATGGAGGTGCTGGGACCGGCAGAGTTTGGTCTCCCGGTGCGGGTAGAGGCTCCGGTCCCGGCAGGGTGAGGGTGGAACCCCCGGTGCCGGCGGGGATGGAGCTCCGGTACCGGCAGAGATGGATCTCCGGTACCGGCGGGAGGTACCCGGTGGGGATGGAAGTGCCGGCATGGAGCTGCTGGTACCGGTACTGGAGCCAGCGGGGTTGGAGTTCTGGTACCGGTGGGTTGAAGGTTCCGGTGGATTGGAGGTTCAGTACCAGTGTTGGAAGTTTCATTACCGGTGTTGGAGGTTCGGCACCGGTGGGTTGGAGGTTCCGGTTCCGGTGGGTTGGACTCATCTGGGGCACGCCCGGTACCGGCTGGGATGCTGATGAGGTCCTGATCCAAACCCGGTCCAAAACTGACCCCATCCCGGTTCCGGTTCCAATCCCGGTCCCGGTTCCTGTCCTGACCCCAATCCCGGTTCCGGTCCTGACCCCATTCGGGTTCTAATCCAAGTCCCAGTGCTGCTCCTGACCCAATCCCAATCCTGGTTCCGAATCCCAATCCTGGTTCCAGTCCCAGTCCCGACCCCAGTCCCAACCCCATTCTGGTCCCAGTTCCAGTCCCGACCCCATCCCGGTCCCAATCCCATCCTGCTCCCAGTTCCAGTCTTGATCCTGTCCCAGTCCTGACCCTGACCCCAATCCCAGTCCCATCCCAGTTCTGATCCCAGTCCAGATCCCATTCCCAGTGCCGGTCCTGGTTCTGACCCCAGTGCTGCCGCCGTCCTGGTCCCAGTCCCAATCCCATCCCAGTCCCAATCCCAATCCCATCCCGGTCCCAATCCCAATCCCATCCCGGTCCCAATTCCAGTCCCGGTCCCAGTTCCAGTCCCAGTCCCAGCCCCGTCCCAGTCCCAGTCCCAGCCCCATCCCAGTCCAAACCCCAATCCTGGTCCCAGTGCTGCTCCTGACCCAATCCCAATCCTGGTTCTGGTCCCAACCCCATTCCAGTCCCAATCCCAACCCCATTCCGGTCGGAGTTCCAGTCCTGACCCCATCCCAGTCCCGGTCCTGGTCCCAACCCCATCCCAGTGCCGATCCCGATCCCAATCCCAATCCCAACCTCATTCCAGTCCCAATAGTGCTCCCAATCCCAATTCCACTCCCAGTCCCAGTCAGGTCCCAGTCGCAATCCTGTTCCAATCCCGAGCCCATCCTGGTCCCAATTCTGGTCCCAAACCTTGTTCTGACCCCATCCCACTCCCAATCCCAATCCTGACGCCAATCTTGATCCCAATCCCAGTCCCAATCCAGATCCCCATCCCAGTCCTGGTCCTGACCCAATCCCATTCCTATCCCAGTCCTGGTCCCAATCCCATTCCCATCCTGGTTCCAATCCCGACCCTGATCCCAATCCCCATCCCAATGCCCATCCCAATCCTAGTGATGGTTCTGATCCTGATCCCCATCCCAGTCCCATCCCAATCCTGGTTCCAGTCCCATCCCAGTCCCAATTCTGCCCCCAGCTCCAGTCCCAGTCCTGATCCCAACCCCATCCTGGTCCTGGTTCTGGTCCCAGTCCCAATCCCGGTCCAAGTGCTGCTCCTGTCCCAATCCCAATCTGTTTCTGGTCCAACCCAGTCCCAGTCCCAATCCTGATTCCATCCCAGTTCCAATCCCAGTCCCTGCCCTGCTCCTGACCCCATCCCAGTTCCAATCCTGGTTCCAATCCCAATCCCAGTCCCAGTTCCAATCCCAGTGCTGGTTCTGGTCCTGACCCCATTCAAGGCCCAGTCCTGGTCCCAGTCCCAATCCCAATCCCGATCCCGGTTTGGACCCCATCCTGGTCCCAACCCAACCCCATCCCAATCCCAATCCTGATCTTGACTCCCATCCCGGTTCTGATCCCAGTCCCAGTCCCACTCCCAGCCCCGTCCCAGTCCCGATCCCAATCCCAAACTCGGTTGCAGTCCCAGTTGTCATCCTGACCCCTTTCTGGTCCAGGTCCCAATCCCAGTCCTGATTGTGATCCCAATTCTGGTCCCAATTCCAGTCTCATCCTGGTTCCAATCCCATTCCCAATTATGATCCCAATCCCGATCCCAATTCTGGTCCCAATCGCAGCCCCATCACAGTCCTGATCCCAGTCCCAGTCCCGATCCCAAACTCAGTTCCAGTCCTGGTTCCAGTCCCGACCCCTATCTGGTCCTATTCCTAATCCCAGTCCCATCCCAGTCCTGCTCCCAACCCCATCCCAGTTCTGGTCCTGATCCTAATCCCAATCCCAATCCCAATCCTGGTCTCAGTTCCAGTCCTGACTCCATCCCAGTCCCAATCCTAATCCTGGTGCTGGTTCCGATCCCAATCCCAGTCCTGCTCCCATCCCAGTTCCAATCCCAATCCCGGTTCTGACCCTGAGCCATCCCAGTTCCTGACCCCAATCCTGGTGCTGATCCCATCCCGGTCCCTGTCCCAACCCCAGCCCCAAACCCAATCCCATCCCAGTCCCAATCCCAGCCCCTGCCCTGCTCCTGCTCCCATCCCAGTTCCAATCCCAATCCTGATCCCGATCCCAATCCCAGTCCCAGTTCTGACCCTGACCCATCCCAGTTCCTGACCCCAATCCTGGTCCTGATCCTGGTTCTGGTCCCAACCCAATCCCAATTCCAATCCTAATGCTGGTTCTGGTCCTGATCCAGTCCCCATCCCGATCTCAATCCCAGTCCCTGCCCTGGTCCTGACCCCATCCTAGTTCCAATCCCAATCCCGGTTCTGGTTCCACCCCCATCCCAGTCCTGATCCTGGTCCAAATCCTGGTTCCGATCCCAATCCCAGTCCCAGTTCTAGTCCTTATCCCAGTGCTGGTTCCGCTCCAATCCCAGTCCCAATCCTGACCCCGTTCCAGTCCCAGTCCTGATCCCAATCCCTGTCCCAGTCCTGATCCCGGTTTGGACCCCATCCTGGTCCCAATCCCAATCCCAGTCCCAGTTCTGGTCCAAATGCCAATCCCAAAACCGATCCTGATCCTGATCCCAACCCCATTCAGGTCCAAATCCTGGTCCTGGTCCCAATACCAGTCCCAGTTCCAGTCCTAACCCAATCCCAATCCCAGTCCCAATCTGACCCCGATCACAATCCCAATCCCAATCCCGATCCCAGTTCTGACCCTGACCCAATCCCGATCCCAATCCTAGTGCTGGTTCTGGTCCTGATCCCATCCCAAGCCCCATCCCGGTCCCTATGGGGTCATTTGGGGTCACAGGGTGGAGGATTTGGAGATTTGGGGGAGAAATTGGGGTATTTGGGGGTCATTTGGGGTCCTGGGAAGAGGATTTGGGGATTTTGGGGAACCCTGGGAGGATTCTGTGGGTCCTGGGTTGGTTTTGGGGTCCTGGGAAGAGGATTTTGGGGTCATTTAGGGTCCCAGGGAGGGAATTTGTGGATTTGGAGGATTTTGGGGCATCCTGGGAGGATTTTGGGAGGAAATTGGGGAATTTTGGGGTCATTTGGGGTCCCGGGAGGGGGAATTTGGGGTTCCTGGGGGGAATTTGGCATCTTGGGGGGAATTTGGGGTTCTGAGAAGAGAATTTGGGGGATCCTGGGGGGATTTGGGGTCCTGGGAAGAGGATTTTGGGGGATCCTGGGAGAATGTGGGGGATTTTGGGGTCCTAGTGGGATTTGGGATCTCCTTTGGGGTTTTGGGATTGAATTTTGGGGTCGAATTTTGGGGTTTTGGGGTCCCGGGGGGAAATTTGGGGTCAAATTTTGGGGGTTTGGGGTCAAATTTTGGGGGTTTGGGGTCAAACTTTGAGGTTTTCGGGTCGAATTTTGGGGTTTTGGCCCTTTTGGGGGAGTTGTGATGTATTTGGGGGGAAATTTGGGATTCCCGAGGGAATCCTGGGGGTTTTGGGGGATTTTTAGGGTTTTTGGAGTGGATTTTGGGATCTTTGGGGGCATTTTGGGGTGGATTTTGGGGGAATTTTGTGGCGATTTTGAGGGGATTTTGGGGCAAATTTTGGGGGATTTGGGGTGAATTTTGGGGTGAATTTTGGAAAAGATTTCGGCGTGGATTTTGGGGTGGATTTTGAGATTTCTCTGCGGGCTTGGGGTGGATTTTGGAGCAAATTTCAGGTGGATTTGGGGTATTTCAGGGCAGATTTTATGGGGATTTTGGCGCTGATTTTGGGATGAATTTTGGGTCAGATTTTGGGATTTTGGGTCAGATTTTGGGAGATTTGGATTTCAGGATTGATTTTGGGATTTCCGGGTGGATTTTGGGGGGAATTTTGGGTGAATTTTTTTTGGATTTTGGGGCCAATTTCAGATTTGGGATTTCTGGGCAGTTTGGGGGGGGATTTTTTGGGGGATTTCAGGGCTGATTTGGGGGCAGATTTTGGGATTTCTCTGTGATTTCCGAGGAGATTTTTTTGATTTTTGGGCAGATTTTTTAGTGGATTTTTTGGGTACTTTTTCTGGGGTTTTTTTGGGATTTCGGGTGGAATTTTGGGGATATTTTGGGTGTATTTTGGGTTCCCCCTGCAACCTGGCAGAGGAGTTTTACCGCGAGGCTCTGGAGCATTTTGGGGCTCATTTTGGGGATTTTTTTGGTATTTCAGGATGAATTTTTGGGGGATTTTTTTTGGATTTCTGTGCCGATTTTGGAGCAGATTTTGCAGGGGTTTTGGGTGGATTTCAGGGTGGATGTCAGAGGGAATTTTGGGATTTCTCTGTGGTTTTGGGATGGATTTTGAGTCCAATTTTTTTTTTTTATTTTGGGGCTGATTTCAGGTGGGATTTTTGGGGTATTTAAGGGCAGATTTTGGGGTGGATTTTGTGATTTCTCTGCAATTTTGGGGTGGATTTTTTTGGGATTTCAGGGCTGATTTTGGGTGGGATTTTTTGGGGATTTTGGGTGGGATTTGGGGGTATTTTGGGGCTGATTTTGGGGCAGATTTTGGCATTTCACTGCGATTTCAGGGTGGATTTTTTTGGGGGGGGGGGATTTCTGGGCTGATTTCGGGTGTGATTTTTTTGGATTTTGGGGTATTTTGGGGTTCCCTGCAGCTTTGGGGAGGAGTTTTACCGTGAGGCCCTGGAGCATTTCGGGGCACATTTTGGGGATTTTGGGCCAATTTTGGGTGTGAGTATTTTGGATTTTGGGTGTATTTTGGGGTTCCCCACAGCCTGGCGGAGCAGTTTTACCATGAGGCACTTGAGCATTTTGAGGCTCATTTTGGGGATTTTGGGGCAGATCTTTTCGGGGATTTCTTTGGGAATTTTGGGCTGATTTCAGGTGTGGTTTTTTTTGGATTTTGGGTGTATTTTGAGGTTGATCTACAGCCTTGGTGAGCAGTTTCACCACGAGGCTCTGGTGCATTTTGGGGCTCATTTTGGGATTTCTCTGCAATTTCTGAGCCGATTTTGGGCAGATTCTTTTGGGATTACTTGTGGGTTTTCGGTTGGGATTTTGGGGCATATTTTGGGATTTCTCTGTGATTTTGTGAGGGAATTTTGGGCGGATTTTTTGGGGGATTTTTTTGGGATTTCTGGGCTGGTTTCAGTTGGGATTTTTTTGGGATTTGGGTGCATTTTGGGGTTCATCCACAGCCTCTGTGAGGAGTTTTGCCACCAGGCTCTGGAGCATTTCAGGACACATTTTGGGGATTTTGGGGCGGATTTTTTTTGGAATTTTGGGCTGACTTCAGTTGGGATTTTTTGGGGATTTTTGGTATTTTGGGATATTTTGGGGTTCCCCGCAGCCTCGGGGAGGAGTTTTACCGCGAGGCGCTGGAGCACTGCCGCAGCTACAACGCGCGGCTCTGCGCCGAGAGGAACCTGCGCTTGCCGTTCCTGGACGCTCAGACCGGAGTGGCGCAGAGCAACTCCTACATCTGGATGGAGAGAGCGCACCGGAGACCGGGTGAGAGAAAAACACACCCGGAATGGGGCAGAGAGACTGCCTGAAAAACTGGGGGAGAAACTCACCAAACATGGGGGTAGAGAAACCGCAGGGTGACTCAGAGCAACACCTGCAACTGGAGGAGAGATTAGCAGAGAGCTGGGGAGAGCAAAAAATGCCCAAAATTGGGGAAAAGAGCCCAAAAAATGGGCTGAGGGAACCCAAAAATAGGGGGAGATTGCCTGAAAAAATGGGGGAGAAACCTCAAAAATTGGGGAGAAAAAACCCTAAAAATAGTTAGAGAGAACCCAAAAATGGGGAAGGAAACACAAAAATTGGGAGAGAAACACACTGAAAATTCAGGAGGAAAAGTCCAAAAATAGGGAGAGAAACCTCAAATGGGAGGAAAACCCCAAAAATGGAGAGAGAAATCCCAAAAATAGGGAGAGAAATCCTCCAAAAATTCGGGAGGGAGAGCCCAAAAATGGGAAGAGGGAACCCAAAAGCATGGAGAGAAATTGCCAAAAAATAAGGAGAGAAATCTTCCAAAAATGGGGAGAGAAATTGCCAAAAAGATGGGAGAGAAACTCACCAAAAATGGGGAAAACCCCCCCAAAAATGGCCAGAGAAACCCCAAAAATTGGGCTAATGGAACCCAAAAATGGGGGGAAATTACCTGAAAAAATGGGGGAGAAACCTCAAAAATTGGTGGAAAATGCGCCAAAAATGGGAGAGAAATTTCTCAAAAATGGAGGGGAAACCCCAAAAATGGGGAGAGAAATCCTTCAAAAATAGGGAGAGAGAAGCCAAAAATGGGGGGAGAGAAAGTCCAAAAGTGGGAAGAGAAAACCCAAAAATGGGGAGAAAAACCTAAAAAAATTGGGAGAGAAATCCCCCAAAAACCAGGCAGAGAAAAGCCCCAAAAATAGGGAGAAAAGCCCCAAAAATGGGTGGAGGGAACCCAGAAACTGGGGGAAGAAACCCAAAAAATGGGGGAGAGATCGCCTGAAAAAATGGGGGAGAAAGCTCAAAAATTGGGAAATTGTCCAAAAACAGGGAGAGAAACCTCAGAAATGGGGAGAAAAATACTCCAAAAAATGGGGAGAAATCCTAAAAATAGAGAGAAAAGCCCCCAAAATGGGGAGAGAAATGCCAAAAATAGGGAGAAAAGGCTCAAAAATTGCCTCTCACCACCCCGGTCAGTTTGGGGTCACTGTGGGGTCATTGGGGTCACTCTGGGGGTGTTTGGGTCATGCTGAGGTCATCAGGGTCACCCTGGGATCATCGGGGTCACTGTGGGGTCATTGGGGTCACTCTGAGCACAGAGTGGTCACTCTGAGGTCACTCCAGCCATGTCCACTGACCACTGCCCCCCAGGCCTGGCCCTGGTCAGCTCTACTCCTATCTGTGGGGTCACTCTGTGGTCACTCTGTGGTCACTCTGGGGTCACTCTGTGGTCACTTAGTGGTCACTCTGTCCCCAGGCCTGGCCCCTGGTTAGCTCTGCTCCTATCTGTGGGGTCGCTCTGGGGTCACTTTGGGGTCAGTTTTGGGGCTATCAGGGTCACTCAGTGGTCACTCTGGGGTCACTCTGGCTGTGGTCACTCTGTGGTCACTCAGTGGTCACTCTCCCCAGGCCTGGCCCCTGGTCAGCTCTACTCCTACCCTGCCCGCTGCTGGCGCAAGAAGCGACGTCTCAACATCCTGGAGGCGCCCAGGCTGCGGCCGTGTGAGTGCAGCGGCCAGCGGGGGTCACTTGGGGTCATCGGGGTCATCAGGGCCACTCTGGGGTCATTGGGGTCAGTTTGGGGACTTGGGGTCAGTTTGGGGTCACCCTGGGGTCATCTTGGTCAGTTTGGGGGTGTTGGGGTCAGGCTGGGGTCATTTGGCTCATTCAGGGGTCACTCTGGGGTCATTTGGGTCATTGGGGTCACTCTTAGGGGTCATTTGAGGTCATTCTGGGGTCACTTGGGGTCACTCTGGGGTCATCTTGGTCACTCTGGGGTCATTTGGGTCACTGTGGGGCTGTTTGTGTCACTCTGGGGTCACTCGGGGTCATCGTGGTCACTCTGCGTCACTCGGGGGTCATTGGAGTCACTCTGAGGAGCTCAGGGTCACTCCAGGGGTGCTGTGGTCACTCTGGGGGTGGCCGGAATGACCCGCTGACCCCTGGCTGACCCCCAGACCACGAGGTGCCCCTGAAGAAGGAGGGGTCGCTGCCCGAAGGTTGTGGTCACTCTGGGGTCATTGAAGTCACTCTGGGGAGGTCAGGGTCACTCTGGGGGTGCTGTGGTCACTCCAAGGGTGGCCTGAGTGACCTGCTGACCCCTCACTGACCCGCAGACCACGAGGTGCCCCTGAAGAAGGAGGGGTCACTGCCCGAAGGTCCGGTGCTGGAGGCTCTGCTCTGCGCCTCGGACACTCCTGAGCCCAAGGACAGCGAGGAGCTCAGCGAGGGAATGGTCAGTGGCCGGAGTGGCCAGAGTGTCCATCGGTGTGTCCATCGGAGTGTCCATCCCAGTGTCCATCCCAGTGTCCATCCCAGTGTCCATCCCTTTGTGTCCATCGGTGTGTCCATCGGCGTGTCCATCGGCGTGTCCATCGGAGTGTCCATCGGTGTGTCCATCCCAGTGTCCATCTCAGTGTCCATCCCTCTGTCTGTGTGTCTGGAGTGGCCGAGTGTCCATCTGTGTATCCATCAGTGTATGTCTGGAGTGTCTGAGTGTCCATCCATGTGTCCAGCTGTCCATGTGTCCATGTGTCCGGCTGTCCATCTGTCTGTCTGTGTGTCCAGGGGTCCAGTTGTCCAGCTGTGTGTCCATCTGTCCATCCATCCATTGTCGATTCCTTGTCCATCTGTCCACCCACTGTCCATCCAATGTCCACCCCTTGTCTCTCTGTCCATCCCTTCCCCCAATGTCCAAAACATTGAATTTTTCCCCAAAAAAACCCCAATTTTCCCCAAAACCCCAATTTCCCCCAAAATCCCGAATTCCCCTGTTTTCACCCCAAATCCCGCAGAAGCCACAACCCCCCGAGTTCCCCCATGACCCCGACGGGGACGAGCTAGACGATGACCCTCCGCGGCGCAAGAACAAGGCCAAGGGCAAGGTCAGTGTCCGGCCGGACAGATGGACAGAGGGACAGATGGACAGTGGGGCGGGATGGACAGGGGAGACTGGGGATGGACAGATGGACAGTGGATGGACAGATGGACAATGGATGGACTAGCTGGATGATGACCCTCCGCGGCGCAAGAACAAGGCCAAGGGCAAGGTCAGTGTCTGGCCAGATGCACAGATGGACAGTGGGGTGGAATGGACAGGAGATGGACAATGGATGGATGGATGGACAAGGGATGGACAAATGGACAATGGATGGATGGATGGACAAGGGATGGACAGTGGACAGATGGACAATGGATGGACAGCTGGACGATGACCCCCGCAGTGCAAGAACAAGGCCAAGGGCAAGGTCAGTGTCCAGCCAGGTCACCTTGGGATGGACAGATGGACATTGGATGGACAATGGATGGACAATGGCCAGACAGATGGACAATGGACAGTGGATGGACAATGGACAGTGGGTGGACAGACAGACAGTAGATGGACAATGGTGACCAGTGTCTGACCAGTCACACACTGACCATCACTCTCCGGCCACCCCCAGGCCATCGGTTTGGTGCTGAAGCGGCGAGTGGACACTGTCCTGGAGGAGAGGGACAAACCCTACGTGTGTGACAGTGAGTGACCACTGAGTGACCATTGAGTGACCGTGAGTGAGTAATGATTGATCCATGAGTGACCACTGAGTGACCATTGACCTCTGAGTGACCCCTGAGTGACCACTGAGTGACCATGAGTGACCTTTTGATGGTTTTCACCCCATTTTGGGTGGTTTTATTCCCATTTCTGGGGGGATTTTGACCCAATTTTTGGGAATTTTGGGTGGTTTGTCGCCCAAGTGACCACTGAGTGACCTCTGAGTGGCCACTGGGGGATCTTATGCCATTTTCAATAGTTTTGATCCCATTTTGGGTCATTTTATCCCCATTTTTGGGGGGATTTTGACCCAATTTTAGGGATTTTGGGTGGGTTGACCTCTGAATGACCCTGAGTGACCCCTGAGTGACCCCGAGTGACCCTGAGTGACCCTTGAGTGACCCCTGAGTGACCAGTGAGTGACCCTGAGTGACCACTGAGTGACCAGTGAGTGACCCTGAGTGACCACTGAGTGACCTCTGAGTGACCTTTTAGTGGTTTTATCCTCATTTCTTACCCAATTTTTACCCCATTTTTTGGGGTATTTTAACCCGAATTTCGGGAATTTTCGGCGGGTTGACCCCCGAATGACCCCGAGCGACCCCGAGTGGCCACTGAGTGACCACTGAGTGACCCCTGAGTGACCCCGATTGCTCTTGTGCCATTTTTGGATAGTTTTATCCTCATTTTGGGTGTTTTTGACCCAATTGTTACCCCATTTTTTCCGGGATTTTCACCCAATGTCGGGAATTTTGGGCGGTGTGACCCCCAGTGACCCCGAGTGGCCGCTGACCCCGTTAACCCTTGGCAGTCTGCGGCAAGCGCTACAAGAACCGGCCGGGGCTGAGCTACCACTACAGTCACACCCACCTGGCCGAGGAGGAGGGCGAGGAGCCGGGGGGAGGGGGCGGCTGCCCCGCCCCCACCGCGCCGCAACCACCACAAGCGTGAGGCTCTGGGGGATTTGGGATTTGGGGGACTTGGGGCTTTGGGGGCTTTGGGGGCTTTAGGGACTTTGGGGGATTTAGGGGATTTGGGGCTTTGAGGGCTCTGGGGGCTTTGGGGCTCTGGGGATTTTGGGGGATTTTGGGTTTTATTAGGGGGAGGATTTGGGGTGTTTGCACCCAAATTTGGGGGTTACTGGGGAGTTTTGGCATGTTTTTGAGCCAATTTTGGGGGTATTTTGGGGAGTTTTGGGGGATTTGGATCCAATTTTGGGAGGTTTTGATGCAATTTTGGGGAATTTGACCAAATTTGGGGGGATTTTGACCAAATTGGGGGAGTTTGGCCCTATTTTAGGGGGTTTGGATCCCATTTTGGGAGGTTTTGACGCAATTTTGATCCCATTTCGGGGTGCTTTGGATCCCATTTAGAGGGGGTTGGGTGTTTTGACCCGAATTTGGGGGATTTTGACCTAATTTTGGGTGGTTTGAGGGGGGTTGGGTGTTTTTTGGAGGGTTTTTGGTGTTTTGGGGGTTTTGGGGATTTTTTTGGGTGGTGTTTGGGGGATTTTGTGGGGTTTTTGGGGACCATTGACCTAATTTTGGGGGATTTTTTGGGGGATGTGGGAGGTTTTGACCTCATTTGGGGGGGATTTGACCCAAATATGGGGGAGTTGGGGTTTTTTGGGTGGTTTTGGGGAGTTTTTGGGTGTTTTAGGGGATTTTGAGTGAATTCTGGGAGGTTTTGACTTCATTTTGGGGAGGTTTTCGGGGGGGGTGACCTCATTTTGGGGAGTTTGGACCCAATTTTGGGGATTTGACCCAATTTGGGAGACTTTGACCCATTTTTGGGAGGGTTTGACCCAAATTTGGGGGGTTTTGATCCATTTGGGGGGATTTGGACCCAATTTTGGGGGTTTCAACCCAAATTTGGGAGGTTTTGGGGTGCTGTGGGATGTTTTGGGTGGTTTTTGGGGGATTTTGGGGGGTTTTGACCTAATATTGGGAGGTTTTTGGGGAGGTTTTAGGGGATTTTGACCCACTTTTGGGGGGTTTGGTGCACTTTGTGGGGGTTTTGGGGAGTTTTTGGGGGGCTTGACCCAAATTTGGGAGGTTTGAACCCATTTTTTGGGAGTTCTTGGGGAGTTTTTGGGTGTTTTGGGGGGTTTGAGCCAATTTTGGGGGATTTTGATGCCATTTTGGGGGGGTTTTCAGGGGGTTTGACCTCATTTTGGGGGGTTGTGACCCAATTTTGGGGTTTTGATGCCATTTTGGGGTGTTTAGGGAATTTTTTGGGTGGTTTTGGGGCATTTGATCCAATTTGGGGGCATTTTGACTCAATTTTGGGGTGTTTTGATGCCATTCTGGGGGGTTTTGAGGGGTTTTTGAGGGATTTTCATCCAATTTTGGGGTGGGTTTAGGGGGTTTTGACCCAATTTCGGTGGATTTGACCCAATTTTGGGGGATTTGGGGGGTTTGGGGGGGTTTGGGGGAATTTTGGGGGGTTTTGGGTTTATTAGGAAAGGATTTGGGATGTTTGGACCCAAATTTGGGGGTTGTTGGGGAGTTTTGGGTGGTTTTGGGGGGTTTGAGCCAATTCTGGGGGATTTTTGACCCAAATTTGGGGGAGTTTGGCTTTATTTGCGGGAGTTTGACTCAATTTGGGGGGTTTTGACTCAATTTTAGGGAGTTGTGGGGGATTTTGACCCAAATTTGGGGAGGTTTTGGGGGATTTGGGGGGTTTGGACTCAATTTTGGGATGTTTTGGGAACTTTTTGGGGGATTTGGACCCAATTTGGGGGATTTTGGCCTAATTTGGAGGAGGTTTGGGGCAGATTTGGGGGCTTTGGACCTCATTTTGGGGAGTTTGAACCAAATTTTGGGGCTTTGATCCCATTTTGGGGAATTTGGAGTGTTTTGGGGGATTTTGACTTCATTTTGGGAGGTTTTGGGGGCAGTTGGATCTCATTTGGGGTGATTTTGACCCAAATTTGGGGAGTCTGAGTTGTCTTGGGGGGGTTGGGGCATTTTTGGGGAATTTGACCCAATTTTGGGGCATTTGGACATCATTTTGGGGGGTTTTGATCCAATTTGGGGGGTTTGGGGTTTTTTTGTGGTTTTGGGGAGTTTTTGGGTGTTTTGGGGGATTTGGACTTCATTTTGGGGAGGTTTTCGGGGGGTTGGAGCTCATTTTGGGGGATTTGACCCAATTTGGGGAGATTTTGATGCCCTTTTGGGGTTTCATCCCGTTTTGGGCAGTTTTGGTTCAATTTTGGGGAGTTTTGGTTTCATTTGGGGGGATTTGATCCAAATTTGGGGGATTTTGACCTGATTTTGGGAGGTTTTGACCCAATTTGGGGGATTCTGTTCCAGTTTTGGGAGGTTTTGGGGTTTTTTGGAGGCTTTGATCCAAATTTTGGAGATTTTAACCCAATTTTGGGGTGTTTGGGGCTTTTTTGGGGAATTTTGTGAGGATTTTTGGGGGTAATTTGGGGTGATTTTTGGGAGGATTTTGGGGGTTTTTTTGGGGGGGTTTAAGGGTTTTTTGGTACAATTTTTGGGGTGATTTTTGAGTTTTTTATTGGGGAAATTTGGGGGTTTTTCGGATGGTTTTTGGGGATTTTGGGACTATTTTTGGGTTTATTTGGGGGGGATTTTTGGGGTGATATTTGGGGTGGTTTTTGGGTGGTTTTTTGGGTTTTTTTGGGGATTTTCACCTCCTCTTTCTGCCTTTTCTTCCCCCCAGAGTTTTACAAAGAGCTAAATTGGATCCCCGAAAATCAGCGCAGGAATTCAGGTACCCAAAAATACCCAAAACCCCCCAAAATCGCTCAAAATACCCAAAGTAATCCCAAAAATACCCCAAATTAGCTTCAAAAATCCTCCCAAAGACCCCCAAATCAGCCCAAGAAAGCCAAAATCACCCCAAACCCCCAAAACCAGCCCCAAAATCCCCAAAATCAGCCCAAAAAACCCCAAACCCAAACCCTGCTTGGGATTCTGGGTGTTTTGGATCTCTGAGAGGATTTTGGGGGATTTTGGGGAATTTGGTGGTTTTTTGGGGATTTTGGGGGAATTTTGGGGATTTTTTGGGGGATTTGGAGGAAATTTTGGGGATTTTGGGGATTTTGGGAGTGATCTGGAGTCTGTTTGGGGGGATTTTAGGGGAAATTTAGGGAATTTTGGGGACTCTGGGGGGTTTGGGGGAAAATTTGGAGGTTTTAGGGGATTTTGGGGGATTTGGAGGATTTTTTGGGGGTATTTTGGAGGTCTTTGGGGCGATTTTGGGGAAGTTTTGGGATTTTTTTATTAATTTTTTATTGATTTCCTTTTGATTTCTTTCTTTGGGATTTTCTATGTTTGGGTTATTTTTGAAAATTTATTTGGAGGAGATTTTTAAATTTTTTTTTAAATTTCTATTTCTTGGTGTGTTTTTATTTTAATTTTTTCTATTTTATTGATATTATTTATTTTATATGTAGATTGTTTGTTATTATAAACTATTACCCACATTGTGTATCATTACACATTATTATCTATTGTTCTTTATTATTATTTACTATTATATTTATTTTTTCTTTTCCTTTTATATAGTTTATTATTTATTTCTATTTCTATTTAATTCTGGGTTTCTTTTTTTTGAATTTCAGGTTCTCTTTCGGTTTGTTTCTTTCATATTTTTTGGAGGTTTTTTTGGGTTTTTTTGATTTTTGTTTCATTTTGGTTTTTTGGTTTATTTTGGGGTTTTTAAAATTTTTTTCTGTTATTTAAAATGTTTTGTTTGGTTTGAGTATTTTTCATTTTATTTCCTGTTTTTAATTCTTTTGGGGTTTTGCTTTGTTCCTTTTTTAATTTTATTAATATTTTTTCGCTTGGTTTTTTAAACTTTTATTCCTGTTTTTTTTAATTTTTGGGGTTTTTTTAAAATTTGTTCCTTTTGAATTTTTTTTTAAATTTCTTGTTTGTTTTTTTTTTAATTTAATATTTTTTGTATTTTTTTAATTTTGGGGAAGTTTTTGTTTTTGTTGCTCTTTTTGATTTTATTTCTACTTTTGTTTCAATTTCTTTGTTGCTTTTTAAAAACTCTTTGCTTTGCTCTGATTATCTTCAATTTCATTTCTATTTTTTAAAAAATATTTGAATTTTTTAGGCTTTTTGCTCTTTTTGTGATTTCTTTTCTATTTCTTGGAACTTTTTAGTTGGATTTGGTTTTTTAAAAATTTTCTTTCTAATTTTTGGTATTTTTTTAAATTTTTGGGAGTTTTTTGGTTTATTCATTTTTAAATTTTATTTCTGGTTTTTTGTTTTTTAAATATTTTTTGGGGTTTTTTTTGTTTTAAAATTTCATTTAATTTTTTTGTATTTTTAAAAAAATTTTGGTGGTTTTGGTTTGTTGGTTTTTTATTTTATTTCTATTTCTGGGGGATTTAAAATTTTTTTTTGCTATTTAAATTTTTTTGTTTGTTTTTTCAATTTGATTTCAGTTTTTTTGTATTTTTTTAAATTTTGGGGTTTTTTTCTTTGTTCCTTTTTCATTTTCTCTCTATTTTTGGGGATTCTTTCTAAGTTTTTTTTATGTGTTTGTTTGTTTTTAATTTTTTTTAAATTTAATTTCAATTTTTTGGTATTTTTAAACTTCTTTGGAGTTTTTGGTTTGTTCCTTTTTAAATATTATTTCTATGTTTGGGGTTTTTTAACATTTTTTTTGGGTTTCATTTTGTATTTGATTTTTTCGTTTCTCTTTTTTTAATTTCTGGAGGCTCTTTGGGTTTTTTAATATTATTGTTAATTTTTTTGGTTTTTAAAGTTTTTTAAAGTTTTTTGGTTTTTAAAAATCTCTTTCCTTTTTTATTTTGTTTTAAATCTTAGGAATTTTTTTTTAGTTTGTTTCTTGAAATTTATTCCAATTTTTTCAGATTCGTTTTTAATTTTATTTCAATTTTTTGTATTTCTTTTTTAACATTTTGTTTGGTTTGGTTCTTTTTATTTCTTTTTTATATTTTTAAATTTTTTAAATTTTTTGGTTTTATTATTTCCTTTCTATTTTTTTGTGTGTTTTATATTTTTTTAAAGTTAAAAAAAAATTTAATTTTTTGGTTTTTGTTATTTCACTTCTATTTTTTTTGTTTCTTACATTTTAAAATTTTTAAATTTTTTTTTTGTTTTATTATTTAATTTCTTTTTTTGGTTTTTCTATTTTTAATTTTTTTATTATTATTATTTGATTTAGGGATTTTTTTGTTTTTATATTTTTTAATATTTTTAAAATTTTTTTTGTTTTTATTATTTCATTCCTAATTTTGTTTGATTTTATATTTTTTAATATTTTAGATTTTAAAATTTTTAAAAATTATTTCATTTCTATACTTTTTCTTTTTTCAATTTTTTGAAATTTTTTTAGAATTTTTCGGTTTTTGTTATTTCTGTCTCTTTTTTCTTTACATTTTAAAAAACTTTTAAACTTTTAAAAAACCTTTTCTTATTTATTACTTAATATCTATTTTTTCTGATTTTATATTTTTCAAATTTTTTTCTCTAATTTTTGGGGTTTTAATATTTCATTTGCAATTTTTCAAAAATTGTAATTTTTTCTAAATTTTTTAAAGATTTTTTGTGTTTCATAATTTTAGTTCTATTTTTGTTTTAAATTTTTTCCGTTTTAAAGGTTTTTTTATTATTTCATTTCTAATTTTTTGGGCTTTTTTTTTAAATACATTTAAAATTTTTTAAAACATTTAAAATTTTTAAAAACCTTTCAAAATTTTTTCCATTTTTTGCTTTTTATCATTTAATTCCTTTTTCCATCCCTTAATTTCTTCATTTTTCATTTAATTTTCCTCGAATTTCATTTTCTTTCTTCACAAATTTCTTCAGAAATTCAACAAATTCCATCCCAAATTTCATCCAATTTCCCCATTTCTCCCCAAATTTTCCCCAAATTTTCTCCATTTTTCCCCAAATTTTCCCAAATTCTCTGTAACGGTTAACCCTTTCCTCTCCGTTCCGAAATCTTCCCCATTTTTTAACCCTTTATTCCCCAAATTTCCCCCATAATTTCCCCCAAATTTTCCCAAAATGTCCCCATTTTTTAACCCTTTATCCCCCAAATTTCCTCCCATTTTTTCCCCATTTTTCCCCAAATTCGCCCCGAATTCCCTGTAACAGTTAACCCTTTCCTGCCCAGCGCGCCCCGCCCCCCTGAGGGCCCCTGCGACTTCTGCTCGGGTGGAACCCGCGGGAGAGGGGAGGAGCCTCTGATTGCGTGTGCCGACTGCGGCCGGGCAGGTGACACTGCGGGGACATCACTGGGGACATCATTGGGGACACTGGGGACATCATTGGGGACATTGGGGACATCATTGGGGACACTGGGGACATCATTGGGGACATCATTGGGGACATTGGGGACATCATTGGGGACATCATTGGGGACATTGGGGACATCATTGGGGACATCATTGGGGAGGAGCCTCTGATCGCGTGTGCCGACTGCGGCCGGGCAGGTGACACTGCGGGGACATCACTGGGGACATCACTGGGGACATCATTGGGGACATTGGGGACATCATTGGGGACATCATTGGGGAGGAGCCTCTGATCGCGTGTGCCAACTGCGGCCGGGCAGGTGACACTGCGGGGGCATCACTGGGGACATCATTGGGGACATCATTGGGGACATTGGGGACATCATTGGGGACATCATTGGGGACATTGGGGACATCATTGGGGACATCATTGGGGAGGAGCCTCTGATCGCGTGTGCCGACTGCGGCCGGGCAGGTGACACTGCGGGGACATCACTGGGGACACTGGGGACGGTGTGGGGATTTGGGATGTTTGGGATATTGGCGATTTGGGGATTTGGGGGCATCGTGGGGATAATGGGGATGTTGGGGACATTGGGGACGCTGCGGGTATTGGGGACATTGTGGACACTGGGGACATTAATGGGGACATTGTTGGGACAGCAGGGGACATTGGGGACATTGAGGATTTGTGGACATTGGGGACATTTGGGGTTTTTTGTGGTATTTTTGGGTTCTTTCATGTGGCTTTTTGGGCCATTTTTTTGGTTTTCATGTTTATGGTGTTTTTTGGCTGTTTTTGGGGACTTTTCTGGGGATTTTTGCAGTTTTTGGGGTATTTCGGGGGTTTTTAATGACATTTTTGGGGTATTTTGGGGTATTTTCTGGGGCTTTCTGTGGGTTTCTTTGGGGTTTTCAGGATCATTTATTGACTTTTTTCATGGTGTTTATGAGGTTTTTAGGCTTTTTTGGGTATTTTTGGGGTTTTCTTCTCGATTTTTTGGGTATTTCATGGAAGGTTTTTGGGGCCAATTTTGGGGTAATTTTTGCATTTCCTTGTGGGTTTTGGAGACGGTTTTGGGTTATTTTACAGGGGTTTGGGGGCTTTTGGGGGATATTTTTTTAATGATTTGGGACCATTTTTGGGGCTTTTTTGGGGGTTTTTCCATGGGTTTTTGGGTTTTTCATGGGGATTTTGGGGCCATTTGTTGAGGTTTTTTCACAGGGATTTCGGGGCTATTTCAGGCTGGTTTTGGGTTATTTTTTGGGGTATTTCAGGCTGTTTTTGGGGTTGCAGGGCAAACTCCTGCCTGCAGTTCTCACTGGCCATGGCTGCAGACACTGCTGGGATTTGGGGTCATTTTTGGGGCATTTTGGGGCCTTTTGGAGTTATTTTTTGGGAGTATTTTGTAGGGTTTTCAACCCATTTTTTGGGTTTTTTCCTGGGGTATTTTAGGCTCTTTTTGGATGTTTTTTGGGGTTTTCTTGTGGGGTTTTCGGGTTAGTTTTTGGGGCCATTTTTGGGGTTTTCTCCTGGGATTTTTATGGGTTTTTAGGGCTGCTTTTTGGGGCTTTTTCATGAGGCTTTCAGGGTTTTTAGGGCCTTTTTTTTTTTTTTTTTTTTGTTTTTTTCATGGCATTTCTGAGGTTTTCAGGGTCATTTTCTTGGGGGTTTTGTGGGATTTTTTTGTTTTCTAGTGGGGTTTTTGGGGCCATTTTTGGGTTTATTTTCATGGGGATTTTGGGAAAATTCATGGGGGTTTTTTGTGCAGTTTCTGGGTTATTTTTGGGGTGATTCAGGCCGTTTTTGGGGTTGCAGGACATCCCTCCTGCCTGCAGTTCTCGCTGGCCATGGCTGCAGCTGCTCGATCCTATCGCTGGCAATGCATCGAGTGCAAATCCTGCAGCCTCTGCGGGACTGCCGAGAATGATGTGAGTGACCAAAAATCATCCCAAAGTCATCCAAGATTCACCCCAAAATTCATTCCAATATTCACCCCAAAATCAACCCAAAAATCCTGAAATTCCACAACAA
The DNA here is from genome assembly GCA_024500445.1 of Entomyzon cyanotis. Classification (NCBI taxonomy): domain Eukaryota; kingdom Metazoa; phylum Chordata; class Aves; order Passeriformes; family Meliphagidae; genus Entomyzon; species Entomyzon cyanotis. The sequence continues at coordinate 100,348 of JAKEPQ010000504.1, read as the reverse complement.
ATTCACCCCAAAAATCCACCAAAATCCACCCTAAATTCACCCTGAAATTCACTCTGAAATACCCCAAAATCCACCCAGAAATCCCCAAAATTCACCCAAAATTAATCCTAAAAATCCACCCCAAAATTCACCCATAGATACCCAAAATCTCCACATCAAAATCCCCAAATTCCACCCTGAAATCCTGAAATTCCACACCAAATCCACCCCAAAATCCACCTAAATTAACCCAAAAATTCATCCCAAAATTCATCCCAAATAACCAAAATTCATCTTAAAAATCCTGCAAAATCCCCCCAAAATTCACCCCAAAACACTCAAATCTGCACCAAAATCCCAAAATTTCCATCCCAAAATTCCACCCCAAATCCACCCCAAAATACCCAAATTTCACTCCAAAACCCCCAAATTCCCAAATTCCTCCCAAAATCCCCAAAAATAAAAATAAAAAAACCTTTAAATTCCCTCCAAAAATACCTAAAATTCCGCAAAAATCCCCAACATCCCCTCCAAATCCCCTAAATTCCCCCAAAATCCCAAAAAAATCACTGAAAATCCCCAAAACTCCGCGTCAAAATCCCTAGAAAAATCCCCAAAATTCCCCCCAAAAATTCTTCCAAAACCCCAAAAAAACCCCAAAAAATCTAAAAAAATTTCAAAAAATTCCCCAAAAAATCCTAAAAAATTACCTAATCACTCAAAAAAAAAAAAAACCAACCCTCTAAAATCCTCCCCAAACAATTAAAAACAATCCCCGAAAAATTTTTAAAAAAAGGAAAAATCCCCCAAAAATTAAAAAAAATCATTAACTTTTTAAAAAATTTAATTAATTTTTTTTAATTTATTATATATTAATACAGTAATAAAAATATAATAATGAAAATAAAAATAATATATTTATAAATTTATCCATAAATATAGAAATAAATTGAATTTAAAAGATTAAGTTGAAAAAAAAATTTTAAAAATTAAATTTTAAAAAAAAATGCCTCTCCCCCAAAAAAATCCGAAAAGAATAAAAAAAAATTTTTAAAAATCCCAAAATCCCCTAAAATTCCCCAAATGTTCTGTTTCCCTGCAGGACCAGCTGCTGTTCTGCGACGATTGCGACCGAGGTTATCACATGTACTGCCTGAGCCCCCCCATGGCCGAGCCCCCTGAGGGTAGGATGGGAAATTTGGGAATTTTGGGGTGCTTGGGAGAGTCTGGGGAATTTTTAGGAATTTTTGGAGATTTTTTGGGGGGTTTTTTCTATTTTTTTTTTTTTTTTCGATTTTTGTACTCTTTTTGGATTTTTTTCTTTATTCTTTCTATTTTTTTAGGTTGTTTTTCTTTAATTTTCAGGGAATTTTTGGGGGGTTTAGGGACATTTTTTGAGCATTTATGGGGGATTTTTGGAGGAAGTTTTTGGAGAATTTTTGGGAATTTTTTGGCATTTTTGGGGGATTTTTTGCTGATTATTTAGGATTTTATGGGATATTTCTAGGATTTAAAAAACATTTTTGGGGAATTTTTTTTTATTTTCAGGGGCTTTTTGGGGGATTTTTAAGGGATTTTTTCTGGATTTTTTGGGGAATTTTTTGGGATTCTTTGGTGATTTTTTAGGATTTCTGGGGGAACTTTCTTGAATTTTTTTAGATTTTTTGGGACATTTTTGGTGATTTTTTGGGGATTTTAGGGGATTTGGAGTCCTGAGCCCCCGAGGGTAGGAAGTCAGGAATTTGGGTATTTTGGGATGCTGGGGAGTTTGGGGGATTATTGGGATTTTTGGGAACTTTTTTAAAATTTCTTGGGATTTTTTTGATTTTTTTTTTCGATTTTTTAAAATTTTTTTTAGGATTTTTTCCTAATTTTTGGTGATTTTTCTCCTATTTTTAGAGGATTTTTTTTCAATTTTTGGGGAATTTTTGGGGGATTTGGGAGGTGATTTTAGAGAGATTATTGGGGAAATTTTTGAGATTTTTTTGAAATTTTCTTGTAGTTTTAAAGATTTTTTTTTTTATTTTCAGTGATTTTTGGGGGAATTTAGGGGGATTTGGGGTCCTGAGCCCCCGAGGGTAGGAATTGGGGAATTTGGGATGTTTGGGGTATTTTTTGGGGATTTTTTTTGGATTTTTTTCGATTTTTTTTTGGATATTTTTTCGATTTTTTAGGATTTTTTAAAAATTTTTTTTTCTATTTTTTTAAGGATTTTTCTCCTATTTTTGGGGATTTGCTTCCATTTTTGGGGAATTTTGGGGGATTTGGGAGGTAATTTTAGGGAGATCATTGAGGAATTTTATTGGATTTTTTAAGGGATTTTTTAGGATTTTTTGGGATTTTTTTCAATTTTTTAAAAAGTTTTTTTTAGGTTTTTTTAAATTTTGATGATTTTTCTTCTGTTTTTGGGGGGATTCTTTTTGGATTTTTGGGGGATTTTTTGTCGATTTAAAAAAAAATTTCTAAGGAATTTTTGGGGATTTTTTGTGGAATTCTCTGGAATTTTTGTGGAGTTTTCTGGATTTTTGGGGAATTTGGGGGAAATTTTTTTTATCTTTTGGGATTTTTTTTCCATTTTTTTCAATTTTTTCGGATTTTTAAAAATTTTTTGTTGATTTTTAGGGATTTTAGGGGGGATTTTAGAGTGATTTTCAGGGAATTTTTGGGGATTTTTTTGGGATTTTTCTGATTTTTTTCTGGAGTTTTAGGTGATTTTTTTGGTGATTTTTCTTCTATTTTTGGGGGATTTTTAAGGCTTTTTTTTGGAATTTCTTAAGGAACTTTTGGGGATTTTTTCCAGAGTTTTCTGCAATTTTTTGGGGGGAATTTTGGTGATATTTTTTTTATTTTTAGGGGTATTTCTTGGGATTTTTTTTTTTTATTATTTTCTTGATTTTAAGGGGATTTTAAGGGGATTTGGGGTGCTGAGTCCCCCAAGGGTAGGTGGGGAAATTTGGGATGTTTGGGGTGTTTGGTGGAGTTTGAGGAATTTTGGGGATTTTTTTTTTTATTTTTAGAATTTTTTCCCATTTTTTCCTAATTTTTTCTGGGGTTTTGCCTTTTTTTTTTCTATTTTTCTTAGGGTATTCCTTTAATTTTGGGGGGATTTTTTGAGGATTTTTTTTTGATTTTTAAGGAGGATTTTAGGGAATCTTTTGGGATTTTTCTGGGATTTTTCAGGATTTTTTGGGGAGATTTTTTTTTTCAATTTTTTTCATATTTCTTAAATTTTTTTTTTTAATTTTTGGGTGATTTTAGGGGGAAATTTTGGGGGGATTTTGGGGTCCTGAGCCCACTGAGGGAATTCTGGGAATTTCAGGAAATTTCAGGAATTTTTGGGAACTTTTTGGGATTTTGGGGCATTTGGAGCCAGACTTGGGGAGATTTTGGGGGAAAATTAGGATTTTGGGAGAATTTGAGGGAATTTTGGGAGATCTTTGGGAAATTTGGGGGTTTTTTAGGATTCCAGGGTGGTTTGAGGGGATTTTGGAGGAACTTTTGGGCAAATCTTGTGGGAATTTTGTGGTTTTGTCATTTTCTGTGCAATTTGAGGGAATTTTGTTGGATTTTTTCTGCTTCCGGTGGAGGAAATTTGGGGGAATTTTTGGGGAATTCGTTGCAATTTTTGAGATTTCATTGGGATTTGCTGGGATTTGGGATTTGGAGTCTCTTGTGAAATTTCGGGGGGAAAATCCTGAATTTTTTGTGGGAAAATCCTGAACTATCTGGGTGGAAATTCTGAATTTGTTGGGTGAAAATCCCCAAATTTTGGGGTGTAAATCCTGAAAATTTTGGAGTGGAAATCTCAAATTTTTTGGGTGAAAATCCCAAAATTTCTATGTAAAAATCCAAATTTTTGGGTGAAAATCTCATATTTTCAGCTAAAAATCCCGGATTTTTTCAAGTAAAAATCTGGGATTTGTTTGGGGTGAAAATCCCATTTTTTTTTGGCTAAAATACTGAATTTTTGGATGAAAATCCTGGAATTTTTGGGCAAAAATCCCAGATATTTTGTGTGAAAACCCCGAATTTTCTGGGAGAAAATCCTGAATTTTTTTTTGTGAAAATATGGAAGTTTCTAGGTAAAAATCCGAATTTTTTAGGTGAAAATCCCAGATTTTTGGATGAAAATCCCGGAGTTTTTGGGGTAAAAATCCGGGATTCTTTTTGTGTTAAAACCCCAAAATTTTCGGGCTGAAATCCTGAATTTTTTTGGCTAAAATCCCCAATTTTTGGGTTTTTTTGCAGGGAGCTGGAGTTGCCATCTGTGCCTGAGGCAGCTGAAGGAAAAAGCCTCAGCCTTCATCACCCTCACCTAGGAGCCCCAAAAACCCCCAAAAACCCCCCCCAAAAAAACCCAAAAAAATCCCCAAAAATCCCCAAAAAATTAAAACTAAAAAAAAAACCCTGCCCCCCCCCAAAAAAACCAAAACAAGTTTCAAAAAAAGCCCCAAAAAACCCCAAAAAATACCCCAAAAATCCCCAAACCCCCAAATTTCTTAAAACCCCCCCAAAATTTTTTTAAAACCCCCAAAACCCCCCAAATAAGCCCAACCCCCCAAAAAAACCCCCCAAAAGCCCCAAAATTCCAAAAAAAGCCATAAAAGCAGCAGGGGGTTGGGGGGGGAAATTTTGGGGTTTGAAATTTTGGGGTGAAATGTTGCATGATGGGAAAAATTGGGGGGGAAATTCCTCCTGCATCCCAAAAAATTTTGAGGGATTTTTTTTTATTTTTTAAAAATGTGGAGGGATTTTTTTGGATTTTTAAAATTTTTTTTTATTTATTTTTGTTTTAGAATTGTTTCTGTGATTTTTTTTTTTTTGTAATTTTTTTGTGATTTTTTGGGTGATTTGTGGTGATTTTTTGGGAATTATTTGGAATTTTTAAACTTTTTGGTGATTTTTAAATTTTTCTTTGTGATATTTTGGGATGTCTTTGGAATTTTTTGTGATTTTTAATTTTTTTGTGATTTTTTTAAATTTTTTTTCTGGGTTTTTGGTAATTTTTTGGTGATTTTAAAAAATTCTTTGTGATTTTTAAAATTTTTCTATTTTTTTTAATTTTTGTTGATTTTTTTGGTGATTTTTGGGGGTTTTTTTGAGATTTTTTTAAAGATATTTTGAAATTGTTGTGATTTTAAAAAAATTATTAATTTTAAAATTTTTGGTGATGTTTTTCTTTATTTTTTGGAGATTCTTGGGGGGTTTTGGTGATTTTTTAATATTTTTAAAAATTTTTTGTGATTTTGAAAAAATTTTTTGTGAGTTTTAAAAAAATTTTGTTATTTTTTGGAATTTTTTGTGATTTCAAAAAAATTTTAATTTGTAAAAAGAAATTTTTTTTTCATTTTGGGGGGATTTTTTTTTCTATTTTTTGGGAGCTTTTTTGTTTTTTCCTCCTATTTGGGTTCATGGTGTTTTTAAGGGGAGGGAAAGGAAATTTTTTGGGGATTTTTTTGGGTTTTTTTTGGGTTTTCCCCCAGTTTTGGGGTCCTTTTCCCATTTTTGGGGTGTTTTTTCCCATTTTCGGGCTCTTTTGCCCCAAAACTCGTGTTGTGCTGATTTCTGTGCTGTTGGTGTTTTGTGCAGTAAAAAACTGAAAAATTAAACAATTTTGGGGTTTTTCTGCCCCCCTGAGTCAGTGTGAGAAATCTGCCCGGATTTGGGGGAAAAATGGGAATTTTGGGAAAAAATGGGGATTTCGGGGGAAAAAATGAGAAATTTTGGGGAAAAAAGGGAAATTCGGGGGGAAAATGTGAATTTTGGGGGAAATTTAGGGGGGAAATGAGAAATTTGGGGGGAAAATGAGAATTTGGGAAGAAAATTGGAACTTTTGGGGGAAATTTAGGGGGGAAATGAGAAATTTCAGGAAAAAATGGGAAATTTGGGGAGGAAATCCCAAAATTTCGAGGAAAAATTGGGAAATTTGGGGATAAAATGGGCAGCATTTCTGGGGGGGAAATCCAGAATTTGGAGGAAGAAATCCCAAAGTTTGGGGGAAAATATGAGAAATTTCTGGGGGAAATACTGGAATTTGGAGGAAAATAGGAAATTTGGGGCAAAATGTTGGAATTTGGGGACAAAATGGGAAATTTGGGGGGAAAATCAGAAATTTGGGGGAAAATGAGAAATTTGGGGAGGGAAATGGGAAATTGGGGGAAAATCCCAAGATTTTAGGGGAAAACTTCAGAATTTGGGGGGGAAATGAGAAATGTTGGGGAAAAATGGGAAATTTGGGGAGGAAATTCCAAAATTTTGGGGGAAAATGTCAATTTTGGGTCAAGATCGGGTGAAATTGTCCATTTTTGGGTCAAGTTTGGGCAAAATTGGTGATTTTTGTGGCGGGATTGGGAGAAATGTTGATTTTTTGGTCAAAATGGGGAGAAGTTCTTCATTTTTGGGGGGAAATGGGGCAAGATGGGGCTAAAGATGTTAATTTTGGGGCAAAACTGGTCTGGGTTGGGCAAAAAACAAGGCAAAATTGGTAAAAAATGCTCATTTTTTGGTTCCAGATTGGGGAAAATCACTGATTTTTTGAGCTAAGATTGGTCAAAAGAGCTAATTTTGCGTCAAGAATTCGGGAAATTATTCATTTTTTGGGAAAATGGGACAAGATTGGGCCAATTGTGTCATTAATTCCCAAATTTTTGGGTGTTTTTCCCTCATTTTTTGGTGTTTTTTCCCTATTTTTGGACACTCGCGGTGCAGCCAAGATGGCGGCGGCGAGGCCAAGATGGCGCCGCACCCTTTCCGTACAGCAAAATGGCGGCGCCGATTGGGAACTACAAAAATGGCGGCGCCCATATACTAACATGGTGTAATGCGCATGCGTAGTAAATTTTCCGCCTTGTTGGCGTGGTTTTCGCGATTCAGACCAATGAGCGGTGAGGATAGGCGTGGCCAAGCGTTGCCAAGGCAACGGTAATGCGGAAAAGAGTCGCGCATGCGCAGTTGGGGGCGGGAAGGTCGGGTGAGAGATTTTGGGGAATTTAGGGAATTTATGGGAATTTTGGGGGAAATTTGGGGAATTTCTGGGAATTTGAGGGAAATTTGGGGAATTGGGGGAGGTGAGGGGGGTGGGGGTTGCAGGAAGTAGCGGGAGGGATAACGGGGAGGATTAGGGGGGATTTGGGTAGAAAACATGGGATTTTGGGGGAAATAATGGGAAATTTGGGGTGAAATTGGGGGGAAATGGAGGATTTGGGGGAATGTTGGGGTGGATTTGGGAGGATTTCGGGTGATTTCAGGCAGATTTTGGCGCTAGTTTTTCGGTGTATTCCAGCTCTCCCCGGGCTGATTTTTGGGGTGATTTTGGGGTGATTTCGGGATGAATATTGTGTGGATTTGGAGTAATTTCGGGCTGATTTTGGGGTTCCCCGAGCTGATTTTTGGGCTGATTTTTGGGTGAATTTCGATGTGATTTTGGGGTGATTTCGGCGGATTGTGGGGGTGATTTTGGGGTAATTTTGGATGATTTCGGGGTGATTTGGAGCCAATTTTGGAGCAGTTTTTTTTGTCCATTCCAGCTCTCCCCGAGCTGATTTTTGTGCTGATTTTGGGTGGATTTTGGGGTTCTCTGAGCTGATTTTTGGGGTGATTTCGGCATTTGGAATTCGGCATTCGGAATTCGGCATTCGGAATTTGAGGTGATTTTTTTGTCCATTCCAGCTCTCCCCGGGCTGATTTTTTGGGTAATTTTGGGGTGAATTTCGATGTGATTTTGGGGTGATTTCGGGCTGATTTTTGGGGTAGTTTTGTGTGATTTCGGGTGATTTTCGGTGTAATTTGGGGTGAATTTTGGAGCACATTTTTTTGTCCATTCCAGCTCTCCCCGCGCTGGTTTTTGGGCTGATTTGGGGATATTTTGGGTGATTTCGGCCAATGGCAGAGCTCCATCTCCTCGGGCAGATCGAGGGAGCCTCAGGGTTCTCCCAGCGGCGCCTCTTCTGCAAGTGGGGGCTGCACGCCGGTGAGAGGATTTGGGGGAATTTGGGGGATTTGGGGTGAATTTGGGGCATTTTAGGAGGATTTTTGGGGGTTCCGGATGGGATTAGGGGGATTTCGGGGGGAGTTGGGGATCCCAGGTGGGATTTAGGGTGAGTTTGGGGTTTTTGGGGGGATTTTTGGGAATTTGGGGGGATTTTGGGGGTCCTGCAGTGGACTTGGGGGGAATTTGGGGGTCCTGGGGGATCTGGGGAGTCCCAGGTGGGATTTGGGGTGATTCTGGGGCTCCACAGGTGGGATTTTGGGGGAATTTGGGAGGATTTTGGGCGTCCTGGGTGGATTTTGGGGCAAATTTGGGGGTCCAGGATTGGATTTGGGGGGATTTTGTGAGTTCCAGCTGGGATTTGGGGGGGAATTTGGGGCGATTTGAGGGAATTTTGGGTTTCCTGGGTGGGATTTGGGGATCCCAGGTGGGATTTTGTGGCTTTTTTGGGGTTTTGTGGAAATGTTAGCTGGACTTTTATGAGGGTTTTTAGCGTTTTTGTGGCGGTTTTTTGGTTTTTCTTTGGGGTTTTTTTTGGTTTTTTTTTATTTTGGGGTTTTTTGTGTTCCCATGTGGGATTTTGGGGTGATTTGGGTTTTTGCCCTGCTGTCCCCCAGGCGCTGCCTGGACGCTGCTGGCCGGGGTGGCGGCGGGGCAGACACAGCTCGATGACCCACAGGTGGACGATGAGGCGCACTGGGGACACCCGCTGGACATCCACCTGGGGACAAAGGGGCTGCAAGGTGACACGGCGACACTGGGACATCGTGGGGACGTTGGGGACAATGGGGACGTTGAGGGGATTTGGGGATATTGGGGACATTGGGAGGCATTGGGGACATTGGGGATGTTGGGAATATTGGGGACAATGGGGTCCCCAAGTGTCCCCAGGTGTTCCTAGGATGTCCTTAATGTCCCCAATGTCCCTAAAATCCCCCCAAACCCCAAAATTCCCCAAATCCCAACTCCCCCGATATTCCAATGATGTCCCCAACATCCCCACAATGCCCCCAGTTACTCTCTATATTCCTGATGTCCCCAATAATGTCCCCAACACCCCAAATGTCCACAATGTCCCCAATATCCCTAATGTCCCCAATTTCCCCAACACCCCAGCATCACTTAAATGTCCTCAATGTCCCTAGTGTCCCCACAATGTCCCCAATGTCCTCAATGTCCCCAGTGTCCCCAACACCCCCAATGTCCCCACTGTCCCCAGGCTGGCCCAAGCTGCTGCTGGAGGTGTGGCACGTGGATTTCTGGGGTCGCCTGGGCCTGTCCGGCTATGGCGTGTGCCACGTCCCCAGCGCCCCGGGCTGTCACCACCTCGCCGTGGCCACCTGGCGCCCGCGGGGACACTGGGGACACCGGCTGCTGGGGACACAGGCGCCGCCGCAGCTGCGCGTCCCCGAGGCGGCGGTGACAACGGCAGGGGACAGGTTCAGGCTGAGGACAGAGGCGGCGGGGACTGTCCGGCTGAGCCTGGCGGTCATCAGCAGGAACTTTGGCCGCTTCGGGGTGGCGGCGTGACATCGGAATTCGGGGACACTGGGGACATCGGGGTGGTCATCTGATACTGGGGACTTTGAACTGGGGACATTAAATGATGTTAAAGGTCATTTCTGACCATTGGAATGGTTGTGTGACTTCAGAATTGGGGACAGTGGGGACATTGGATGTCCACCAGGAATGAGGCCTTGGAGTCACTCTGGGGACACTGGGGTCATTGGGGACATCGGGCTGGTCGTGTGACATTGGGGACATCGAATTGGGGACATTAAAGGACATCACAATGGCTTTAGGACCCCAAAATTGGGGACATTGGAGTGATTGTGTGACTTCAATATTGGAGATGTTGGGGATATTTGGGACCTTGAGGTCGTTGGGGTCACTCTGGGGACATTTGGGGACATCAGGCCAGGACAGGTTCAGGCTGAGGACAGAGGCAGCTGGCAGCATCCGGCTGAGCCTGGCGGTCAGCAGCAGGAACTTCGGCCGCTTCGGGGTGGCGGCGTGACCTTGGGGACACTGGGGACATTGGGGACATTGAATTTGGGGACATTAAAGGATGTTAAAGGACATTGGGCAGGTTGTGTGAGTTCAAAATTGGGGATATTGGGGACATTGGATGGACATTGGATGACCATCCGGAATGAGGCCTTGGGGTCGCTCTGGGGACACTGAGGACATCGGGGTGGCTATGTGACATTGGGGACATTAAGGGACATCGGAATGGCTTTAGGACCCCAAAACTGGGGACATTAAAAGACACTGAGGTGGTTGTGTGACATCAGGGACATCAGGGACACTGGGGACAAAGATGAGATTTTGGGGTCACTGTGGGGTCACTTTTGGCTCACTTTGGGATGAGAATTTGGGGTCACTTTTGGGTCACTTTGGAATGAGATTTTGGGGTCACTGGGGCCACTTTGGGGTCACTCTGGGGTCACTCTGGTGTCACTCTGAATCCCCAGAATTTGCTGTCCCCTTCCTCCTTTTTCCCCTCCCCACTTTGCATCCCCAAATTCAATTTTTGTCACCAATTTTTTTTTAATTTTGGGGGGAGGAGCCCCAAATTTGGGGGGGAAGGGGCCCACGGGGTTTTCCCTCCCCCAGCCGCAGGGCCTCCCCTCCCCCCCGCCTTGTTCCGGAGGGGAAACTGAGTCACGGCGGGGGGAGGGGAAGGGAAATTTGGGTGTCTGAGCTGCTTCCGGAGGGGAGGGGAGGGGAGAGCTCCAAAAAACCAAAATTCTGTCGCCGAAATTGTCGGAAATGTCCCCAGAAATCCTCCTTTGGAATTGCCTGAAAATGACCAAAAATCTCCCCAAAAAATCGTCATTTAAAATCTTCTAAAAAGAAAAAAAAACTCCCCAAAAATCCTCTAAAATCCCCCCAAAAATTTTTATAAAATCTCCCCAAAATCCCCCCAAATCCTCCTTCAAAAACCTCTAAAAATAAAATCTCCCCCCAAAATCCCCAAAAATCCTCCATCAAAATCCTCTAAAAATAAAAAAAAATCCCCAAAAATCACCCCAACCCCCCCCCCAAAACCGTCCTTTGAAATTGGCTGGAAAGGAAAAAAAAATTCCGTTTAAACTCGTTTTTCCAAATCACCTAAAAATTAACAAAAATCCCCCCGGGGTAGGGGAGGGGCAGGGCAGGGGTCTCCCCTCCCCCCGCCGCTTCCTGGGTGGGGCAGCCGGAGGAGGGAGAGAAATCGGCGAAAAAAGGAGAAATCGGCAAAAAACAGAGAGGAGGAGGAGAGAAAAAGCCCAAAAAGCGAAAATGGACAGGAAAGGGGGAGCGGGAAGGCGCGGGACGAACCGGGAGTGACCCGGGACAGGCGGGAGCGAACCGCGACGGGTGAGGAGCGAGCGGGACTGAGCCGGGACTGAGCCGGGAAGGAGGAGAGACAAGCGGGACCGAACCGGGACAAGCAGGAAGGAGCGGGGACTACCGGGACTGACCCGGGACTGGTGAGGAACAAGCGGGACAGAACTGGGACTGAACCGGGACAAGCGGCAAGGACCGGGAACCACTCGGGACCAGCCGGGAACGGGACAGGGAGAGACGGGACTGAAGCGGGACAAACCGGGATCGAGCTGGGGACGAGCAGGACCACCCGGGGCTGAACCGGGAAGGAGCGGGACTGAACCGGGACTGGTCAGGGACAAAGCGGGACCACCGGGGAAGGACCAGGGACCGAACCAGGACAAAGTGGGGCTGAGCCGGGACCGAACCGGGACAAGCGGGAAGGAACGGGACTGGTGAGGGACAAGCGGGATTGACCTGGGACTGCTCAGGGATTGAACCGGGACCAGCGCAGGTCAGCCGGGAGCACCCGGGAAGGAGCGGGACGGAGCAGAAACGAGCCAGGAGCGAACCGGCCCGGACGGAGAAGGACCGGGAGCAGCCGGGGACATCCGGGAGTAGCCGGGCCAAGGAGGAAGGAAGGACCGGGACTGGTGAGGGACAAGCGGGACTGACCCGGGACTGAACTGGGACTGAGCCGGGACTGAACTGGGACTGAGCCGGGACTGAACTGGGACTGAACTGGGACTGGTCTGGGACAGCTGGGAAGGATCGGGAACCACCCGAGACCACCGGGAACGGGACAGGGAGAGCCGGGACAAACCGGGACAAACCGGGACTGCTCAGGGACGAGCAGAACCAAAGTCGGACCGGCCCGGGATAACCGGGACCGACCCGGGACTGGCCGGGAGCGGCTGGGGACAAGCGGGGCTGAGCCGAGACCGCCCGAGGCCAGCAGGGGCCACCGGGAAGGAGCGGGACTGGTCCGGGACAAGTGAGACTGACCCGGGAGTGACCAGAGAGCAGCCGGGACCGGCCGGGGACAAGGGGGAAGGACCGGGAACAAGCGGGACTGAACCGGGACCGAACCGGGACAGCCGGGACCCAACAGGGACAAAGCGGGACTAGTGAGAGACGAACCGGGAGCAGCCGGGAACGAGACAGGGATAAACCGGGACAAGCAGGAAGGACCGGGACCGAGCCGGGACTGGGGAGGGACAAGCGACACTGAACCGGGAAGGAGCGGGACAAGCGGGACCAGCCGGGGCTGAACCGGGACTGGTCCGAGACAAAGCGGGGCCGACCCGGGAAGCGAAACCGGGCAGCGGAACTGAGGCGGGAGGGAAACCCGGGGGGTTCCGACTGGGGGGCGTGGCTCGGGTTTGGCCCGGCATTGAGGGGGTTAAACCCCGGGTTTAGGGGCTTTATCCCAATTTTAGGGGTTTTTTTCCCCGGTTTCAGCGTTTTATCCCGGTTTTAGGGAGTTTTTCCCCTTGCCAGGGGGTGTGTCCCGATCCAGGATGGTTTAATCCGTTCCGCTCCGGGTTCGTCCCACTCCAGAGCGCTTGTCGCGGTTTCAGGGGCTTTTCCCGGTTTCAGTCCGGGTTTATCCCGGTTTTATTGCGATTTATCCCGGTTCAAAGGGCTTTATCCCATTCCTGCTCAGCTTTCACCAATCCCGAGGGCTTTTTCGCGGTTTCTCCCGTTTTTCCCGATTTGTCCCGGTTCATCCCGTTTTCCCCTGCTTTATCCCCATCCCGAGAACTCTCTCCCGGTTCCTCCCGGTTTTTCCCATTTTCCCCCAGTTTCTCCCATTCCCTCGAGCTTCATCCCGGTTTTGTCTTTTTTTCCCAGGTTTTAACCCATTCCGAGAGCTTTCTCCCTGTTCTCCTAGGAATTTTTTCCTGTTTTCGCCTCCTTTTCCCATTTCATCCTCGTTTCTCCCGCTTTATCCCCCCTTTCCCCTCTTTCTCCCTCTTTCTCCCAGTTTATTCCACTTTCTCCCGCTTTTCTCCATTTTATCCTGGTTTTTTCCCACTCCCTCGAGTTTTATCCCGCTTTCTCCCTCTTTCTCCCGCTTTTTCCCGTTTTGTCTCAGTTTCTCCCACTCCCTCCATCTTTTTCCCTGTTTTTCCCGTTTTAACCGTCTTTAACTCATTCCCGAGAGCTTTTTCCCACTTTATCCCTGTTTTTCCAGGTTTTATTCCGCTCCCTCGAGCTTTATCCCTGGTTTTCCTGCTTTATCCCACTTTCTCCCGCTTTTTCCCATTTTATCCAGCTTTTTCCCGCTTTATCCCGGTTTCTCCCACTTCCTCGAGCTTTATCCCACTTTTTCCCATTTTATCCCGGTTTTATCCCCCTTTATCCCATTTTGTCCTGGTTTTCTCCCACTTTATCCCATTTTTTCCTAGTTTTCTCCCCCTTTATCCCATTTTATCCTAGTTTTATCCCCCTTTTCTCCATTTTCTCCGCGATTTTTCCCCCTTTCTCCCCTCCCTCCGCACCATGCCCTTCCTCGTCCTTGCTCTCCTCCTCCTCCTGCCCGGCCCGTCGCTGTCGCTCTCCTCGTGCCGCAGCCTGGACCTGGACCTGGCTCGCCTCAAGCGCATCGAGGCCGTGCGCGGCCAGATCCTCAGCAAGCTGCGGCTGCCCGAGCCGCCCGGCGGAGCTCCGGGAGAGGGAGACGCCGAGGAGCTCCGAGCTCTGCCCGAGGAGCTCCGCGCGCTCTACAACTCCACCCGGGAGCTGCTGCGCCAGAGGAGCAGGGAGAGGATCACCGAGCAGGAGGAGCAGGAGGAGTACTATGCGAAAGAGCTGATGAGGTTTCCCATGGAGACACCTGGGGAAGGTGAGTGAGAAGGTAATTCCTGGTTTTAAGGGGTTAAATCCGGGTTTTAGGGGAAAAAAATCTGGTTTTAGGAGGGTTTTTCCTGGTTTCAGGAGAAAAAAATCCGATTTTAGGACGGTTTTTTGCCAATTTTAGAGGGTTTTTTTTTTGGTTTTGGGATTTTTTCCCACAATTTTAGGGGGATTTTCCGGGTTTCAGGGATTTTTTCCCGGTTTTAGGTATTTCTCCCATGGTCTTATGCTGGTTTTTTCTGATTTTAGGAGGTTTTTTCCAGTTTTAGGGTTTTTTTCCTCTGATTTCAGTTGGGTTTATCCCAGTTCCGGACAAGTTTTTTTGATTTTAGGGTTTTTTCCCCAGTTCCAGTTGGTTTTAGGGGTTTCAGGGTTTATCCGGAGTTGGGGCCGTGAAAGGGTTAAATCCTTGTTTTAGGGGAAAAAATCTGATTATTGGAGGTTTTTTTCCCATTTTAGGAAGGTTTATCCCTATTTTTGGTGGTTTTTTCCCAGTTTTAGGGAAAAAAATCCGATTTTTGATGGTTTTCTTTCCAGTTGTAGAGGGCTTTTTTCTGGTTTTTGGATTTTTTCCTTTGGTTTTAGTGGGTTTTTCCCCCTAAACCAGGTTTATCCCGGTTTTAGGGTTTTTATTCCCCTATTTTAGGGTCTTTTTTCCAGGTTTTATGTGTTGTTTTCTCAGTTTTAGGAGGTTTTTCCCCAGTTTTAGTGTTTTTCCCCCACGGTTTTAGGGTTTTTTTTCTCAACGTTAGGGTTTTTCCCCAGTTCCAGTTGGGTTGATCCCAGTTTTGGACAGTTTTTTCCCAGTTTTAGAGGTTTTTTTCTGACTTTAGGGTTTATTCCCAGTTTTAGGGTTTTTCCCCGTTTTCAGGCAGTTTGTCCCCATTGCAGACTTTGGGGCCATGGGGACACCCTGAAGGGACAGAGGACACCAAGGGGGACAAGGTGGCCCTGAGGTGACCCTGAGGTGACCTCAGTGACCCTGGTGGCCCTGGTGACCCCAAGGTGACCTCAGTGACCCCATGATGGCCCCATGGTGACCTCAGGGACCCTGGTGACGCCAAGGTGACCTCAGGGACCCTGAGGTGACCTTGCTGACCATGGGAGACCTCAGTGACCCATGGGTGACCATGTGACCCTGGTGGCCATGGGTGACTGAGGTGACCTCAGTGACCCCGATGACCCCAAGGTGACCTCAGTGACCATGGGTGACCTCAGTGACCCATAGGTGACCCTGGTGACCCCAGGATTACCTCAGTGGCCTCAGTGACCCATAGGTGACCATGGGTGATCCTGGTGACCATAGGTGGTCCTGGTGGCCATGGGTGACCTCAGTGACCCATAGATGATCCTGGTGACCCCAGGGTGACCTCAGTGACCCATAGGTGACCATGGGTGACCATGTGACCCTGATGACCCTGGTGCCGCATAGGTGGTTCTGGTGACCCCAAGGTGACCTCGATAACCCTAAGGTGACCTCAGTGACCCACAGGTGGTCCTGATGACCCTGAGATGGTCCTGGTGACCTCAGTGACTCTGGTGGCCCCAAGGTGGTCCTGATCACCCCAAGGTGACCTCAGTGACCCTGGTGACCATGGGTGACCCTGGTGAACCTGATGACTCTGGTAGCCCATAGGTGACTGAGGTGACCATGGGTGACCTCAGTGACCATAGATGACCCTAAGATGGTCCTGATGACCCTGGTGACCATGGGTGACCATGATGACCCTCATGACCTCAGTGACCCCAAGGTGGTCCTGGTGACCCCAAGGTAACCTCAGTGACCTTGGTGACACATGTCTCTGTTGAGCCTGCTAGCAGAGAAGAGATCCCGGATTCTCAGCGTGGCATAGAAAAGAGAGCTTTATTGTTTTGATTCCAACCTATGTAGGCTTTTCAGAGGTCACCCAGATCGGTCAGTCAGAAACCTCCCCCTAGGCCTGATTGGCCAGGCCTGAACTGCCCAAATCTCGAGACACTGTTCTAACAACATCCAAACTTTATCTTTGTTTATAAAACACAGAAGGAATTCTCATGGGAAAACCTGTGCTAGCCACAGACCCTGATGACCCTGGTGGCCATGGGTGACCGAAGTGACCATGGGTGACCTCAGTGACCCCAAGGTGGTCCTGGTGACCATGGATGACCCTGGTGGCCCCAAGATGGTCATGGTGGCCATGGGTGGTTCTGGTGACCCATGGGTAACCCTGGTGACCCCAAGGTGACCCCAGTGACCCCTGGCTGACCCCTTGGTGTCCCCTCAGGTCCCCTGGAGCGCTGGCGCCCAACCCCCCGCAGCCTCTTCTTCGTGTTCAACGTCAGCAGGGTGAGGGCGGAGCTTGGCCACGCCCTGCTGAGCCGGGCCGAGCTGCGCATGCTCAGACAGGGGACAGCGCCGGTGACGTCATCGGGGGACATCGCAGGGGACATCGCAGGGGACATCGCAGGGGACACTGGGGACAGAGCAGCGAGTTGAGCTCTACCAGGTGGGTACAGAGACTGGGGACATTCGTGACATCATTGGGGACATTAGGGATGTTTGGGATATTGAGGATATTGGGATGTTGGGGACACTAGGGACATTGGGGACGATGGGGACATTGGGGATACTGGGGACATTAGGGACATTGGGGACATTTAGGGGATTTGGGGACACTGGGGACACAGGGACAACATGACGTCACAGCTGCAGTGACACAAAATTTGGGGACCACGATGGAGCCCAAGATCAGCTCCCCAAATGTCCCCAATTTCCCCATTGTCCCCAATGACCCAATATCCCAACGTCCCCAACGTCCCCAATGTCCCCAATGTCCCAATGTCCCCAAATGTCCCCAACATCCCCAATATCCCCAATGTCCCCAATGTCCCCAGATCCCCTAAATGTCCCCAAATGTCCCCAACATCCCCAGTGTCCCCAACGTCCCCAATGTCCCCAGGGCTATGGCAATTCCTCCTGGCGATTCCTCCAAGGTCGCTCAGTCAGTGTCACCGCTGAGGATGAGTGGCTTTGGTTTGATGTCACCGACAGTGTCCAGCAGTGGCTGCGCGGCTCAGGTGAGGGAAAATCCCCAAATCCCTGAAATTCCTACCAAAATCCCTGAAACTCCATCGAAATCTCTGAAATTCCCAGAATTGCTGTCAAGATCCCCAAAATTTCCACGAAAATTCAAAAAAAATCCCAATGAAATAGGACAAAATTCAACAAAATCACCCCAGAAATTCCACCACAATCTCTCTGAAATTCACAACAAAATTCCCACCAAAATCCCCAAAATTCCCATCAAAATTCCCACCAAAATATGACGAAGTCTTTAAAAATTCCCACCAAAATAGGACAAAAATCAACAAAATCGCCTCCCAAAATTCCCACCAAAATTCCAATCAAAATGCCTGAAATTTCCACTAAAATTCCCACTAATATACAACAAAATCTCCAAAATTCCCACTGAAATACAAAAAGATTCCACCAAAATATGACAAAATTCAACAAAATTCCCCAAAAATCTGACAGTGTCCAGCAGTGGCTGCGTGGCTCAGGTGAGGGAGAGATCCCAAAATCCCTGAAATTCCCAAAATTCCCATCGAAATCCAACCAAAATCATTGAAATTCCCATCAAAATCCCCAAAATTTCCATGAAAATTTAAAAAAATCCTAACAAAATAGGACAAAATTTGACAAAATTGCCCCAGAAATTCTGCAATTCCCATCAAAATCCCCAAAATTCCCATTGATAGCCCCAAAATTCCCACTAAAATCCCCCAAAATCCAAACAATTCCCACCAAAATCCCCCAAATTCCCACCGAAATATGACAAAAATTCAATAAAATCCAACAAATTCCCAGTGAAATAAAAGAAATCCAACAAAATTCCCAAAATCTGACAAAATCCCCTGAAAAGCCCCAAAATTCCCCCAAATTCCCAAGAAATCCTGAAAATTCACCCAAATCCCCCTAAAATCCTTATAAAATCCACCCAATCCCCCCAAATTCCCCAAAAATTCCCCCAAACCCCACAAGATTTTAAAAAACTGCCCAAAATATCCCAAATCCCCCAAAATTAAAAAAAAATTCCCCAAATGTCCCCCAAAATTCTGAAAATCCACCCAAACCCCTCCCAAATTTCCCCCAAAAAATCAGCAAAATCCCTTTGAAAATCCTCTAAAAAATCCCCCCAAACTTCCCCCAAAAAATTCCCAAAGAATTTCCCCAAAATCACCAAAAAACTTCCCCAAAAATTCCCCAAAATTCCCCACCAAACCCTGCAAATCAAAAATAAAGGTCAAAAAAACTTCTCCAGAAATTCCCAAAAAATTCCCCCAAGTTCCCCAAACACTCCCAAAATCCCGAATTCCGCAGAGGCTCTGGGAGTTTTCCGGCTGAGCGTTCACTGTCCCTGTGAGCCTGGAGGGGATGAGGAGCCAAACCTGAAAATCACCATCGAAGGTAAACAATTTGGGGCATTTGGGACATTTTTAGGAATTGGGGGAATTTTTGGAGATTTCTTGGGATTTTGGGGGGATTTTTTGGGAATTGGGGGATTTTTTAGGAATTGGGGGAATTTTTGGGGATTTCTTGGGATTTTTTGGGGATGTTTTGGGAATTTTTTTTGAATTTTAAAAAAATTTTTAGGGGGATTTTGGGATTTTTAAAATTTGTTTTTAATTTTTTTTGGTGGGATTTTCGGCAATTTTTGGGGGAAATTTTTTTGGGTACTTTTAATTTTTTTTTTTTTGGGGGGGGGGGGATTTTGTCATGTTTTGGGATTTGGTTTTTTTATTTCTTCCTTAGAGTTGGGGGATATTTTGCCATTTTTTGGGGGAATTTTTGGTTTTTTTTTCATTTTTTAAAATTTCTTTTTTATTTTTTTATTTTGTGGGATTTTTTGAGATTTTTTTTATATTTTGGGGATTTTTTTTTAAATTATGTGGGATTTTTTTGAGTTTTGGGGGGATTTTTAATTTTTTTTTTTGGGGTGGGATTTTTGGAGAATTTTTTGGGATATTTTGGGGATTTTAAAAAATTTTTTAAATTTTGTGGGACTTCTTGAGATTTTTTAGGATTTTTAAAAAATTTTTTTTTAATTTTTTTTAATTTTAGGGGATTTTTGGGGGTGATTTTGGGATTTTTTTGGTGTTTTTTTAAAATTTTGTGGGATTGTTGGAATTTTTCTGGGTTTGTTTTTTTAATTTTGTACGATTTTCAGATTTTTTTTTATTATTTTGCGGGATTTTGGGGATTTTTTTTTAATCTTTTGGGAGACTTTCTGGGATTTTTGGGGGATTTTCTGGGATTTGGGGTGATTTTGGGGAGTTTATGGGATTTGGGGATTTTTAAAATATTTTTTTCTATTTTGTGGGATTTTCTGGGATTTCGGGGGGGAATTTTGGGGGATTTTTTTTGAGATTTCGGTGTCGCTGCTGTATTCCCAATGATGTCCCCCATGTCCCCAAATCCCCAATGTCCCCAAATATCCTCAATGTCCCCAAATTCTCCCCAAGTCCCCAATGTCCCCAATGATGTCCCCAATGTCCCCAGTGATGTCCCCAAATGTCCCCAATATCCCCAATGTCCCCAAATTCTCCCCAATGTCCCCATTGTCCCCAAATATCCTCAATGTCCCCAAATTCTCCCCGAATCCCCAATGTCCCCAATGATGTCCCCAATGTCCCCAGTGATGTCCCCAATGTCCCCAAATTCTCCCCAATGTCCCCATTGTCCCCAAATCCCCAATGTCCCCAACATGCCCAACGATGTCCCCGCTGTCCCCCGCAGGGTTCGACCAGCCCCGAGGTGACATGCAGGCCATCGCTCGCCGTCACCGCCGTGTCCCTCATGTCACCGTCATGGCTCTGCCGGCCGAGAGAGCCAAGGAGCTGCGTGGTCATCGACACCGGCGGGGGCTGGACAGGGACAGTGACCAGTCATGTGCGGGGTGAGCGACATCAGGGGGGACACTGGGGACAGTGGGGATGTTGGGGACATTGGGGATGTTGGGGACATTGCGGGATTTGGGGATATTGGGGATGTTGGGGATTAATTGAGATATTAGGGACATTGGGAGTGACTGGAATTGGGAAAAAGTTTTTAAAAATCCCAAAAAATCCCCCAGAAAGTTGCGAAAAATCTCCAAAAATATCGCCCAAATTCCATCACAATTCCAACCAAAAATTCCAACCAAAACCACCTCTCCCCCAAATGTGAAAAATCAATACAGAAACCCCCAAAAATCCCCCCAAAATCATAGAAAACCAAAAAATTGTGAAAAATCCATAAATTTTTTTTAAATCCCCCAAAATTTGTGAAACATGCCTTAAAATTCCAAAAAAAATCGTGAAAAATCCCCAAAAAATCGCAAAAAACCCTGAAAAAAAATTCTAAAAAATCCCCAAAAAATCCCCCAAAAATCCCCCAAAAGCTCAAAAAAAGTTGCAAAAAAACCCCAAAAACCCCATAAAAAATAATGAAAAATTAAAAAAACATCCCATAATGCAAGAAATCCCCAAATTTCCCATTTTTTTCTCAGTTCCAGCGAGCAGAGCTGCTGCATCCGCCCGCTGTGGATCGATTTCTGTCCCCCAAAATCCCTCAAAATCCTCCCGAAAATCCTGAAAAATAGCGAAAAATTGCCTAAAAATCCCCAAAATTGCAGGGGAAAAGAATTGCCAAAAAACCCCAAAAAATCCCAAAAATATAGCAAAAAAAAAAACCCACCAGAAAAAGCCCTCAAAAACTGAAAAAAGAAAAAACCCCAAAATTCCACGAAACCCCCTTGAAAATCCCCAAAAATCCAATAAAAATCGTAAAAAAAAGTGGAAAAAAATTGCCAAAAAATCCTCCAAAAATCACCAAAAAAAAAAAAAAATCCCCAAAAACCCCCTAAAAAATCCCAAAGAAATTGCAAAAAATGCCAAAAAAATTGCAAAAAACCCCAGAAAAAATACTGAAAAATTCCTAAAAAATCCTGAAAATTTCCTAAAAATTCCCAAAAATCCTAAAACCCCAAATTTCCCATTTTGTCTCAGTTCCAGCGAGCAGAGCTGCTGTGTCCACCCGCTGTGGATCGATTTCCGGCGCGACCTGCAGTGGAAATGGATCCACGAGCCGCGAGGCTACATGGCCAACTTCTGCGGGGGGCCGTGTCCCTACATCTGGAGTGCTGACAACCACTACAGCAAGGTGAGGCTTCAAAATGGGGCTGGGGGTGTTAAAAATAGGGAAAAGTTGGGGGAAAAAATGCGCCAAAAAATCCCCCCAAAAATCGCAAAAATACCCCAAAAATTGGGTCTGGGGAGTTAAAAATGGGTTTTGTCCTTTTATCTGGAGTGCTGAGAATCACTACAGCAAGGCGAGGGTTAAAAAATGTTCCAAACCCAAAAAAATCCCCCAAAATCACACAAAAAATCCCAAAGAAATTGCAAAAACAAAAAGCGGCCAAAAATCGCCAAAAAACCAAGAAAAAATCCCCCAAAATTGCCAAAAAAATCCACCAAAATCACAAAAAATCCTCTAAAAAATTTCAAAAAATTCCCCCCAAGAATGGAGTGCTGGTAATCACTACAGCAAGGTGGGCTGGAAAATGGGGCTGAGGGTGTCAAAAATAGAGAAAAAACCCGGAAAAAATTGACCCAAAATATGGTGAGAAATCTGCAAAAAATCACCCCAAAATATGGTGAAAAATCCCCCCCCCAAAAAAAAAAATCCCCCAAAAAATTGCCAAAAAATTCCCCAAGTTGCCAAATATTCGCAAAAATATCCAAAAAGAATTGCAAAAAAGTCCCCTCAAAATAAACAAAAATTCCCCCAAAAAATCAGAGGAAAAGAAAAAAAAACCCAAAAATCCCCCCCCAAAATCTCAAAAAAACCTTAAAAAACGCTCCAAAAACGGCCAAACCCCCACAAAAAATCAAAAAATATCCCACAAAAAATTTCCCCAAAAATAGTGAAAAAAACCTCCAAAAAAATCCACAAAAAATTTGGTCTGGGTTGTTAAAAATGGGTTTTGTCCCTATATATGGAGTGGTGATAAACATTATAGCAAGGTGAGTGGCTTAAAAAAAGTTCCAAATCCAAAACAATCCCCCAAAATCGCCCAAAAAATCTCAAAGAAATCGCAAAAAAAGGCCAGTAAGTCGCCAAAAAGCCAAGAAAAAAATCCCCCAAAATCGCCAAAAAATCCCCCAAAATCGCAAAAAAATCCTCTAATAAATTTCAAAAAAATCCCCCCAAAAATGGAGTGTTGATAATCACTACAGCAAGGTGGGCTGGAAAATGGGGTTGGGGGTGTTAAAAATAGAGAAAAACCTGGAAAAAATTGGCCCAAAAATAGCAAAGGAAATCGCAGAAAAAACCCCAAAAAATCCCCCCAAAATCATGAAAAAATAATGAAAAAATCATGAAAATATAAAAAATCAAAATCGCCAATAAATCCCCCCAAAATTGAGAGAAAATCCTTTTAAAATTGTGAAAAAAAATCGTGAAAAAAAATTGTGAGAAAACCCAAAATAAATTCCCTAAGAAATAGCCAAAAAACCACCAAAAATGGCAGAAAATCCCAAAGAATCCCCCAAAAATCGGGAAAAAATCCCCAACAAATCCTCCAACAATAATGAAAAATCCCCAAAAAATCATGAGAAAAACAAACAAAAAAATCCCCTGCAAAATCATGATAAATCCCCTCAAAAAGGGGGCTGAGAGTTAAAAAAATGGGGTTTTCGGCCCCAAAAATGGGTCTGGGGGTGTTGAAAACCCAAAAAAAATCCCCCCAAAAATCGTGGAAACAAGCCAAAAAAATCTGAAGAAAACAGTGAAAAAATCTGCCCAAAAATCCCCCCAAAATGGCCAAAAAAACCCCCAAAAATTGTGGAAAAGCCTCCTAAAAATCCTCCCAAATCGACCCTAAAATTGCAAAAAAATCCTCCAAAAATTGCTAAAACAAGCGAAAAATTATCCCCCCCAAAATTGCGAAAAATGCCCCCAAAAATCCCCCCAAATCGCCAAAAAAACTAAAAAAAAAATCTCCCCAAAAATCACCAAAAATCCCCCAAAAAATCGTGCAAAGTCCCAGAAAAAAAGCCCCTAAAATTGCAAAAAACTACCCAAAAAACCCCAAAAATCACAGAAAAACCCCCAAAAATACCCCCAAAATAATGAAATTTTTTTTTAAAAATCGTTAGGAAGAAAAGCCCCAAAATCCCCCAAAAACTCAAAAAAACCCCAACCCAAAAATCGCCAAAAAGAAGCAAAAAAAAATCACCAAAAAATAGGTTAAAAAGCCCCCAAACAAAAAAATCCTCCAAAAATCGTGAAAAATCTCAAATTGCCAAAAAGATCCCAAAATAATCTTGAAATATCCCGAAAAAATCTCCCCAAAATGGCAAAAAAATCCCCAAACAATCGCCAAAAACCACCAAAAAATTCCCCCAAAATCTCCAAACCTCCCAATTCCCCCCAAAATTGCAGAAAATCCCCCCAAAAATCAAAACAAAATCCCCCAAAAATCACAAAAACTCCCAAAATTTCCCCAAAAATCACCCCAACCCCCTCCCCCAAAACACAAAAACCCCCAAAAAATCTCATTAAAAATCCCAAAAAAATTGCAAAAAATGGCTCTGTGGGCTCCAGAGTTTTGGGTTATTTGGGGATTATTTTGGGATTGTTTTGGGATTATTTTGGGATTATTTTGGGATTGTTTCGAGTGCATTTTGGAGTTCTTTTGGGGTTATTTTGATGTAATCTTGGGTTGTATTTCGGGGTGTGTTTTGGAGTTACGTTGTGTTTTGGGGTGGATTTGGGTGAATTTTGGGGTTTATTTCGTAGCTAGTTTGGGTGTATTTTGGGTGTACTTTGTAGGTATTTTGGGTTATTTTGGGGTTATTTCTGAGTGGATTTGGGTGTATTTTGTGGTCATTTTGGGACTATTTTGGGTGCATTTTGAGGTGTATTCAGGGTGTATTTTGCAGATATTTTGGGTGTATTTTGAGGATATTGTCAGTGTAGTTTGCAGGTATTTTGGGTGCATTTTGAGAGCATTTTGGGTGTATTTGGGGTGTATTTCAAGGTTATTTTGGGTGTATTTTTGAGGGTATTTAGAAGCTATTTTGGGGTATTTCGGGTGTATTTTGTGGTCATTTCGGGTGTATTCCGGGTGTATTTTGCGGTGCGTTCACAGGCATTTTGAGGCTATTTTGTGGTGTGTTTGTGGTCATTTTGGGTGTATTTTGGGTGTTTTTGGGTGTATTTGGGTTATTTTGGGTGTATTTCTGAGTGTTTTCTGAGGCTGTTCAGAAGTTATTTCAGGATGTATTTCCAGGTGTTCTGTGGGTATTTAAATGGCATTTTGAGGGTATTTTCAGCATGTTTTTCAGCATATTTTGGGTGTGTTTTCTGCATATTTTCTACACATTTCCACCATATTTCAGAGGCTTATTTTGGGTACATTTCCCTACATTTCGGGTCTATTTTCACCCTATTTTCGCCATATTTCACAGTTCTATTTCTAGGTCTATTTTCCCATATTTTATCTGTATTTTGCTGTATTTTGGGCACATTTTGACCTCTTTAACCCCAAAATTTCCATTTTCTCCCCTAATCCAGCTGCTGGCTCTGTACAACCTGCACAACCTGGGGGGGAAATTTTGGGTTATTTTGGGTCTATTTTGTGGTTATTTTTGGAGTCATATTGCAGTGCATTTTGGGTACATTTTGTGGTTATTCTGGCATTATTTTTGACATATTTTGAGGTTATTTTTGGTGTATTTTGCAGGTATTTTGAGGGTATTTTATAGTGTATTTGGAGTGTATTTTGCAGCTATTTTGGGTGTGGTTTGTGGTGTATTCATGGTGTATCTTGGATTTATTTTGAGGTTATTTTGGGTGTATTTTGGGATTATTTTGGGTGTATTTTTGAGGGTATTCTGTGGCTATTTTGGGGTGTATTTTGAATATATTTTGGGCGTAGTTTGAAAATATTTTGGGTCTATTTGGGGAATATTTTTTGTGTATTTCGTGGTGTATTTTGAGGTTATTCTGGAATGCATTTTGCAGGTATTCTGAGGGTATTTTGAGACTTTTTTCCCAGCATATTTTAGGTGTATTTTTGAGGTAATTTTGGGGTAATCTGGGGGTATTTTGGGGTGTATTTTGAAAATATTTTGGGTGTATTTTGGATTTATTTTGTGTCTATTTTGGCTCTATTTTGACAAGGAATTCCAGGATAATTTCAGCATTATTTCAGGTATATTTCAGCTATATTTTTGACCTCTCTAACCCCAATATTTCAAATTTTTCAGTTATTTTGTGATCATTTTGGGTGTATTTTGTGATTATTTTGTGGTGTATTTTGTAGCCATTTTGGGACTATTTTGGGTGCATTTTGCAGATATTTTGGGATATTTTGTGGTGTATTTTGAGGTTATTTTAAGGTGTATTTTCAGGTATTTTGTGGTGTATTTTAAGGTGTATTTGGGGTTATTTCATGGTGTATTTTGTGGTTATTTTGGAATTATTTTGGGTGTATTTTGAGGTGTATTTCACACCTATTTCCTGGTGTATTTTGCTGCATTTTGGCCACATTTTGAAGCAGCATTTCCAGATAATTTCAGCATTATTTCAGGTATATTTTAGCTGTATTTTGCCATATTTTGGACCTCTCTAACCCCTAAATTCCCATTTTTCCCCCATCCAGGTGCTGGCTTGTATTGGTTTGAAAACAAAGCAGTGGGAGATCACAAGTTAATATTAAAATTAATAGGAAAAATTAACAATAAGTGAAATAATACAAGGAAAAGCACTGACTGAGTCAGATACAACCTGACACCCTGTTAGACAGGGCTAGCTCAGGCAGTTCCAAGGCCAGGTTATATCCAGGTGGGAACACCTGGCTCCTCCCTCCTGGGCAAAGCATCCCACAATGGGATGAGATAAGCCCATGAGTCATGCGGTGGGTCCCTGATGGCCCATTGCCTGTCATCCGGGGTGGGTCATTAGCAGGTGATAACAGCTAACGGATGGCCCATTGCCTGTCATCGGGAGTGGGTCATTAGCAGGTGATAGCAGCTAACGGCCCACAGCTGGTGGTAATAGAATACTGAAATACATCCATATTGCAACCTAGGACATTATCCACCCCTTATTCTATTACCATCTACACAGCTCTCACTTAAGATAAGGTCTCCTTGTGGTACACAACGGGTTTCCCCATCTGCCTGCATCACCCACCAAGTAAAACCAGGTCTTGTGCAAAAACAACTCCACGGATGGGCTTGCCTTTGCCTGAGGTGGGACTAATCCAAACAGTCTTTCCTAAAAAACCTCTTATGTTTACCACAGGGACTTTATCTCCATCCACTGTGTGCAAAGGTTTGGACTGGGCAGGACCGGCTCGATTGATAGAACCTCTTGTGTTAACCATCCAGGTGGCCTTTGCTAAGTTCAGTTCCCAATTTTTGAAGGTTCCCCCGCCAAGTGCCTTTAAAGTTGTCTTAAGTAGTCCGTTGCACCGTTCAACTTTCCCGGCAGCTGGTGCATGATAGGGGATATGGTATATCCATTCAATTCCGTGTTCTCTAGCCCAGGTGCTTATGAGGCCATTCTTGAAATGGGTTCCATTGTCAGACTCAATTCTCTCAGGGGTACCATGTCTCCACAGGACTTGCTTTTCCACACCCAAGATGGTGTTCCGGGCAGTAGCATGAGGCACAGGGTAGGTCTCTAACCATCCCATGGTTGCTTCAGCACGTAGCGCTTTCCTTGGCGGGTTTGGGGAAGGGTGATGTAGTCAACTTGCCATGCTTCCCCATACCTATACTTTGACCATCGTCCACCGTACCACAGAGGCTTCACCCGCTTGGCCTGTTTGATTGCAGCGCAAGTCTCACAGCTGTGGATGACCTGTGAGATGTTGTCCATGGTCAAGTCCACCCCTCGGTCACGAGCCCATCTGTACGTTGCATCCCACCCTTGATGACCAGAGGCATCATGGGCCCAACGAGCTAGAAATAACTCTCCTTTGTGCTGCCAGTCCAGATCCACCTGTGACACTTTCACTCTGGCAGCTCGGTCCACTTGCTCGTTGTTACGATGCTCTTCATTAGCCCGACTCTTAGGTACATGTGCATCCACGTGTCGAACTTTCATGGTCAGCTTTTCTGCCCAGGCGGCGCTGTCCTGCCAAATCTCAGCAGCCCAGATGGGTTTTCCTCTGCGCTGCCAGTTGGCCTTTCTCCAGCGATCTAACCATCCCCATAGCGCGTTGGCTACCATCCAGGAGTCGGTGTAGAGATAGAGCCATGGCCATTTCTCTCGTTCGGCAATATCCAAAGCCAGCTGGACAGCTTTAAGCTCCGTGACCTGACTTGATCCACCTTGTCCCTCGGTAGCCTGTGCAACACGTTGTGTGGGGCTCAATACTGCAGCTTTCCATTTCCGATCTGCGCCTACAATTTGGCAGGAACCATCGGTGAAGAGGGCATAGCGTCTTTCACTCTCTGGCAGCTTGTTATACGGGGGTGCTTCCTCAGCACATGTTACTTGTTCCTCTGCTTCTTCTGAAGATAATTCAAAAGTCTCACCTTCAGGCCAGTTTGTTATAATTTCCAGAATCCCAGGGCAACTTGGGTTTCCAATACGGGTGCGCTGTGTGATGAGGGCAATCCATTTGCTCCACATGGCATCAGTGGCATGGTGGGTAGAGGGAACCTTTCTCTTGAAAGGTACCCCAGCACTGGTAGTCGGGGTGCAAGGAGAAGTTGTGATTCTGTGCCAATTACCTCTGAGGCGGCTTGGACACCTTCATAGGCTGCTAGGATTTCCTTCTCGGTGGGAGTGTAGTTGGCTTCGGACACTCTGTAACTTCGGCTCCAGAATCCCAGTGGTCGTCCTCGAGTCTCGCCAGGCACCTTCTGCCAAAGGCTCCAGGACAGACCATGGCTCCCGGCTGCAGAGTAAAGCACATTCTTCACTTCTGGTCCTGACCTGACTGGGCCAAGGGCTACTGCATAAGCGATCTCTTGTTTGATCTGGGTGAAAGCTTGCTGCTGTTCAGGGCCCCAGTGGAAATCATTCTTCTTGCAGGTTATGAGGTAGAGAGGACTTACAATCTGGCTGTACTCAGGGATGTGCATTCTCCAAAAGCCTATGGTACCTAGGAAGGCTTGCGTCTCCTTCTTGTTGGTTGGTGGGGACATCGCTGTGATCTTGTTGATGACCTCAGTAGGAATCTGACGCCGTCCGTCTTGCCACTTCACTCCTAGGAACTGGATCTCTTGGGCAGGCCCCTTGACTTTGCTCTTCTTGATGGCAAAACCGGCTTCCAGGAGAATTTGGATGATTTTCTCTCCTTTCCCAAATACTTCTGTTGCTGTGTCCCCCAACACAATGATGTCATCGATGTACTGCATCGATGTACCCTTTTCCAGAGCAGCCTGGATCAGTCCATGGCAGATGGTGGGACTGTGCTTCCACCCCTGGGGCAGTCGGTTCCACGTGTACTGCACGCCCCTCCAGGTGAAAGCAAACTGAGGCCTGCACTCTGCTGCCAGTGGAATGGAGAAAAAGGCATTGGCAATATCGATGGTCACATACCACTTTGCTGCCTTGGATTCCAGCTCGTACTGAAGTTCCAACATGTCCGATACAGCAGCACTCAGTGGTGGTGTGACTTCATTCAGGCCACGGTAATCCACTGTCAGTCTCCATTCTTCACTGGACTTACGCACCGGCCATATAGGGCTGTTAAAGGGTGAATGGGCCTTGCTGACCACCCCTTGGCTCTCCAGTTCCAGAATCATCTTATGGATGGGGCCACAGAGTCTGTCAGTGCGGTATTGCCGGCGGTGCATTGTTGCTGTAGCAATGGGTACCCGCTGTTCTTCAATTCTCAGTAGTCCTACAGCAGACGGGTTATCTGAGAGATCAGGCAGGGTATTCAGTTGTCTTATGCCTTCCGTCTCTATGGCTGCTATCCCAAAAGCCCAGCGATGTCCCTTTGGGTCTTTGAAATATCCACTCCTGAGATAGTCTATGCCGAGGATGCATGGGGCGTCTGGACCAGTCACAATGGGGTGTTTCTGCCACTCATTCCCAGTTAAACTCACTTCAGCTTCCAGTACAGTCAGCTGCTGGGATCCTCCTGTCACCCCAGAAATAGAAATGAATTCAGTCCCCACATACCTGGAGGGCATCAGGGTGCACTGAGCGCCGGTATCAACCAAAGCTGTATATCTTTGTGGGTCAGACGTGCCAGGCCATCAGATCTACACAGTCCAATAGATCCGGTTATCCCTTTCCTCTACCTGGCTAGAGGCAGGGCTCCTCTAATCCTGTTTTTGGTGCACAATGCTCTCCTCCTGTAAATGTGTTCCTGAGGTCCCTTCAAGAGGATCAGTCATATTATCATTTCCATTCTGTCTGAAGTTCTGTCCACAAGAGACTGGGGCAGTGTTGAACCTAGATGAGCCTCCTGAAGTGGATGTTTCTCTTTTCAATTCGCGTACCCGGGCTGCTAAGGAGGAGGTGGGTTTCCTATCCCACTTTCTCATGTCTTCCCCATGCTCCTGTAGGAAAAACCAGAGGTCACGTCACGGAGTTTGTCTTCTTTCCCTGGCTGGGGTACGTCTGCTCCTGATGGCAGAGACTCTGGTTGGTTTCAGTGAGGCATGGAAAATTCCGTCTTTGAGCCCTTTCTTTAGTTTTTGGTGGCCCTCTTCAATCAAGCTCCGGACTTGCTCGGCCAGGTTTGTTTCCACCGATGAGACACGGGTGCGTAGTGGAGCGGTGACAGTGTCCTCGTAAATTCTCAGTTTGTTTGCTAACACGCCCACCTTGTCTTCGCCTTCCCTCCACTGCAGTGTTGCCAGGTAACGAGAGCATATCTCTGGTCCGAGCCGCGTGAATCTTAGCCACATTTGTGAAGTGCACTGGACATTATCTGGGCTCTTAGGGAATCTCTCGTTTTCTGAGAAAATGATCTCTAGCACGGCCAATTCCCTCAGGCATCTGATACCTTGTTCTATTGTGTTCCATTTTCTTTGATGTATCTGGAGGTCTTCTTTACAGAGGTATCTGTCCCGTACACTCGCCAGCAATCGCCACCAGAGGCTGAGAGTTTCCTGGGTTTTCCCAATGCCCTGGTCAATGACCACATCCTGGGACAGGGATCCCAGTTGCCTGGCCTCACTTCCATCCAGAATGGTGTCATTAGCTGCAGCGTCCCAGATGCGGAGCAGCCAGGTCAGGATGGACTCATTCGCCTGCCGGGTGAATTCCCTCCGTAGGTCACGCAGCTCCCCCAGGGATAGAGAGCGAGTGATGATCTCCGGCTCTGTCTCTTCTGCTTGGTGAGATGGTCCTGCCGCATCCTCGTCAGTCTCTATGCAGACTGATTTGCTCTTTGATTTCTTTTTCTGGATGGGGGCAACCGCTACTGGCTTTGGCTGTTCTGATTCGGCAATGGTCTGTGTTGAGACATTGACTGCTCGTTTGGTTCCTTTCCTCTTGGTGGCAGCTTGTGTGGACATGGTGCCTGATGACTTGCTTTTTTTCCTCTTCAAGAAGGCGCTGTACCACACCAAGTATTGTTCCGTTCCTCAGCATGATGTACACAGTGCTGGTCAAAGAAAACAGAACTAACAGAAAGATTATGCCATCCTTAGCATCCAGAGAGAATTCAATATTGTCAAAAACAGCTGTGCCTGACCTGAGAGGCTGGAAGAAACCGCTCTCTCCTCCTAGCCCCAGGGGCTGGGTGTGATTGCTGAGGAGGTCCCAGACATAGCAGCTCAGGTTAGGCCAGGCAGACAAACTTGAGTATATGTTCCAAATGGCATTCATCGCCTCACAGGTTATCATGCAATAGGCATAATAAACCAATAGAGCAATTCTCATGCCATTCCCTGGTCGCAACAGGAGCAATACGACGGGCAGATAGTTTCCCATTTGAGGGAAAATATAGAGAGCAAGATACAGTACCCATACAGATAAGCTGAGCATCATGGTGATAGGATTTCTGTAATAAAGAATTATATTTCTGGTCTTTTCTCAGATCGTGCCTCACGTTGCACGCCAAAATATGTGTTGGTTTGAAAACAAACCAGTGGGAGATCAGAAGTTAATATTAAAATTAATAGGAAAAATTAAAAATAAGTGAAATAATACAAGGAAAAGCACTGACAAAGTCAGATACAACCTGACACCCTGTTAGGGTGGTAGTAGCAGTCCAACTGAAGTAGTCCAGTTGAAGCGGTGATCCTGTGAAGGTCTAGTCTCCAGCTGGAGATCCAGTGGTAGCTCTTGTCTTCTGGGAACCCAGTAGACAGGGCTAGCTCAGGCAGTTCCAAGGCCAGGTTATATCCAGGTGGGAACACCTGGCTCCTCCCTCCTGGGCAGAGCATCCCACAATGGGATGAGATAAGTCCATGAGTCACACGGTGGGTCCCTGATGGCCCATTGCCTGTCATCCGGGGTGGGTCATTAGCAGGTGATAACAGCTAACGGATGGCCCATTGCCTGTCATCGGGAGTGGGTCATTAGCAGGTGATAGCAGCTAACGGCCCACAGCTGGTGGTAATGGAATACTTAAATACATCTATATTGTAACCTAGAACAGACTGTACAACCTGCACAACCCAGGGGGGATTTTGGGGCTATTTTGGGATAATTTTGGGGTTATTTTGGGTGTATTTTGCAGCTATTTTGGGGTGTATTTTGGGACTATTTTGGATGTATTTCGCTGGTATTTTGGGTGTATTTTTGAGGGTATTCAGAGGCTATTTTTGGGGACATTTTTCAGTGTATGTTGGGGTGTTTTGTGGTGTATTTCATTATGTATTTCACAGATATTTCAAGGATATTTCACGGTTATTTTGCGTATATTTTCCATGTATTTTTGCGAGGAATTCCAGGATAATTACAGCATTATTTCAGGTATATTTCAGCTAAATTTCACAATGCTTTGGACATCAAATTTTCCATTTTTCTCCCCCAATCCAGGTGCTGGCTCTGTACAACCTGCATAGCCCAGGTGGCATTTTTGGGTTATTTTGTGGTCATTTTGGGATCATTTTGGGTGTATTTTGGGGTATATTTCACTGGTATTTTGGATCATTTTGGGTGTATTTTATAGTCATTTTGAGGATATTTTGTGTGTGTTTTGTTCAGTATTTTGGATATATTTTGTATCTAGTTTGGACACATTTTGAAGCAGCATTTCCAGATAATTTCAGCATTATTTCTAGGTATATTTCAGTTGTATTTTTTCACATTTTCACCTCTCTAACCCCGATATTTTTATTTTCTCCCCCAATCCAGGTCCTAGCTCTGTACAACCTGCACAACCCACGGGGGCATTTCTGGGTTATTTTGTGATCATTTTGTGATCATTTCGGGTGTATTTTGAGGCTACTTTGAGTGTATTTTGGGACTATTTTGGGTGTGTTTTGTGGTGTATTCATGGTGTATTTTGCATGTATTTTGGGATTATTTTGGGTGTATTTTTGAGGGTATTCTGAAGCTATTTTGGGTGTACTTTGCAGCATCTTTTGGGTGTATTTTGTGGTGTTTTGTGGTGTATTTAATGATGTATTTTGCAGGTATTTTGCAAGTATTTTGCAGCATATTTTGGGTGTATTTTGAAAATATTTTGGGTATATTTTGGATATATTTCAGATATATTTTGGGTGTGTTTTGGATATATTTTGGGTATATTTAGGGTGTATTTTGAAAATATTTTGAGTAGTTTTTTGTTATATTTTGGGTGTATTTTGAAAATATTTTGGGTATATTTTGCATATATTTTGGCGAGGAATTTCAGCATTACTTCACATCTATTTTGGGTATAAATTTCCTGTATTTTGGGCACATTTTTGACCTCTCTATCATAAAATTTCCGTTTCTGTCCCCACCAGGTGCTGGCTCTGTACAACCTGCACAACCCAGGGGGCATTTTTGGGTCTATTTTGGGATAATTTTATGGGTACTTTGTGGTGTATTTTGTGGTTATTTTGGGTGTTTTTTGAGGTTATTTTGGGATTATTTTGGGGTGCATTTTGCAGGTATTTTGACAGTGTTTTGTGGTGTATTTTGGGGTCACTTTGCAGGTATTTTGTGGAGTATTTTGGGTGCACTTTGGGACTATTTTGAGGGTAATTTTGGGTGTATTTTGCATGTATTTTTGAGGTTATTCTGAGACTGTTTTGGGGTGCATTTTGCAGATATTTTGGAATTATTTTGGGTGTATTTTGAGGTGCATTTTGCGTACATTCTCTGTATATTTTGGCCACGTTTTGAAGCAGCATTTCCAGATAATTTCAGCATTATTTCAGGCATATTTCAGCTATATATTTTCCATATTTTTCACCTCTCTAACCCCAATATTTTTATTTTCTCCCCACTAGGTGCTGGCTCTGTACAACCTGCACAACCCGGGCGCCTCAGCCTCTCCCTGCTGCGTTCCGCACAGCCTGGAGCCTTTGCCCATCATCTACTATGTGGGCAGGAAAGCGCGACTTGAGCAGCTCTCGGGGATGGTGGTCAGCGCCTGCAGGTGCAGCTGACAGCCCCAAAAATCCAGAATTCTATCCCAAAAATTCCCAAATTCTATCCCAAAAATTTTGGGATTCCTATTCTCACTGCTGTACTAATAAAAGCTATTTAATTTGTAAGCGGTTCTGGTTTTATTTGAGTTTTTGTGGTTTTTTTTTTAATTAAAAAAAAAAGTGATTTTTTTACGATTTTTAATGAATTTTTAAAATTTTTTTATGATGTTTTAAAATTTTTGGAGTTGGCATCTGCAAATTTCTCCACAAATCCCATTTAAAAAAAAAAAAAATCAAACTTCCACCCAAAGAAACCCCAAATCCAACCCAAAAATCCCCCAGAAAACCCCAAATCCACCTCAAACTTGGGATGATGCTCAGTGCTTGTAGGTGCAGCTGAGAGCCTGGAAATGACAAAAGAATTATGAAATTTCATCCCAAAAATTCCCAGGATTTTCTATTTCTCTGCTGTACTAATAAAAGTGATTTAATTTGTAAGTTGTTCTGATTTTTTTGGGTTTTTTTGAATTTTTTTGTGATTTTTTTTGGATTTTTTTCTGAATTTGTTGTGATTTTTAAAAATTTTTTTGGTAATTTTTAGTTGGTTTGTGGGATTTTTTTGGTTTTTGTGGGTTTTTTTAGGATTTTTTGTCGCTGTTGAGCCGCTAGCAGAGAAGGAAAGCCCCAGTTCTCAGTGTGGCATAGAAAAAGCACTTTATTGTTTGAATCCAACATATATATAGACTTTTCAAAGGTCACCCAGATTGGTCAGTCAGAAACCTCCCCCTAGGCCTGACTGGCCAGGCCTGAACTGCCCAAATCTCGAGACACTGTTCTAACAACATCCAAACTTTATCTTTGTTTATAAAATACAAAAGGAATTCTCATGGGAAAGACCTGTGCTAGCCACAATTTTTTTGAGTGTCGGTGGCTGCAAATTCCCCCAAAATCCCATTAAAAATCTCCCAGATTTCACCCAGAAATTCCCAAATCCACCCCCAAAATCCCACTGAAATCCTACCAGAAAATCCCCTAATTCCACCCCAAGAAAACTCCCAAATCCTCCCCTAAAATCCCCACAAAATCCCACCAAAGAAACCCAAAATCCCCAAATTCCGATCCCAAAAAACCTCCAAAATACCCCCAAAATTCCCTCCAAAAAACCCCCAAAATCTCACTAAAAAAATCCCAAATCCACCCCAAAACCCCCAAACTTGGGGATGGTGCTCAGTGCCTGCAGGTGCAGCTGACAGCCCCAAAAATCCAGAATTTCACCCCAAAAATCCCCCCAAAATCCCAGGATTTTCTCTTTCTTTGCTGTACTAATAAAAGCTATTTAATTTGTAAGCGTTTCTGATTCTATTGTGATTTTTTTGTGAATTTTTTGTGCTTCTTTAAAAATTTTTTGGGATTTAAATTTTTTTTTTCTGATTTTTTTTTTTAATTTATTGAATTTTTTTTATTAGAGTTGGTGACTGCAAATCAACCCAACATCCCATTAAAAAAACCCCAAATGCCACCCAAAACCTCCCAAATATAACCCCAAATCCCAGCCAAATCCTCCCCAAAAATCCCAAATCCACCCCAAAATCCACCCCAAAAAACCTCCAAATTGTCCCCAAAAAATCCCCAAATTCCCCCAAATACAATCCCAAAAACCCCAAAATCTCTCACTAAAGAAATCCCAAATCCACCCCAAAAACCCCAAAATTGGGGATGGTGCTCAGTGCCAGCAGGTGCAGCTGACAGCCCCAAAAATCCAGAATTTTATCCCAAAAATTCCTAAATCCACCCCAATTCCATCCTGAAAAATCCCAGGATTTTTGCTCTCACTGCTGTACTAAAAATAGTTATTTAATTTGTAAGCAGTTGTGATTGTGGTTTTTATTTAATTTTCATGATTTTAAAAAAAAATTTGTGATTTTAAAGAAAAATTTCTGATTTTTTTTTTTTTTTTTTTACGTTTTATTTTTCTGGGAGTAAATGTCTGAAAATTCCCTCCAAATTCCACCCAGAAATTCCCAAAGCCAACCCAAAAATCCCACTGAAATCCCAACAAAAGAAACCCCAAAATTCCACCCAGAAAACCTTAAATCCAACCCCAAACCACCACTGAAATACCAACAAGAAATGCCAAATTGCACCTAAAAAACCCTCCCAAATCCTCCCCAAAAATCCCCCAAAATTTCCCCAAAAAACCCCAAAATTACCTCCAAAAAAATCCCAATTTCACCCCAGAAAACACCAAATCAGCTCCAAATCCAGGGATGGTGCTCAGTGCTTGTAGGTGCAGCTGACACCCTGAAAATCCAAAATTTCATCCCAAAAATTCCTCATTCCATCCCAAAAATCCTCCCCAAGCTCAAAACCCAACTGCTGTCAATCAAAGTGATTTGATCTGTAAGTTGTTCTGATTTTTTGGGGTTTTTTGTGACTTTTTTTAAATGTTTATTTTTGGGGGGAATTTTTTTGAATTTTTCGTTATTTTTCTGGGGGGAAATGCCTGCAAATTTCCCACAATATCATATTAAAAACCTCCAAAACCCCCAAAATCCCTCCCAAAATTTCCCCATTAAAAAAACCCCAAAATTCCCCCCAAGAAGCCCCTGAAAAAGCCCCAAATTCCACCCACCAAAACCATCAAAATCCCTCCCAAAATCCCCCAAATCTCACCCAAAAAATTCCCAAATCCTCCCCAAATTCCACCCCAAAAAATCTCAAAATCCTCCCCAAAATATCCTCCAAAAAACCCCAAATCCACCCCAAACTTGGGCATGATGCTCAGTGCCTGAAAGTGCAGCTGACATCCAAACAAAATCCCAAAAAATCCCAAATTGCATCCCAAATCCACCCAAAAATCCTCACACAACTCAAAACCCAACTGCTGGCAATAAATATTTAATTTCTAAGTGGTTCTGAATTTTTGTGATTTTTATTGGATTTTCTTTGAATTTTTTGTGATTTAAAAAAAAAAAAATTGGTGATTTTTTGGTCTTTGGATTTCTTTCTGATTTTTATTTTTTTTATTCTTTTAAAAATCAATTAAATTTTTTTAATTTTAAAAATTAAAACTAAAAATTAAAAATTTAAAAAAATAAAATTAAAACTATAATTTTTTGCTGGGAGTCAATGTTTGCAAATCATCCCAAAATCCCATTGAAAACAGAAGAAAATTCCACCCCAAAACCCCTCAAAATCCACCCCCAAAATCCCCTCCAACTCCCCAAAATTCCCACAAAAGAAATCCCAAAATCTCACCCAAAATTCCCAAATCCTCCTCAAAAAATTCCCC
Source organism: Entomyzon cyanotis (assembly GCA_024500445.1). Lineage (NCBI taxonomy): Eukaryota > Metazoa > Chordata > Aves > Passeriformes > Meliphagidae > Entomyzon > Entomyzon cyanotis. The sequence goes on along the minus strand of JAKEPQ010000504.1, from coordinate 63,386 downwards.
CAAAATTCCACCAAAAAACCCAAAATCCCCCATCAAAAATCCGAGATTCCACCCCAAAACCTCCCCCTGAAATTCCCACAAAAGAAACCCAAAATCCACCCCAAAAATCTCCAAAATTCCCCTAAAAGATGCCAAAATCCCCTCCAAAAAAACCCCGAATCTCACCCAAAAAAATTCCCCCAAATCCTCCCAAAAAATCCCCCAAAATTCCCACCAAAAAGACCCCAAAACCCACCCCAAATATCCCCTGAAATTCCCCCAAAAGATGCCAAAATCCAACCCAAAAACCACCCCATTAGCTGGGAATGTGTCTTGGTTTGAAAGACAGGTGCTGCTAAGAGAGGTGGAACCTCCTACAGGGCAGAGAATGTGATCTGCCTTCCCTCCGAATTACTTTAATTTTGAAATCAAGGGCTTTCAGGCAAAGGTATGTCGCTGTTGAACCGCTACCAGAGAGAAGGAGTCAGGATCTCAAATGTGGCAAAATTGTAATTTTATTGATTAATTCCAACTTATATAGACTTTCACAGATCATCTGGATTGGGTCAGTTCAAGACCTCCCCGCAGGCTGATTGGCCAGGCTTGAACCACCTATGTTTCCCAGAGACCATTTCAATAACATCCAAACTTTATCTTTGTTTATAAAACACAGGAAGAAGAAGAGAAAATTCCCATGGGAAAGAATCTGTGATTGCCACAAAGGTATGGGAAAAAAGAAATAACAGTTCTTTACTAGTATCTACAGCAGAGTAAACAAACAATAACAACACAAACCCAGAAACCAACAGCAGATGCCCTTTGAGCTGCTGAGCACTTTCCCGTGTGGTGCAATCCCAGTCACAGCCAGCAGGGGCGCTGTTGAGCTCCAGGCAGAGCAGGTGCAATGACTGCCGAGCGGCTGCAGGTGGCGCTGTGGCGCGGAGTGACTCCGCAGCTCCAATAGCGATGCAGTAGGTTTGTGTTTATCCCAGCTGCGGAGCATGGCGGTGTCTGCGTGAGAGACAGGAGCCTGAGCAGTTTCTGCAGTTTGCAGGTCTCTGGTGACAGATTAGGGTAGCTGGCACCCCAAGACTCAGTCCCGTCCGCAAGGTTCTTTGATATTCGGCCAATTAGTCTAATATGATGTAAAATACCATTTATTAGACACAGAAAATAACAAACATACAAACATAGAACAGATTAATATACATACACACACAGTGAATGCATAATTGCAAAAATGTTATAGTGAAAATGCAGTTATGGGGTAAATGCTTGCTTGAACTATAAAAATAGTTATAAATGCAAGTTAAGAAATGTTTGCTTGAACTATAAAAATAGTTATAAATGCAAGTTAAGAAATGCTTGCTTGAACTATAAAAATAGTTACAAATGCAAGTTAAGAAATGCTTGCTTGAACTGTAAAAATAGCTGAAATGCAAGTTTCAGCTGAAATGCAAGTTAAGAAAGGTACCTATAACTTAGCCAGAACAATACAATTTAGGAAAGCAATGATCTTACCAAAATCCTATTTTGGTGCTGGGATACATTAGAATCCTCCCTCAATCTTGCAAGAAGTTACCACAGAGCTGCGTCCAGACTCTGGGGAGAGGCTTTCCTTACACTCAGTGTCCACGCAGAAAAGTTTCTACCTTTTCTGAGATTTTGTGTGTGTTTTATAGGATAGGAAAAGTGTGGCTTTGTGGTCACTAAAACTTTTTCACATTCTCTCTTCATTCCACCTTAGACTTTTGGGCGCCATCAGATAACCCTGGTTAGGTTGTCAACCTAATCTGAGCCATCCGTCTCCTGTGACCGACTAGGGAGAGAGAGAAGGGGGGAAACGTCTTGCCACAGGCGGCTACCCATCAGTGGCCTTTAGGACAAATCTGCGGGTTTGGTGCTGATAACTGCCCCGATTTGTGAGAGGATATCCCAACCTATTAGTCCTTCCAGCCGGTTTGGCAGGGACATCACATATGGGTGTACTGTTGCTGCTTTACCCTCCAAAAAGCTGCCGACCACCGAAAGCAGCAACGAAAGCGGTCGGTCACGCTGAACAGGCAGGGAGTTATACTGGGCCAATCCACTGCAGCAATTCCCCGTTTCCTGTTTACAGCAAAAGAAAAAATGGGAACACAATGTAAGGAGCATGGGAGAAAAAGGGACATCTGTATAGGGAGGGAATGAAAATGTTACATGTTAGGGTTCATCAAACAAAAGATTCAGGGAGATGCAGGACATACTCGGACTGAGGGGAATTTCTGTGGGTAATAAATCTGCCTGTAGAATACCTATCCAGGAATCTGGGTTAATCTCTGATTTTTGATCTGACCTTTTCTTTTTTCTTCTCTTCCATGCCACAGTGGAGAGGGTCTTCCACTCTGGTAAATAGTCTTTTTTGGCAAAATGTACCTGCTTTCCTGGAAGGTCTGGAGTGTGTGGTTTCACCCATTTGCTGGCTATCCACCGGGGGCCCGCAGGGGTGGATAACACAGGCATACCCTCTACCCCAGGTTACCAAAGGGAAGGGGCCTCTGACTTGTCGGGATTCAGGGTCCTTGATCAGCACCGGTGGCTGGTCCTTTAATTTTGCCCTGGTATCATTGGCAAAATACCGGAATACGGGGGGAACAGGCTCAGCAAAGGAGTTATTTAAAAAATTGATGGTGAATAGAGCCATGCAGAGACGCACAACAGGCGAATTGACCTCTGCTCCTCCTTGCTGCTGAGAAAGGACTCTTTTGATGGTTTGGTGGGCTCGTTCTACAATTGATTGTCCTGTGGGTGAATGAGAGATCTCAGTGGAGTGCCCAATTCCCCATTTCTTAAAAAATTCTCTTAATTTTTTTGAAACATAAGCAGGGCCGTTGTCTGTTTTAATTTCTGCTGGCACACCTAGGGTCGAGAAGGCTAAAAGGAAGTGCTTGATGACATCTGTTGCCCTCTCCCCTGAATGTGCTGAGGCATACATGGCTCCTGAAAACGTATCAATAGAGACATGAACATATTTTTGTCTACCAAATTCTGGAACATGGGTTACATCTGTCTGCCCAAGTTGGCAGCTGTGTAACCCTCTGGGGTTAACTCCCTGGTTGCAGGAGGGAACCTGGTATTTACAGCAGGAAGGGCAGGTGGTAACAATGGCTTTGGCTTCTTCTCTGGTCAGCCAAAACATTTGCACAAGGGCCGAGGTGTTTTGATGGTAAAGCTGATGGCTCAGCTTGGCCTGTGTGAATGTGTCCGGAACTGATGGTTTCATGACAGTGGCAGCTAAAGCGTCTGCCCTTTTATTGCCCTTGGCAATCGGGCCTGGCAGTGTGAGACCTCACATGCATCACAAAGTACAGCTGCTCCCGGTGGGATAGAACTTCTATGAGTTCTGAAAGCAATTCAAATAATTTTAAATTGGATACTTCTTTAAGTAGAGAATTTTCTGCTCTAGATATGACTCCAGCAACATAGGCTGAATCTGTGATTAAATTCAGAGGCTCCGGGAACCTTTTGAAGGCACTGACAACTGCTGCTAGCTCCGCAAGTTGTGGAGATCCAGAGACCTCCTCGACATCAGCATCCCACTGCTGAGTCTTGGGATCTTTCCATGTTAGCATAGATTTGTGAGAAGATCCGGAACCATCTGTGAAATCTGTCAGGGCTCCCTTAATAGGGGTGTCTGCTAATTTTGTTTTTTGGATTAATTTAAAATTGGTATTGAACAATTTGTGTTTTCTGTGGCTAATTTGAATTTTTCCAGAGTATCCCTCTAGAGCAAATTGTAAATTTTCGCTGAATTGCATCAGGTGTTCTAAATAATCAGTTGTGAATGGAGCTTGAATGCATGCAAAGTCCTGGCCTGCCAGGGCACGAAGCTGAGACCTGGCTTTCATAATTACCCTTGATACAAACTCTTGTAATGTTGTTAGAGTTTTGGAAACCTGGTGAGGCAGAAAGACCCACTTGATGATCAGTAGTGGATACTTCAGCTCACTGTCCCACTGATAGATCAGTCCGTGTATGTATTGTTTTTCCCCCAAAATGATGAGCTGGTATGGGAGTCATGGATCAACTCTGTGTGCCTGTCTCTGGGTCATGGCATCCTGTATACATACGATACACTCTCGGGCCTCTGGTGTCAGGGAACACGGAGAGTCCAAATCCTCACTGCTGCGCAGTAGGTTGAACAGGGGGGCTAGGTCTTCCAATGAGATCCCCAGCAGTGGGCGAACCCAGTTGATGGACGTGCAGAGTTGATGGAGTTCCCACAGGGTCCCTGGATTGTCCTGGATGGAAAGCTGCTGGGGCACGATAGTCTGTTCCCTGATTACCAGGCCGAATGCCTTAGCAGGGCAGGAGTGCTGTATTTTCTCCAGATGTATCTGGAATCCTGCTTCCTGGAGAACTTGAAAAGTTAGTGCTAGAGTAACATTTAAATGTTCATCATCAGGTGCACAAATTAGGATGTTGTCCATACAATGGTACAGCATCACTCCTGGGGATTGCTGGCGGACTGGGGTGAGAACCTTGGCTACATACCATTGACATATGGTGGGGCTGTTTTTCATGCCTTGCAGCAGAACTGTCCAATGGTACCTGCACATTGGGGCTTCACGGTTCAAAGATGGCACTGAAAAGGCAAATCTAGGGGCGTCTTCAGGATGAATGGGGATGTGGAAGAAGCAATCCTTGATGTCTATTGCTGCTAGCTTCCACTCCCAGGGGAGCATGGTCGCTGATGGCATCCCGGGCTGCAGAGGCCCCATGTCCTCAATAACCTCATTGATTTTACGGAGGTCATGGAGGAGCCTCCACTCGTTTTTAGTAGGTTTTCGGAGGACAAAAAGGGGGAGTTCCAAGGGCTATTAGTTGGTATAATATGGCCCTTGGCAAGCTAATCCTCTACAAGGGACTCAAGAGTGCTTAATTTGTCATCTGAAAGGGGCCACTGATCTACCCACATGGGTGTTTCACTAAGCCAATTTAAGCATGGGGTAGTGCGCTCATCAGTGGCCAGAGCTAAAAACCCAACTCCAGAGATGGGATATGAATTTGAGTCCCCCATTGAGACAAGGAGTCTCGGCCCCAAAGGTTGAATGAAGCGTCCATTACCAGTGGCCGGACTCGGGCTGGCGTGCTATCAGGACTTAAAATGACAATGCTCTCTGCACTTTGTTGTGCAGGAGAATGCCCCCCCACCTCACTGATGGATTGTGTGGTGGTTTGCAAGGGCCAAAGTGAAGGCCACACGCTCTTACAAATGATAGTAATGTCCGCCCCCGTATTGATTAGCCCCCTTACTGATGTAGATGTATCTAACCATATCCTGGTTAGATAACATGCAAGTGGCATAAGGCCTCTATGAATTAACTTGCTCAGTCTACCAGGCCTGTAACGAATTAGAAGTGTCCAGTCTATTGTCCTTCAGTGACGTTGTTACCGTGAGCTGGTCTGATGAGGCAGCGACATTACTTGTGTCTACACACGACGTCCCCCCGCCCTCTTCAATCAGTTTTTTGGCTGGGTTCCTGCGGTGTGAGGTGGAATCCAAGCCAGTTGAGCAGGAGGTGGCAGTGCTGGGAACACGCAGGCAGGAGATGGTGGTTGCTGCGCTGGTCCTGGCTGGTAGGCTTGATTGGTATATGTCGGATATGATGGCATCTGTTCTGCAGGCACATAACTCACAGAACTGTCATTAGTAGACAGTGGGAACACAGGGCAAAATCTGGCAATGTGACCAGGTTGCTTACTCCAGTAACAGACAATAGGGATGGCAGGAGGTTTAGGTGGCTTTCTCTGGTTCACAGGGAAAGCTTTAGAGGTTCCCGGGGAAGGTTTGGAAGGGGTATTTGAATTTAGGTCTGCCGGTACTCGCATGCAGGCATCGATGAGCCGGTTAACGGTGAGTGGAGGAGTAGGAGGGAGAGCGCTGATAATTTGTTTACAATGATCGTTAGCATTAAGCATAGTGCCTTTTAACAAAACTTGCTCATGAGTCTCCTCTCCCATGAATTGTCTTTCAATGGCGACAGTAAGCCGATCAATAGACTCAACGAACGTCTCATTAGGGTATTGTGTGATGGAGGTGTAAGGTAGAAATGATGTAGAACTAGTGGGGACAAGCTTTAGGGCTTGCTTTGCAGCTTTGGCTAAATCTGATAACACAGAGGGGGATAAAGCAGCAATTTGATCAAGGAGCTTTTTCCAGTTTCCTTCCCAACACAAGCAGTCAAGTGTCAAGTTTTGACACTCAGGGTTCCCCTTGTATGAGCTAATTAGAGCTTGAGCTCTCTCCTTCCAGGCTTCTTCCCACATTCTATATTGGGCATTTGTCAATATACTCTTTATAATTGCTTTGATATCATGGGGACACTTTGCTTCGGATGCTAACATGGTTTGTAAAAAAGACTAAAAATATGCGGAATCTTTCCCATGTTCTTTCGCTGCTTTGCACAACTATTTCATCTGGCTGAATGGAATTTCCTGTCAGCTCACAGCATTTGGTTGGCTAAGGTGATTATGCTGGGGGGGAAGGCTGGTGCCCTCCTGGCTATGACATGCCAGTGCAGGAAACACACTCCCGCCCCACCCCCCCTGCAGCATCACTTCCGGCCCTTGTAGATGACACAGTGTTGGAACCAGAGCTGGGGAACTCAAGGGTGGGGTTTTCCCTCACTGCCACCCCGCCCCCTGATGTAATAGGGGCGGGGAATGATGACACCGAGGGGGGAGGGTTTGGGGGCAGTGCCGAAGTGGAAGGGCTCGTGGCAGGAAGGTGAAAGGGATTATGGGGAGAAGAAGCTGCCTCGGGGGATTGCCAGGAACTATTTGGAGTTGACATATGGTCGGCGCCATGTTGGTTTAGTCCAGTAAAGGGAGAAGGGGAGGAGAAAGAGGGCGAGGTGAAGGGGTTTGGGATAGACGAATGAGCAGGTTGCGCAGTCCTGCTCAGACAAGGAGAGGGGGAGGACAAGGAAGTGCCCTGGAGCTGGTGGCAGTCAGGCGTCTGGTGACGGGATGCGGTTTCTTGTTCTCCCTGATGCCTGATGGGTTTTTGTCCTTTCTCATTTTACTTTTATACTCTCTTTATATATATCCTTTTACCCTTCCCCATTCCTGTACTTTTTACTCCCTGTATCTTAACCCTACATGTTTATCACCCTAGTACCCTTGCCCTGCTCAGAATTCTTTGGAGAAGACAAAACAAACCCCACAATCTCAAAAGCATGAGGCACCAACCTTGAACAGGGCCCCCATCACTGAGACATGTTTTTGTAAACTAAGTAGTAACCTTTTTGGGGGGAGGTAATTTTAATAAGGGGGCAATTACTTCATTTGTTAGACTTATTGGAGACTTTTAGATAGGTATTCTAATCTAGGCTGTCCATAAATTTTATATGAGGGATATCGTCGGGGCCTTTTTTGTCGGTGTGCATCTGGGATCCTATTAAACCAAGGTAATACCCTTTTCCTATACTGTGTGTTTGCGTCTAAAAATTTTTTACTAGTGATTTAAGGCATCAGTTCTGGCGAGCCAGGCAGGAGAGAGAAGGAACCCCAAGTTCTGATTTTGGACCGAGAAACACTATGCTGTACCCCCCCCACTTGCCGGCACTATGGGAGGGAAGTGGTGGTCCAGGATTGAAAACCGGGAGTTTTCCGAAGACCAGAAACACAGCTGGAGAGGTAAGATCAAAGGGGTTGTTTTATGGTTTTATAGCTAGCTAGCATCTGGGGAGATCTCCAAGGGTGGGAGTGTGGCCAGAGGGGGCCATAAAAGGGGGTTTTTTAACTACTCCGCTCCCGCAGGGGGGGCTGTGAGGAGAAGGGGACGCCCTTCGCTATTACTCACAGCGAGCCACATAGGGCTCACGGGGGGCTGTGGCTCAGAGGGGGCTGTGGCCCACGGGTTGGGGTGTGGGTTCAACTACCGAAGTTTGAATCCCGCCAGGGTTTCTAACTTGAACACACATGGTTTTCAGTCTTGCTTTCTTTGCTCTGCTGGTTCTGTGCTGATCTATAGGTTAGGAACCTTTTCCTACTGTTTCTTTTTGTTTATAAGTAAGATATGGGTGGTGAGTTATCTACCAACCCAAAAATCCCGCAGGATTCCCCACTGGGTTTGATTTTGAAAAACTGGAATCTGCTGACAGTAAGAAGCGCTGCTTTACATTCCGGCGAATTAACCAGACTCTCACTGTGGGTGTGGCCTGTGTTGAAACTGGAGGGGGGAGTAAATGGCCTCAGTTGGGCAGTTTGGATAATGAACTTATTACAAAGTTACTCATAGAACTCCGAGTTCAGGGCAGGTTTAAGGAGTTAAGATATGCAGAATTGTTTTCTATATTTCTAAATCAAGAAGAAGCGTATAAGCAAATGAAAGAGAACCGCTTTGAGATGGCTTTACAAAAATTAGAAAAGAAAAAAGACAAAAACAACCTCCGACGAAAGATGAGGAGATAGACATGACAGACACAGATTTGGTGGCACCAGATTTACAAAGGGGGGCATCACACCAGCCGCAACAGGGGCCGGTGCCCCCTCTCCTCCCCCTCTTCCTCCTCCTCCTCCTCCTCCCCCACCGCCATTCTAGCCATCTGCCCCCCCTTCACCTACTTGATACAGCACAGGGAACAAAGGAGGTGTGGCCTCCTCCTCCTCCACTGCTGCCCTCCCCCGATCGTTCTGACGACGAGGATGAGGGCGGAGTGGGAGTGGAGCGATCCCCACCCGCCCGCTGCCCTGAGGGCGGAGGCAAAGGTGGAGACGGGGGTGGAGACAAGGGTGGAGGCAGGGGGTGGAGGCAGGGGTGGAGGCAGGGGTGGAGGCAAAGGGGGGGACCAGGGTGGAGGCAAGAGCGAAACCGGGGCGGATCACGACGGAGAAGGAAGCATGTCTGCCGCTGGCCCCTCCCAGACCGGGGAAGGGGGGAGCGGCGGGCAGCATACTCTGCGCTGCTCAGCTAGGGCTAAGAGGGAAAAAATCCAAATCAAGCGTGAGTCAGATGAATCCAGTGTAGATGTAGATAGCTCGGAAGAGGAAGGGGAAACCGAGGCTGAAGCTGCAGGCAGTGAACCTGCTGGGAAGAAGAGGGGGAAAATAGCCTGGGAAGCTATCGGAGCTGCCAGTCTGGTAGCAAAACGTACTAGGTCTAAGAGAGATGAATCAAGGAAGGAAGAACCTGTCCTGGAAGTACCTCTAAAGCAGGCTGTCGGGAATCAAGGGATGGTTTATATCAAAACTCCTTTCTCCCTCAGAGAACTCCGACAATTGAAAGAGTCAGTCGGAACATACAGAGACAATCCAGAGAAAGTAGCCATGGGGTTTGAATTAGCTATCAAGGCACAAAACCCAGATTGGAGTGACCTAAATGTAATGTTAGATGAAGTACTGGATAGCACAGAAAAGGAGATGGTTATCAAGGCTGCTGTAAATGCTGTGGAAACTCAAATTGCAGCTGGAACCATTAAAGGACCTGTTGGTAATATTTTCCCTTTGATAGATCCAGGTTGGGATCCCAATGTGCCAGAGGAAATGGCCAAATTAAAACAGTATCAAAAGTGGATAGTTATTGGACTAAAATGTGCTATTCCTAAAGCAATTAATTGGGCCAAAATATATGAAATTAGGCAAGGTCTAAATGAGACCCCCACAGATTTCCTGAACAGGCTCAAAGAGGCTGCACGGAAGTACACAAATTTGGATTTGGATTCCCCATTGCAGCAATCTCATTTAGCCTACATATTTGTAGGCCAATCTACACCTGATATAAGGAAAAAGCTGCAAAAATTGGATGAGTATGATGTAATAAGTTGTTGAATGTGGCCTGGAAAGTATATCAAAATAGGGATTCAACAGATAAGGATACTGGTAAACCCCACTACAAGAAGAAACAGGGTCAGGGGAAAAGAAAGGGTCCACCTCACCCTCCTCTAGCCGAGGACCAGTGTGCCATCTGCAAGAAGAAAGGATTTTGGGGAAATTCAGGGGAATTTGGGGAGAAATTTGGGGTAATTTTGGGGAAAATTTGGGGCAGATTTTGGGGTAATTTCAGGAGGATTTAGGGGAATTCTGGGGAGACTTCGGGCCAAATTTACAGGAATTTTGGGGGGGATTTGCGGGAGAAATTTTGGGGGAATTTGGGGGATTTGGGGGTGGGAATTTCAGGTTGAATTTGGGGGAATTTTGGGGGGATTTGGGGAGAAATTTCTGGGGAATTTTGGGGAAATTCAGGGGAATTTGGGGTTGAATTTGGGGGAACTTCGGGGTTGAATTTCAGGCAGAGTTTCAGGCAGATTTTGGGGTAATTTCGGGCAGATTTTGGGGTTTCTCCTGACACCCTCTCCCCATTTTCAGGGCTGATTTTGGGGATTTCTCCGGAAGTCTCAATTGGACCAAAATTCCAGAGGGATCCAGAAATCCCAAATCTCTTCCACATCCCCAGGAAAGGGGAGCAGAGATTTTTGGGGAGGGGGAGATCCTTTTTGGGGAGGAAAAATCCCAATTTGGTGAGGAAAAATCCCAATTTGGGAAGAATCCCAATTTGGGGAGGGGGAATCCAATTTTGGGTCTGGGGGCTTCCGAGTTGAGGATTCGGGGCAATCAGGAGATTCCTGAATCAGCGCCAATGATTCACGACTTGGCTCCGGAGATTCCCGACTCTTTTCCTGCGATTCCCGAATGACCTCCGGGGATTCCCGACTCTTTTCTGGAGATTGCCAAATCTGCTCAGAGGATTCCGGGCAATCTGGAAATTCCCGAATCAGCTCCAATGATTCTCGAATCTTGTCCGATGACTCCCGACTATCTGGAGATTCCCAAATCATCTCCGGGGACTTCCAAATCATCTCCAATGATTCCCGACCCTTTTCCAGGCAATCTGGAGATTCCCAACTCCCCCACGATTCCCAACCCTTTCCCGGGAATTCCCGCCCCTATCCCGGTGATTCCCGCCGCTGTTTGGTGCTGGCTCTGCAGGGCAGGAGTCCTCGGCCGCAGCTTTGGTCTCTGCGCTCGCTGAGCCTCAGCAACGCTCAGCTGCTCCGCCTGGAGCCGCGGAGGAGAGCGGGGGATTCGTGCTGCCCTCTGGTGGTGTAAAGGAGGTACTGCAGGGCCATGCTGTGCTGCTTAGCTGGACCTAATTAATGAATTAACCCCAACCCGAATTAATTAACCCCTAATTAACCGCACACTGTGCTGCTCGGCCTGCCTGCAGACCCTGGCCCTAATTCAATCCATGCCATTTTTGGGGCGATTTTGGGGTTATTAGGGCAATTTTGGGATGTTTTGGTGGGAGACCCCTCCCCGAATAAAATCCGACCGCCTTTTTTGGGGTCTCCAGTGTGGTTTTTGGGGTTTTGGGGAGATCTAGGAGGGTCTCGGTGGGAATTTGGGGAGATTTAGGGGGATTTTGGGGAGGATTCTGGGGGGAATTTCGGCGACACAAAGAAAGGGAGGGAGGGAGGGAGGAAGGCAGGAAGGAAGGAAGGAAGGAAGGAAGGCAGGCAGGCGCAAGTCAGGGATTGGGACAGACAACCAGAATTCCTGTAGAGCAGATGGGCTCAGGTTGACATCTTCTGCCACCACAGCTTTGAGATCGTCACCCTGCTCCCTGGCCTGGGCAGCCCCAGAACACCCAAATCCTCATTAATTTTCCCCTGAGCCCCAAATTCACTCCCAATTCCCCAAGTCACTCAGTAAAATGGTGCAGCTTTACATCTCTTTGTTTAATTTCCTTTATTTTACCTCAATTTTGGTTGTTCTGACAGGATGAAGAAGGAAATTATTTAGATTAGAAAAGACCTCCAAGATCACCCAGCATTGCTTGATGCCACCAGAAGAAACAATTACACAGCAGGTGAGATTTTTTAGGGTGTAAATTTAATAAATCAGCTCTTCCCAATGAATTTCCAGTGTCGATCTGAGTGCCGATGGATCATCCTGCCCCTGTGTTTGTCCAGGTGGCCACAGGGAATCAGGAGGACATGGAAGCCACCAGCCAGGGGTCTTTGCAGTGTTGGTCACTGGGAGTGAGGGTCACCAGGGCTCTTCCCAGTGGGGGTCCTCTGATGGGGGATGAAGTTGGAGCAGCACATGAAGCTCTTCCTGCACTTGGGGCACTTGCAGGGCTTCCCTTACTGGTGGCTCCGTTGGTGTTTGGTCAAGTGAGAACTGCTGGAGAAGTTCTTCCCACACTCGGGACACTTGTAGGGTCTCTCCCCGGTGTGGATCCTCTTGTGGCAGATCAGGGTGGAGCTCTGGCTGAAGCTCTTCCCACATTCATCACACTTGTAGGGTCTCTCCCCGGTGTGGATCCTCCGGTGGATGATGAGGTGGTAGTTCTGTTTGAACCCCATCCTGCACTCAGGGCAGCGGAAGGGCCACTCGTCTGTGTGAATGACCTGGTGCTTGTGGAGGTTGGAGCTGCTCTGAAACCTCTTCCTGCACTCAGAACACTCATAGGGTCTCTCCCCGGTGTGGATCCTCTGGTGGATGATGAGGTGGGAGTTCTGTTTGAAGCCCTTACTGCACTCAGGGCAGCGGAAGAGCCTCTCCACTGTGTGAACTGTCTGGTGCTGGAGGAGATCTGAGCTGGTTGGAAACCTCTTCCCACACTCAGGGCACTCGTAGGGCCTCTCCCCAGTGTGGATCCTCTGGTGGATGATCAGGTTGGAGCTGTTAATGAAGCTCTTCCCACACTCCTCACACTCATAGGGTCTCTCCCCTGTGTGGATCTTCTGGTGGCGGATCAGGTTGGCGCTCTGGCTGAAGCTCTTCCCACATTCCCCACACTCATAGGGTCTCTCCCCAGTGTGGATCTTCTGGTGGCGGATCAGGTTGGCGCTCTGGCTGAAGCTCTTCCCACATTCCTCACACTCATAAGGTCTCTCCCCAGTGTGGATGCACTGGTGGATGATCAGGTTGGACCTCCGGCTGAAGCTCTTCCCACACTCCAAGCACTTGTGGGGCTTCTCCCCATCATGAAGCTGCTCAGGAACCTGCAGTTCTGAACTCTGATTAAGGCTCTGGTTGCCTTCCCAGCTCAGGGTGGGTCTTTGCTCCTCAGAGCACCCTGGGCTGGGTTTGCAGCCCCTCCTCGTGCAGCATCTCTGGGCCTTTTCCTCCCTCTTCAATTCCTGGCTCATGGAGCTGCTCAAAACAGCCTCTTCCACGAGGTTCTGCTGCAAGGATTTGTCCTCCCTGGTCTCCACCCTTAGCTCACTGCCTGCGGGAGGAAGGACAAGGAGAGGATTTGGGATTTGCCTCCATGCCACAGGGAAGGGGAAGGAGATCCCCCCAGTCCATCCCCCAACAGCAGCAGGGCTGTCCTGCAGCCAGGGGCGATGCTGGGCTGGGAGATGGAGGAGAAGAGAGGGGGAAAGGGGCAGTGACTTCCTCCTCACCTGCCTGGGGGTCCTGGGGCATCTTCCTCTTCCTCGCAGCTTCCTCCTCCATCCAGCCGAGGTTTGGGAATGGGAAATCCTGGTTTGGGGAAAAACAAGGAGTGACTACCTTGAGTTTGAAGGTCACCCTGTCCAATTCATCTCTAGAAGTCACCAGGGCTCTGGGGTTCATAAAAACCTCCAGACCACCACGATTCAGCCCCAAAAAAGACTCTCCCAGCAGTTCTCCCTCTCTGGCCTCTCCACTCTGGGGTTCTCGGTTTCCCCCTGTCAGAGCTGCAGGGGTCCCATGTGTACTGGGGGTTCCCCTCTCCAGCATCCCCACTCTCCCCAGACTGATTGAGGTCCCAGCAATCCCAGGGCTTCCCCCTCTCCAAGTTCCCCACTTTGGGGTTCTGGCGGTCTCCTCTCTCTGGGGTCCTGCTTAGGGGAGTCAGTGGGTTTGGGGGTCCCAGGGATCCCCTCTCCCCTGTTCTCTCACCACGCTGCCAGGGGTTCCCCAGCTCTGCCATTGCCCCTCTCCATTCTCCCCTCCCATGGCTCTCCCAGGAGTCCCCAAAACCAGTGTCCCCCACCCCCCACTGGGTCCCACATGGTCCCCACGTGACCCCAGGCAGAGCCCAACCCCCACCACGGTGGGGATCCACATTCCCCCCACCCCCCACTGGGGCTCTGCCAGCACAGCCATGGGAACCCCCAGAAACACCTCCTGGGGACACCCCAATGTCCCCCCGAGGGGCATTTGCATAACCTGACTGGGGTTTACTGGGACCATGTGGGGAGGAAACTGGGGACACATTGGGAGACAACTGGGATCATACTGGGAGCAACTAGGACCATACTGTGGGCAACTGTCTGAAACTGGGGTCATGCTGGAGGCAACTGGGAGTAACTGGGAAAGACTGGGATCATTCTGAGGGAACTAGAACCTTACTGGGGCAGCTGGGAGTGCCTGGGAATGACTAGGAGCATGCTGAGGGCAACTGGGATATACTGGGAATGCCTGTAACCATACTGAGCTGACTGGAACCACACTGGGAACAGTTGGGACCATGCTGGGGGCAACTGGGAGCAATTGAGAGTGTCTGGGGCCACACTGGGCAGGACTGGGACTATAGCAGGAGCCAATGGGGGCAAGTGGGATCATACCAGAAGGAACTGGGAACAACTGGAACTATGCTGGGGGCAACTGGGATCATACTGGGATCACAGTGGCAGCAGCTGGGCCCATGCTGGGAGAGACTGGAATTATACTGGGATTGACTGGGAGTGGCTGTGGGCAACTGGAATGATGCTGAAAGCAACTGGCAGCAAGTGGGAATGACTGGCAGCATGCTGAGGGCAACTGGGATATACTGGGAGAGACAGGGAGACACGGGGATCATACTGGTGATTTAGAGTAAAATAGAAATTAATGTAAAAGAACTAGAAGTTGGATAATAGTAGTAATATTTTAGAACTGATTTAGAGAGCCAGAGATTGGATAATGATTTACTAAGATATGCCTGCTGCAATTCATTTATTATTCTCTTAATGAATTTGTGCCTACCTGGTATCAGGGAGGATGGAGAGAGGAGAGCCAAATAATTGAGAAAAACCACTGAGTGTAACCGAGCATCCTGCCCTTGGACCCCAGAATTAGTAGGAATTGGTTCTCAGGCTTGGACTAGGACCAAGGACCAAGGGAGCACGTGCAAGGGAACAGGGTGAACAGTTCATCGTGATGAAGACTATCGACCACGTCATAATTAATCATCGGGACCCCTGCCCACAATTAATCTGTGACACTGCGCTTGTGTGGGCATATTTAAATGACCTTTGAACTCATTATAATACGAAGCAGGATAGATAATGAATATGTATAGGGGCTTTGTCTAACTTTATGCACATGTAACCTGTAACCTGATATAAACCTAGTGAAGTGCTGCTGAGGTGTGCATGCCTTTGGAGGGGCTACCCGCCATCACCCCAGCTGGAATAAACGCAGACCTACTTCATAACTATCTGAGTTGTGGAGTCATTCCTGCTTCACTGGAAGCTACTGGACTCATGCTGGCATTGACAGGGAGCAACTGGGATCACACTGGGGCCACTGGCATCATACTGGGAGGAACTGGGATCATACTGGGATTACAGTGGGTGTCAATGGACCCTGACTGGGGCTTACTGGGAGCTACTAGGCCCATGCTGGCAGCCAACTGGGGATACACTGGGAGCAACTGGGAATGACAGAGTGCATGCTGGTGACAACTGGGATCTACTGGCAGTGACTGGGACAATTCTGGGGGAAACTGAACCATGCTGAGGCAACTGGGAGTGCCTGGGAATGACTATGAGAATGCTCAGGGTAACTGGGATATACTGGGAGTGCCTGAGGCCACGCAGGTGGTGACTGGGACCATACTGGGAGTGACTGGGAATGTGCCGGGGGGGAACTGGGACCATACTGGGGGCAAGTGGGAGTGACTGGGGGAAGATCATCCTGGATTCATACTGGGATTGTACTGGGAGTGACTGTGACTATGCTAGCAGCAACTGGGAGAACTGGGAACACACTGGGCAGAAGAGGGAGGAACTGGGAGCAACTGGGACCGTGCTGGGGGCAAATTGCACCATAATAGGGAATGACTGTGAGTGACTGGGTTCATACTGGGAGCAACAGGGATCCTAGAGGGAGTGAGGGGAAGTGACCAGGGTCATACTGGGAGAGACTGGGCTCATACTGGGAGTGAGAAGGAAACTGGAAACACACGGGGCGGGGGGTGGAGGGGGGCTGGGGTTGTGGGCAACTGGGCTCATACTGGGAGTAGCCACTTGCAGGACTCGGGGGCCCTGAGCCCCTTTCCCGGCCATCCTGCCCCCAAGCCAACAGACTCCCCCACCAGGGCTCCCAGCAATCCCAGGCATTGCCCCTCGCCGATTCCCCGCTCCGGGCTGCTGGCGCTCTCCTCTCCCTGCGCTTCTGCTTAGACAAGCCGCGGCTCCCGGAGCTCCCCAAAAGCCGCTGTCCCCCCCTCCCCCGCCGGTCACCCGGGGGCCCCGGGCAGAGCTTGGAGGGCCCGGGCAGAGCCCAACCCCCACCGCGGGGGGACCCGCATCCCCCTGCCCCCCATCGGGGCTCTGCCCGCACCGCCACCGGGACCCCCAAAAACACCTCCCGGGGAACCCCCCATGTCCCCCCGAGGGGCAGCTGCGGCTCGGCTTTGGAGTCCCGAAAACTCCAAACATCCCCCCCAAAAAACCCCAAACGCAGGGACCCCCCGGATATTTGGGGCGAGCTCCCCCTCCCCGCTCACCTGCGGGATGGGGGCGGCGATGGTCCAGGGGGGCTGCGAATTCAGGGAGACCCAAACTGCGCGGCTCCTGACCGATCCTCCTTTGGCCCTCCTCTTCCTCTTCCTCCCGCTCCTCCCGCTCTGTCTCTCCTCCTCCTTCTCCGCCCTAATCCCACCTCCTTCTCCTCCTTCCCCCAATCCCTTCTCCCGCTCCTCCTCCTCCCTGCTCCTCCTCCACCGTTGCCGAGTCGCTGGCAGCCTGCGGGAGGAGCGGGGATGCAGCCGGGACAGCTCGGCATGGGCAGCGCGGGGCTCTCGGCTGCTCCCAGCCCAGCGCTGGGGACAGGGGGAGCCCGGCCTGGGGCAAAGGAGAGGGAAACAGGGAAAAGTGGGGGCTGCAGATCCAAAGTGGCCTTGCTGGGGAGCCTGGGCAGGGAGTTGCAGCCCTTGGGGCTCCTGTGGGGAGCCTGCAGATGCGGGAGGGGGGAACGCAGAGAGGCGTGGGGGATCCCAGCAGTGGCAGCACTGGAGTGACTGGGCTGTACTGGGATCGTACTGGGATCATACTGGCAATGACTGGGCTGTACTGGGGGGGGGGTGTCTGGGAGTGACTGGGCATGACTAGGAGCATGCTGAGGGCAAGTGGGATATACTGGGAGTGTCTGTAACCATACTGGTCTGACTGGAACCACACTGGGAACAACCAGGACCATGCTGGGCAGAACTGGGACCACACTGGGAGCAACTGGGAGCGAATGGGAGTGACTGTGTCTACACTGGAGACAACTGGGCATGACTGGGACCATGCTGGGAGGGACTGGCATGATACCAGGGAACACTGGGTGTAACTGGGATCAGAGTGGGAGGAACAGGGAAGAACTAGAACTATGCTGGGGGCAACTGGGATCCTGTGGGGATCAGAGTGGGAGCAGCTGGGCTCATGCTGGGGTAGACTGGGATGACACTGAGGGTGACTGGGATCATACTGGGATTGACTGGAACCATAGTGCAGGTGAATGGGAGCAACTGGAACCATGCTGGGATCATACTGGGAGTAACTGGGAATAACTGGGACTATACTAGGGGCAGCTGGGAGAACTGGGAACACACTGGGTGGAAGTGGGAGGAACTGGGAGCAACTGGGATTGTACTGGGGACAAATTGCATCTCATAATAGGGAATGACTGGGAATAACTGAGTTCATACTGGGAGCAACAGGGATCCTAGAGGGAGTGAGGGGAACTGACCAGAGTCATACTGGGAGTGCCTGGGAGTGCCTGGGCTCATCTTGGCTCCTACTGAGGTCCAGGGGGATCCCATTCTGTTCCCAGAGGGTGCCAGGGGGTCCCAGCATGGTCCCAAAGGGGATCCCGGGAATTCCCAGGGATTCCCCTTTTCCCCTGTGCTCCCTCAGACATTGTCATGTCTCCCAACCTGCAGCTCCAGGATCTGCCCCTTCTCACAGCCCCCAGACCCTCCCTGTTTCTTGACCCTGGCAGCCCCTGGAGCCCCATTGCTGCCTCTCCCAGTCCCCAAAGCCTCCTTTCCTCAGCCCCAGGGACTGCCTGAACCCTCCTTCCTGGAGGTCCCCTTTGTGCCACCTGTAAGCCCAGCATTCCATGGGAGCTTGGGAGGAGACACAGGTGACCACAAGTGACCCCAGGGATATCCCAGACCACAGGACATCAGGCTCAGTGTATAAAGTGGGGGAACAAGAAAGAAGGGGGGACATTTGGAGTGATGGTTTTTGTCTTCCCAGGGAACACTTGGGCAGGAGGGGATCGTGTTTTGCTGGTGGGCAGGGTGAGCACCAAAGACACAGACACCAACTGAAGGAACAGTGTAATTTATGGAATGCAAAAGTGCAAAGAATTACAAAAGGAGAAGCTCAGCAATGTACCAAATCATTTGCAACGAATCACAAAAGGAGAATCCCAGCAATGAACCCAATCATCACCACAAAAGATTGGCTATAATGATTTAGAGAGATCCATCACCAGTTACCCTCAGACTTTACCATCACCCAGACCCACACATCAGCTGGGGAAACTGTCACAGCCAAGGACTGCAGAGCCACTCTGGACACTGGGAATTCCTGCAGGTGTGTCCAGCCACAGGTGAGGCTTCCAACCTCAGCTTGGATAGTGCTGAACAAACAAACTGACAGCACTTCCAGTGCAGGAACATCTGGATTCATTCTCTCCTCTTGGATTCTCCCAAAGCCTGGCCAGGGCTCAAGGAGGAACCAAGGGAGTTGACTTTGACCATACACCCCCAAACCAGAGCAGATTTCAGATTTCGTGACCTTGTTTAGCTTCTAAATACAGAGAAGTCAATACCTGATCCACTAATTAGTGGATACATCTATCACAATGCTAATGCTCATGCATATTTTGTTGATGAGTGGATACAAAGATAACCTTTGGTTAGAAGGTTCATGGAGAGGTCACCTTTGGCTCAGGGCCTGTTGTTCAGGCCTCAGTCAGGCCTCTTGTTCAGGCCTTGGCACTTCAGGGATGTGGTTTAGTGCTGGGCTGAGAGTGCTGGGTGAATGGCTGGACTTGATGAGCTCAGAGGTCTTTTCCAACAGAAAGGATTCTATAATTCCAGAATTCTACTTACTGCATTCAGTTTTGTCCATGTCAGCAGCATTAATTTGCTCAGAAAGTTCCCTCTTGGTCAGCTCTTGAGGCCTAAGGCTTCAGGCCCTTTAGCTCCTGGTGCTAAGCTGCTCATGGTGGACGAGACGACTCAGAGAGAAGAACACAGTTCATCCAATTCCTTCTGGGACACTGAGAGGGGAGGGTGTGAAAACAGGAGCATTGCTTGGCGTTGTGTCCTCTCTGCCCTTCGGGTCTTTCAGTGCTCCTAAACAGCCAAGAGCTTTCTTCAAGAGGGCAAGGAAGCAGCTGTTCCTTCTGCCAGGTCTGGCTCTCTCCAGTCTCTGCACTTGACTGGTTTTGTCCCTCTTGCTGTGCCCTCTGTTCCCCCTCTGCTCGCTGGCTGCTGCCCAGGACTGTGGAACTGGCCCAGATCAAGTGCTCGAGAGCCTCATTTCTCTGCCCTTGGAGCTGCCTGGGCACAGCAGCCTTTTCCATCTGCAAGCTCCATATGGACAGGGAGTCCCCAGCTCCGTTCCTTGCACAACCTGCAGGAGCCCAGTGAGGCACGGATTGACTCCACAACTCAGATAGTTATGAAGTAGGTCTGCGTTTATTCCAGCTGGGGTGCATGGCGGGTAGCCCCTCCAAAGGCATGCACACCCCAGCAGCACTTCACTAGGTTTATATCAGGTTACAGGTTACATGTGCATAAAGTTACACAATGCTCCTATACATATTCATTACCTATCCCCGCTTTGGATTATAATGAGTTCAAAGTTCATTTAAATACGTTGGTGCAAGCGCAGTGTCACAGATTAATTGTGGGCGAGGGTCCCGAAGATAAATGAGGGACGAAGTTAGTAGTCTTCCTCAGGATGAACTGTTCACCCTGTTCCCTTGCACATGCTCCCTTGGTTCTTGGTCCAAGTCCAAGCCTTAGAACTAACTTGTACCAGCTCTGGGCTCTGAGAGCAGGATGTTCGGTCACACTCAGAACTTTTTCTCAATTATTTGGCTTTCTTCTCTGTATCCTCCCTGTTACTAGGTAGAAACACAATCATTAAGCGAATGATACGTTGTCTTCAGCAAGCAAATCTTAGTAAATCATTATCAATTCTCTGGCCTTCTAAATCAGTTCCAAAATTATTATTATTATCTATCTTCTAGTTCTCTTAAATTTATAAATTCTAGCCCCCCCTAAATCAGCACTGTGGCACAGGGTCAGGTCGGCCTGACGCAGCTGGTAATGGCAGAAAAGGCTGAGAAGCAGGCAGGCAGCTCAGGGCAGTGAATGGGGTGGCAGGGGCAGGGGCTGGCTCTCTCCCAGGCTAGCCAGCGAGGTGACAGGGACTCTGCAGTCACAGCAGACGCCACGGTGTGTTCTGGTAAGACAGGGCCGGCAGCAGGGTGATGCCTAAAGCTGGTAAAAAATAAGATGCAGACACAGCAGTATAGGGAAAAAAGGGTATTACCTTGGTTTTAATAGGATCCCAGGTGCTCCCCCTCGTCAAAGATGGAATCATGCCAATGAAACACTCCGGGTACAATGTGTATACAATTTAATGGACCTCACAAATTAGCATATCTATCTAAAATTTCCTAATAAGAAACTTAACAAATGAAGTCATTGTCTCTCTATTCGAATTATCCCCCTCTTAAAATGAGGCTACAATTTAGTTTATAAAACCATGTTCCAGAGAGGAGGCTCCATTCAAGGTTGTAACCTCTTGTTTTGAGATAGTAGGGATGTTTCGTCTTCCTCAAAGAATTCTGAACTAGGCTAAATATACAGGGAGTGAAAGGTACAGGGAATAATAGGTACAGGGATGGGAAAGGGTATAAAATATATAAAAAGGGTATAAAAAGAGTATAAAGAGAAAGGACAAAAAAACATCAGGCATCAGGAACAGCCGGGCTCCCCTGCAGTTGTTGCAAAATGCAGCTGGGAAAAGCATGCGCTACCAGTGGGGAAAATCAAAGCTCACCCAGCCAGGAGGAGAAAAGCAGAGTATAGTTGGATCTCCCGCTGTCGCAGCCAGAAGCCAAAAGCAGTTGCTTTCCTCCCGGTGTCCCACAAATGAGTGTCTGTCTGGTCGGGAAGCTGCTTCTCCTCACCACAGCCAGCCAGAGTCTTTGTCTCTTACAAAAGACTGAATAGCTCTGAGCACTTAGACATTTGTCTCCTAGTAACAGGATGGACGAAAATTCCAACTTCCCCAACCTCCAACATTATCTTTGTCTTTATCTTTATCTTTATCTTTATCTTTATCTATCTTTATCTTATCTTTATCTTTATCTTTATCTTTATCATCTATCTTTATCTTTGGGCTCCTCCCAGTCTGTTGATAAGCTGAGTCCACCAGACCTCACCTGGTAGAACAATGCCCTGGAAAGAAACCTAAAATTCCTTTTCCCAGGGTAAAGATAAGCAGAACTTTTTGACTAAAGTTTTACAAAATTTTTAAACTGGTCTCTTTTCTGACATCATGAAGGGTGGTTATTTCTGTGTGCAGCTGCACTTTCTGTGGGCAGATTTGGGCTTCTGCACTGATCCATGCTAAATATTTCCATGGAGTTGATCTTTGCACCTTTTCTGGGGCTACCACTAAGCCCTCAGCTTGAAGTAGCGCGATGATGCGTTGGAGTTCTTCCGAAAATTCCATTTGTTGGGCAAAGAGGATGTAGTTCATGTAATGATAAATTAAGGCATTTTGAAATTGAGCCCTTCCTGGTAACAAAGCCCAGGCGACATACAGTTGGCATAATGTGGGGGAATTCTTCATTCCTTGCGGCAAAACAACCCACTGGAGTCTTTGACCAGGCGTAGCTTGATTCATCGCAGGGACCGCAAAGGCAAAACGCTCTGCATCTTCAGCATGGAGAGGGATTTTATTATTAAATAAACAGTCGTTCAGGTCAATGATGAGCAGGGATTCCTGAGGGGTCATGGCAGGTGACACAACCCAGGCTGGAGAGATCCCATGTCCTGCCTTTGTCTCTTCACTACCCGGAGGTTGTGCAGGAGCCTCCATTTCCCTGACTTTTTTGGGATAACGAAACCAGGGCTGTTCCACGGGCTGACGGAGGGCTTGATGTGCTCATTTTTGAGTTGTTCATTTGAGTAGTGCTCCTGTGCTGTGTTCAGCCGCTCCTGTGTCATCGGCCACTGATCTACCCAGAGCAGTTCATCGATGAGCCAGGTTATTGATAGGGTAGACGGTGTCTTGCATGGGAGACAGAAGCCTTAGGAGTTTCTGCAGTTTTCAGGTCTCTGGCAACAGATTAGGGTAGCTGGCACCCCAAGACTCGGTCCCGTCCACAAGGTTCTTTGCTATTCAGCCGATTAGTCTAATATGATATAAAATACCATTTATTAGACACAGAAAATAACATACAAACATAGAACAGATTGACATACATACACACAGAATGAATGCGTAATTGCAAAAATGTTATAGCGAAAATGCAATTATGGGTAAATGCTTGCTTGAACTATAAACATATTTATAAATGCAAGTTAAGAAATGTTTGCTTGAACTATAAAAATAGTTATAAATGCAAGTTAAGAAATGCTTGCTTGAGCTATAAAAATAGTTATAAATGCAAGTTAAGAAATGCTTGCTTGAACTGTAAAAATAGCTGAAATGCAAGTTTCAGCTGAAATGCAAGTTAAGAAAGGTACCTATAACTTAGCCAGAACAATACAATTTAGGAAAGCAATGATCTTACCAAAATCCAATTTTGGTGCTGGGATACACTAGAATCCTCCCTCAATCTTGCAAGAAGTTACCACAGAGCTGCGTCCAGACTCTGGGGAGAGGCTTTCCTCACACTCAGTGTCCAAGTAGAAAAGCTTCTACTTTTTCTGAGATTTCATGTGTGTTTTATAGGATAAGAATATGCCAAGTGGGTCACGAAAAATTTCCCATGTTCTCTCTACATTCCACAGGGTAGTGTTTTTTTTAGACTTTTGGGTGCCATCAGATAGCCCTGCTTTAGGCTGTTAACCTAATCTGAACCATCCATCTTCTGCGACCGAGCAGGGAGAGAGACAAGGAGGGGGAATGTCCTGTGACACACGGCACCCTGGACAGCAGAGGCGATTATCGTGACATGAGAGTGCTGTTCACTACCCTGGACGGCAGAGACAATTATCATGACATGACAGTGCTGTTCGGCATCCTGGACAGCAGAGGCAATCATCGCGATATGAGAGTGCTGTTCCACTCGCATGGCTCGTACCAACAGCTCATCCACAGGGCAGCCTTGAGGGGCATTAACCAATACAGCCTTTGTCTTTGCATTAGCATTTTCAAAGGCCAATGTTTGAAACAGATCACCTTGCATTTCCAACGGCATTTCAGCATGTTGCTTCACAGCTTGGCTCAGCCTGTCGATAAATGCAGTGTACAGTTCAGTAACCCCTTGTTTAACGGCAGCAAAAGCTGGAGCATGTTGTCCATCTGGCATTTCATACATTGCCTGATGCGCCAGTGTTTGGGTGAGTTGATGGAGGATGGTGGGGAAAGTCAGTTGAACATTTGTGGTGGCAAATTGCCCTTGTCCACAAATCATATCGATGGTGACGCCGTAAAGAGGGTCTGTGTTCGGATCTCGGGGTTTGTTGGCCTCTTGGGTTGCCAATTTCTTCCACAACATTTCCCATATAAGGTATTGCACAGGGGTCAGCAAGAGACCGGCAAAGTTTCAGCAATCTGTTGTGCTTATAATGGAGCTGGTGAAGATATATTTAATCATGCTCTGGGCTGCCTTGGATTTTGATCCAAAAATGGCAACTGTATTTTTCACCTGGTTGAGGAGCTTCCAGTCATGAGCCTTCCAGGAGGCTTGATCACCAACCACCTCCACAGGGAGAGCCAGCGTGTTTGCGCTTTGCCATTCTCCTTCAGTAATCACACCAGGGATTACTCCTGACCATCGCTGGGCTATGGGGTTTTCCTGGCTCGGCTCAGCAGGTCTGACTGCTGCTGGGGGCATGCTAGCACGAAGGCATTCTCGTTCTGGTAGGCTTTGGAGGCTGTGAAGTTGACGGACAGGAGCAGCAGGTATTGACTCTGGGCGCTGGGTGCTCCACCAGGATCCTGAGGCTCGAGGCTCAGCAGCAACACTGCACGACTTTCCGTGCTCCACTGTGAGGTCTTCAAGCTTATCACGTTTTAGAGCATTTGTTCTACTGAGTCACTGCCTTTCCTCCGGTCACCCAGGGTTGATCAACCAGATGTCTCACTCGAGCTGGATCCCGAGGGTACAGACGACCTCTTGGATCGACAACTTGTTCCACCTTCAGTGCTCTGCTACTTGGGCATGACTCTTCCTGCACTGGGTGACGGTGGCACTTCCGTACTGGTGGCAGTGGCAGAGGCGGCTGCAGGGCTGTCACTTCCTCCTTTTGTACTCAATATCTCAGTTACTGAGGATGCTGCTGGAGCAGTCATCCCTTTCACTGGCAGCTGCCAGCCAACCCCAAAAAACGAGGCGATTTTGCTTGGTTTTGCTGTTTTGGTCGCCGTCCCCAAAAAACGAGGCGATTTTCCTTGTTTTTGCTGTTTCAGTCGCCGTACCCTCGGACCCTGGGCGTAGCACATCGATTGCTGCTGCAGCCGCCTTTCTTTCTGCTCTCATCTCGCTCAAGGCATTAATAACTGCTCGCCACGTCACTCCCGATCTTTTCACTACTTTCGCTTCATCCCCTCCATCAATGGTAATTTCCCATAGCAAAGTTCCAACTTCTCTCCATTCCCTGGGCTAACCACCAGTGAAGTGTCCAGGCAGCACCCCTTTTTCCAAGCCCACTTAACAAGGCTTTCTGTCTCTTTTGATGACCTTGCTGCCTCTCTCAGAAAGGATCCCTGCAAGCAGCCAAACCACGGCGTCCATTTCCATCGTGGCTCTCACCTTGCAGTGATACAAATTCACAAGGCAGCATTTTTAGGAATATAATATTGAACATTTATTAGGAGAACAAAGACTTACAGCCAGGCGGGAGTGGCAGGTTTGCCTTGTTCTCAGTCCCACACCCTATTTATTTTAATGTGTGATTAAGTACTTTCTGTAACTGTTACATATTCATTAAGTCAAAAAAACTTCACATTTCAGTCATTCCTTTTTCTTTGATCTTTGCCCGTTTCCGCCAGGCCGGCGACATCTCGGTCTTCTGGTTTGTCTCAGGGCTGAAGGCTGAAGTCTTCTATAGCCCTAATTCAAGCTGTGGCTGACAACTTCCCAGGGAGGTGTGACTGTAGATCACAGATTTCCTGGGATGCATGAGGTCTTTTGATTCTTTCAGGGCATCTTGATCTCTGGCTTTGTGGCTTATCAGCTTAAAAGACAGCTATTACCATGTATTTCTCACCACATTTCTAGCATACTACAACTATTACATAGATATAATTCACTCTAACTTTGTTTCTACTTGACTACATTTTATCCTAGTGCTACTTTACACAGTACCTTATCACTTCTAAATGCTAAATTCATATCTGCGAAAGCCAACATTCGCTATCCACTCATTTACCACACAGAGGGTTGAGCGGCCGACTCAACCTTCCAGGCTTCGAGATTTTCTCGTCCCTGTCGCCTCTCCTGCTCCTGCTGTCAGACACTCTGGTGCTGTGGAGTCTCACACATCTGAGCGATCACTGCTGCGCCACGTTGGGCGCCACATGTAGAAGTTTTCATATTGTCACCCAATCTGCAGGAAAAACAAAAACCCTCCAAAACATTTTTAATGTTAGAGAGTCAAGGCGTTACTTTATTATCTGACCAGGATGTTGTTCTGGCCAGGATGTATCACAGAAATCATCTCATCCACACATAGCCCAGCTGTGCAGAGAGAATCATTCCATGATACATGGCTTTTATCTGATTTTCAGATATTTTATACAGTAAAAATACATAGAAAAGCATTGGGTCAGTGTTCATTGGTCTGTAGTTGAGCAAACGCCCAGTATTCAGTTTCTCATTGGATCTGAATCTCTTTGCCTCTGATGTTAATTAGATTCTTCATTCTTCAGTTTCCTTTCCGGGCCAGGATGTCTTCACCCCTGCTGGAGGTGGTCTGGGGTTTTAGATATCCACTGATGTCCTGCTGATGCTCTGCTGATTGCCTTTATCTTTGGGTTACTTTATCTTATCTTTATCTTTATCTTTATCTTTATCTTTATCCTATATTGTTGGAAAATGCAGTTTTCCAGCAGAACTTGTTTTAAGTTAAGCAGACCATATACAGGCCGCAGCACTTCGCTTCCCTGAAAACGCTTCGTGGGAAGATGCCAAGAAGGTGCAGCTGTGCCTGTATGCTTCGAAACACCGTGAGAAGTATGCTGGCAATGAACTTGTGATTAACAAAGAATGAAGGAGAAAACCCTGTAGATGTGAAAACAAACTGCAGATACGTGTGTAACTATAATTAGTAACATCTGTAACAATATATAAGTTTCTCGTTTGGTAAAATAAAACAAAGCTTGCATTATATCTCACATTGAGACTGCCGTGAGCTTCCTCTTGTCGCTACGTTACTATCTTTGTCTTTTACCTTTATCTTTGGGTTCCTCCCAGTCTGTTGATATGCTGAGTCCATCAGACCTCACCTGGCAGAACAATGCCCTGGAAAGAAACCTAAAATTCCTTTTCCTGGGGTAAAGACAAACAAAACCTTTGACTAAAGTTATACAAAATTTTTAACCTGATATATTTTCCAACAAGTCCATCAGCTTTGGGTTGTGCATTCAGTTCAACTCCTCATGGCCATTTTCCCTGAGGAAATCCTCCATGTTTTTGGACTCAAACTCTCCATTTTTTAGGTCAAACTCTCCATTTTTTAGGTCAAACTCTCCATTTTGGGGTTTTTCTCTCCATTTTTGGGAATGGTCAAACTCTCATTGTTTGGGTTTTTTCCTTGATTTTTTTTGGGGGGGGTTTCTCATTATTTTTAGGGTTTCTTTCTCTATTTTGGGGGTTTCTGTCCATATTTGGGCTCAAACTCCCAATTTTTGGGGTTTTCCCCTAATTTTTTGGGGGTTTCTCTCCATTTTTGATTTCAAATTCTAAATTTTTGGGGGCTTTCTCTCAATTTTTTTCAGTTTTTCTCCATTTTTGGGCTCAAACTCTTAATTTTTGTGGTTTTCTCCAATTTTGATCTCAAAATCTCATGTTTTGGGGTTTTTCTCTCAATTTTTTTTGGTTTCTCTCCCTTTTTGGGCTCAAACTTGCAATTTTTGTGATTTTTCTCCATTTTTGGGATCAAACTCTCCATTTTTGGGTTTTCTCTCTCCAATTTTGGTCTAAACTCTAAATTTTCAAGTTTTTTCCCCCTTTTTTGGGGGGGGGGGGGGGATTTCATTGTGTTTTTCCCTTAACTCCTCCCAGCTATGATGGTGACAGAAATCACAGCCCTGGGCTCCTCCAGGGACACAAAGCTCATTGGGCTCTGCTGATTAACGGTAAGGAAAAGTCCTGAAAAACCCAAAATAACCCCCAAAACCACCCCAAAATAACCCCCAAAACCACCCCAAAATAACCCCAAAATCCACCCTAAAACCCCCCCCTAAAAAACTGAGTTGGAAAACCTTAAAAAAATCCAAGATCCAAAAAAAAAATCCAAATAAAAATGTGTGAAAAAAATGCAAAAAACCCCCAAAAAATCCCCCCAAACCCCTAAGAAAACAAACCAAAAAACCCTAAAACCCCCCAAAATGCCAAAATTAAAAGAAAAAAAACCAACCCAAAACTTCCTGAAGAAGAAAACCCAAAAAATACCCCCAAAACTCCTGAACTGGAAAACCTTAATGAAACCCCAAAATCCCCTAAACAACCCCAAATCCCCCAAAAAACTGAAATCCACCCCAAAATCCCAAATTACACCCCAAAAAATTCCCCAAATTCTCTCCCAACCACACCAATAAAAGCTATTGGGGAATTTGGGGGGTATTTTGGGGGAATTTGGGGGAATTTTGTGTGGATTTTGGGTGAATTTTGAGGGTAATTTGGGGAGGATTTTTGGAGGATTTTGGGGAATTTGGGGGAATTTTGGGGATTTGGGGTGGATTATGGGAGGATTTTGGGGGACTTTGGGGTGGATTTGGATGGATTTTGGAGGATTTGGGGTAAATTTAGGGTAGATTTTGGGTGGATTTTGGGGGAATTCAGGGGAATTTGGGGGTGGATTTTGGGATGGATTTGGGGTAATTTGGGGTGGATTTGGGGAGAATTTAGGGGAATTTTTTTTTGAATTTAGGGGATTTTGGGTGGATTCTTGGTGGATTTGGGGTGGATTTGGGATGGAATTTGGGGTCAATTTTGGCAGATTTTGGGGGAAATTTCAGGGGGAATTTGGGGTGGATTTTGGGGAAATTCAGTGGAATTTGGGGAGAAATTTGGGGTAATTTTGGGGGCAATTTGGGGCAGATTTTGGGGTAATTTCAGGAGGATTTGGCGAAATTCCGGGGGGAATTTGGGGCAAATTTGCAGCAACTTTGGGGGGATTTGCGGGAGAAATTTGGGGGGAATTTGGGGGAATTGTAGGGGATTTGGGGGGGGAATTTCGGGTTCAATTTGTGGGAATTTTGGGGATATTGGGGAGAAATTTTGGGGAAATTTGGGGAAAATTCAGGGCAATTTGGGGTGGAATTTGGGGCAATTTTGGGATAATTTCAACCAGATTTTGGGGTTTCTCCTGATGCCCCCTCCCCATTACCAGGGCAGATTTTGGGGATTTCTCCAGAACTCTCAATCGGACCAAAATTCCAGAGGGATCTAGAAATCCCAAATCTCTTCCACGTCCCCCGGGAAGGGGGAGGAGAGATTTTTGGGGAGGGGGAGATCCTTTTTGGGGAGCAAAAATCCCAATTTGCAGAGGAAGAATCCCAATTTGGGGAGGAAAAATCCCAATTTGTGGATAAATTTGGGGAGGGAGAATCCAATTTTGGGTCTGGGGGCTTCCGAGCTGGGGATTCGGGGCAATCTGGAGATTCCCAAATCAGCGCTGATGATTCATGACTCGGCTCCGGAGATTCCCGACTCTTTTCCTGCGATTCCTAAATGACCTCCAGGGATTCCTGACTCTTTTCCGGAGATTGCCGAATCTGCTCAGGGAATTTTGGGCAATCTGGAAATTCCCGAATCTCCTCCGAGGATTCCCAACCTCTGATGACTCCCGACTCTTTTCTGGCGATTCCTGATTATCTGGAATTTCCCAAATCATCTCCGGGGGACTTCCGAATCACCTCTGATGATTCCAGACTCTTTTCCAGGCAATCCGGAGATTCCCGACTCCCCCCCGGTGATTCCCAACCCTTTTCCAGGAATTCCCGCCCCTTTCCCGGCCGCTGTTTGGTGCTGGCTCTGCAGGGCAGGAGTCCTCGGCCGCAGCTTTGGTCTCTGCGCTCGCTGAGCCTCAGCAACGCTCAGCTGCTCTGCCTGGAGCCGCGGAGGAGAGCAGGGGGATTCGTGCTGCCCTCTGGTGGTGTAAAGGAGGGACTGCAGGGCTGTGCCGTGCTGCTCAGCCCAAACTAATTAACCCCTCATTAATTAATAAATCCCTAATTAATTAACTGCTTCTAATTACCCTGCCCCAAATTGACAGTGCCTCTAACTGACCCCATGCTGCCCTCTGGTGGTGTGAAGGAGGGACTGCAGGGCCGCACTGTGCTGCTCAGCCAGACCTAATTAAACCCTAATTAATTAATTAACCCCTAATTAGCCCCGTGTTGCCCCCTGGGGTTGTAAAGGAAGGACTGCAGGGCCATGCCATGCTGCTCAGCTGGACCTAATTAATTAACCCCAACCCTAATTCCTTAACCCCTAATTAACCACACACCATGCTGTCTTGGTTTGAAAGACAGGCGTCTGCCAAGAGAGGTTGAACCCTCCCCCCAGGACAGAGAATGTGATTTCCTTTCCTCCCTCCCTCCGAATTATTCAATTTTGTAAATCAAGGGCTTTCAGGCAAAGGTATGGGAAAAAAAGGAATATCAGTTCTTTACTAGTATCTATAAACAAGCAATAACAATAATAGCAACCAGAACTAGAACCAGAAAACCAACAGCAGGTGACTAGTGAGCTGCTGGACCTTTGCCCGTGTGGTGTAATCACGGTTGCAGGCGGCAGGGGCGCTGTTGAGCTCCTGGCCGGGCAGGGCAGGCGCAATGACTCCCGAGCGGCTGCAGGTGGCGCTGTGGCGCAGGGTCAGGTCTGGTAGTGGCAGCCGATAATGGCGGAGAGCTGAGAAAGCAGGCAGCAAAGCAGCTTGGAGCGGCGAGCGGAGCAGCAGGGGCAGGAGCTGGCTTTCTCCCCAGCCAGCTAGCGAGGATTTTCTGCAGTCACAGCAGACGCCGCGGTCTCGTGCGGCAGAGGGCAGGGGGCGGGCGGCAGGGGCAGCCAGGCTCTCCCAGCAGCCGGACTCTCCCGGCAGCGGCTGCGGGAAAAACGCAGCCCGGGGAAACGTGCCCTTCCCAGTGGGGAGAAAGGTTGAATCAAAGCTCACCCAGCCAGGAGAAGAGAAAAAACAGGGCACAGTTGGATTCCCTCTGGTCCCAGCCGAAAAGCAAAGAGCAGCCTCTCCTCTCAGCGTCCGAACCACGAGAGAGCCAGAGAGCTGTTCCAAGGGCCGGGTGTTCCCTTACCCTGCCTCGCCCAAGCCCACCTTTTGTCTTTTGATTGCTCTAAACATCTAACTATTTGTTGCTTAGTAACAGGAATGGGAAGAAATTCTCAACCCCCGACACATGCTGCTCAGCCTGCCTGCAGACCCTGACCCTAATTTAATCCATGCATTTCTGGGGCGATTTTGGGGTTTTTACGGCAATTTTGGGATGTTTTGGGGAGAGAGCCCTCCCCAAATAAAAACCAATCGTGCCTTTTTTGCTGTCTCCAGTGTGGTTTTTGGGGTTTTGGGGGGATCTAGGAGGGTCTCAGTGGGAATTTGGGGAGATTTTGTGGGATTTTGGGGAGGATTCTGGGGGGAATTTTGGTGACACAAAGGGAGGGAGGGAGGGAGGGAGAAAGAAAGAGAGCGAGAGAGCGAGAGAGCGAGAGAAGGAAAGAAAGAAAGAAAGAAAGAAAGAAAGAAAGAAAGGAAAGAAAGAGAAAGGAAAGAAAGAGAAAGAAAGATAGACCGAGGCCAGGAACTGGGACAGACAACCAGAATTCCTGTAGAGCAGATGGGCTCAGGTTGACATGTTCTGCCACAACAGCTATGAGATTGTCACCCTGTTCCCTGGCCTGGGCAGCCCCAGAACACCCAAATCCTCATTAATTTTCCCCTGAACCCCAAATTCACTCCCAATTCCCCAATTCACTCAGTAAAATGGTGCAGCTTTATGTCTCTTCGTATAATTTCCTTTATTTTACCTCAATTTTGGTTGCTCTGACAGGATGAAGAAGGAAATTATTTAGATTGGAAAAGACCTCCAAGATCACCCAGCATTGCTTGATGACACCAGAAGATACAATTACACAGCAGGTGAGATTTTTTAGGGTGTAATGTTAATAAATCAGCTCTTCCCAATGAATTTCCAGTGTCAATCTGAGTGCCGATGGATCATCCTGCCCCTGTGCTTGTCCAGGTGGCCACAGGGAATCAGGAGGACGTGGAAGCCACCAGCCAGGGGTCTTTGCAGTGTTGGTCACTGGGAGTGAGGGTCACCAGGGCTCTTCCCAGTGGGGGTCCTCTGATGGGGGATGAAGTTGGAGCAGCACATGAAGCTCTTCCTGCACTCGGGGCACTTGCAGGGCTTCCCTTACCGGTGGCTCCGTTGGTGTTGGGTCAAGTGAGAACTGCTGGAGAAGCTCTTCCCACATTTGGGACACTCATAGGGCCTCTCCCTGGTGTGGATGCGCCAGTGCCTGATGAGGTGGGAGTTCTGTTTGAAGCCCTTCCTGCACTCAGGGCAGCGGAAGGGCCTCTCGTCTGTGTGAATCACCTGGTGCTGGAGGAGATTGCTGCTGGTCTGAAACATCTTCCCACACTCAGGGCACTCATAGCGCCTCTCCCCGGTGTGGATCTTCTCATGGATGATCAGGTTGGACCTCCGGCTGAAGCTCTTCCCACATTCCTCACACTCACAGGGCCTCTCCCCAGTGTGGATGCGCCGGTGGGTGTTGAGGTGGGAGTTCTGTTTGAAGCCCTTCCTGCACTCAGGGCACCGGAAAGGCCTCTCGTCTGTGCGAATCACCTGGTGCTGGAGGAGATCTGAGCTAGTTGGAAACTTCTTCCCACACTCAGGGCACTCGTAGGGTCTCTCCCCAGTGTGGATCACCTTGTGGATGATCAGCTTGGAGCTCTGGCTGAAACTCTTCCTGTTGAAGAATGGCTAATAGAAAAGGGACATATAGACTTAGACAAGCTGTCTCTTAGCAACAGTCGTACTCAGCTAGTGTAACCGACTCAGCAGTTAACTATCATCCAAATGGCAACCCTATGCCCAATCAGCGGCAAGGACACGATGCCCTTGCTGCAACATTAGGATAGCTGTGGTCAAAAAGAATGTAGAATAGCCAGCAAGAATGCAGAAATCAGACATAAAAGCTAATATGTATCCATACATAGGGCAAACAGCCAGACTTAGGGCGTTGAAACAAATAGCCAATAATGATACGCGGTTACAGAATATGCATTATCTAATTAACCACACTATAAGAATGTATGCTGAAACTCAAATAAACGAAGCTTGTTGCACACTCATATTGGGTGGTCAAGTCTTCCATATCTCGGCGAATGGTGACCCCGACGACGTGATAGGTCCCGCTCCCCGCTTGGGTAGCGGCGTGGCCATGGCCGAGAATCCAGGCACTTGGCTCTGGACACCCAGGAGAGTCAAAGCGGCGCAGAAGCGCAGAGGATGACCGTATAGATGGGATCCAGGTGCCGCTGGACCTGCGGGGTGGAAGCCCACCCGCACCAAGGAGGAGACGCAGCCGAAGCCTCGGGGGGTGTAAGTGCGCAGTTCCATAAATTGGTATGGAGAGGCAAGCTGCTCTAGATTTATTATTTCGCTTTTTAGAAAAGCGTGGGATTAAGGATAAGGAGTTATGGCGCAAGCTGGCAGGTGTAGTAACATGGGGGGTTGGCAAAGGTTGCTTTGTTGACCCTAACACCCTTTTTGACCGAGATGAGTGGCGAAAACTTGGGGATAAGTTGTGGGAAGCCACCCTTGAAGATGATAAAGTTGGGAAAAAGCTAGGCAAAACATGGAAGATAGTTATTAATGCTCTTGATCAATATCATGTGGAGCAAAAGGCGGCTAAAGCCGCTACTGAACGGCTGAGCCCACCTTCCTCGTCCACCTCAGGGCAAGGTAATGAGCTGTCATGGCTGCTGCCGCCATTAACAAATACAGTGCATATTCCCCCTTCCAATCCGTTTGCCAAGGCGTCCGCCCCGATATCTCAGGACCCAGTACCTCAGTCGCCCAGTTTGGGGGGCCCCAATTTTCCGCCAACCGGAGGTCTGGGTGATCCTGGTGGTGTCGGCATGGGGGCTGCGGGCCAACGCGAAACTATGTGGAAGCAGATTGCCGCACAAGCAGCTCAGGAAGGTGACGTAGAAGCTGCGACTGAGATGTTGGGGGCGTTCCCAGTAACTTACCAGCCAGGAGCGCAGGGCAGGTTTACTGCTACTATTACACCCTTAGACTGGAAACTATTGTCACAGCTACGAGCTACCGTGAGTGAGTTCGGGATTCAGGGAGAACCTACTAAGCAAATGCTAGACTATATCTGGGGAGCAGGACTTCTGCTCCCCAGCGATATCAAGAGCCTTTCGCGCTTAGTGCTTACTCAACACCAACAACTGCTGTTCAATGCTCACTGGCAAGCAAACTGCCAGGAGTCGGTAGCTGCACAGCGCCAAGCAGGCGACCCACTACATGGGGTCACTCTCGAAGAATTAATGGGGTTGGGTCCGTATTTGAGATCAGAGGCTCAGGCGCTCATGGGGCCAGAGAAAGTTAGGGAGGCTATGGATACAGCTCGGCGTGCTCTGGATAGGATAAAAGCACCCGGAGGTCTCCTGTCATATATGTCCCTAAAACAAGGACGGGAAGAGCCGCTGGGATCTTTTGTAGATAAGGTAGCTGCCGCAGTTAAAGTGGCAGGGGTGCCAGAATATATGCAAGGAGCCACGCTAAGGCAATGTGTACTGCAAAACGGAAATGGGACAGTTCGAAATCTTATCATGACCATGCCGGGGAATTGGTCCATAGAAGACCTTTTAGAGCATGCTGCACAAATTCCCACAGGCAGCCAGGCTATGATAGTCAGTGCTATTAAAGAACTGGGTGAGGGATTAAAAGCGCAGGCAGAGGGATTAAAAGCACAGGCAGAGACCTCTCAAAATCAAGTACTCGCTGCGCTTGCACCCCTCCGACAGCCAAAACCACCTTCAGCAACGAGAAAAACAAAGCTCCATTGTTTTCGCTGTGGACAGTCAGGACATTTACGGCGGAACTGCCCTGCTGATGCAGTATGGTGTCCTCAGTGCCAGTCTGCGTCACATAGCTCTGCGGCTTGTCGGAGGTCCCAGGGAAACAGGAATCGGAGCGCGAAGGGAGCCCGCGTGATGACACAAGTAGTCGCCCCTGCCCAAATTCAACCATCTTGCGACCAGCCACCTCAGGGAGCCTCGGCTTGGACTTGGCAACCTCAGTAAATGTTACCTTGGTGGATAACACCCTGTCATGGTTTTTCAACAGGACATTGCCAGCAGGACGCACGAAAAGAGGGCAACCAGGCTCCAAGCTTAAAGTTGCAAAAAGTGTTTAATTACCTAACAGAGTTGGAGGATAAATGCAGGCAAAAATCAACTTTTCATACAGTTTTGGTTCACTGCCCCCTCCCTCTTACGAACCTGTAGTATTCACCCCCTTTCCTCCTTTACAGTCAACAAGCTGGGTGGTGGGGGGGCAGGGTGTGGGGTCTCTTTTCAGTCCACAGAGCAGATTCTCAAATTTACTCATCACCACAATTCTTCTACTACAAATACTCTTTATCTCTACTTATTTCTCTCTCTCTCCAGACAGTTTTCTTTCTGCTCTCACCCCCACCCTCTTAAGAAGCAGTCTCTGCACTCACCCTTCCCCCCTTCCCTCTTTCCAAACCAGCAACACAGACAGGGGGCAGGTTGGGGGGTTCTCTGGTCAGTCCAATCAGGAAAAGAGGTTCTCTACTTAGCCAGGGGATCCTTCCCACGAGAGACAGTCCTTTGAGAACTTCTTTGGCGCGGGTCCAATCTCACGAGCAACATCCCGCCCAAAATTCTGCTGCAACATGAGTCTTTTTGTCCATAGGGTGCTGTGCAGATTCTCCCGAGCTGAGGCCAGGCTGCTTCCATGCCAGGAGCAAGGCCTTTCTCTCCTTTGGAAGGCCTTTGCAGTTTTAACTCTTAGATGAGACTCCCACTGGTTCACAGTCTTTTCCAGGCATCCACCTGCTCTTCTGGCGTGGGCTGTGGGTGATTTTCTGCACTCCTGTGGACTCCATGGGCTGGAGGGGACCTCCTGCAACCCCCCATGGCCTTCACTGTGGCTAGCAGAGGGTTTTCAGCTCCAGCACTGGGTGCCCTTCCTCCCCCACCTTCTTCACTGACCTTCGCGTCTCCATGCTGTTCTCCCTCACATATTTTCACCTCCACCTCCTCCTCCTCCAACTACAAAGAAGGGAAAGAAGTGCGTGCCTGCTTTGTTTTGAATTTTTCTTAAATATGTTTTCACAGAGGCGTAACTAGCACCTCCAATTGGCCCAAACTTGGCCGGCAGCATGTCCATCACCTTCAGAGCCATCAGAGATTGGCTCTGCTGGACTTGATGTAAAAACTTCCAGAACTTGCACTCAGGACACACAGGCGCCATCTTTGTGCCACACCCCACCCCTCAGACACCTCCCCAGGCCTACTACAACAGCTTCTGAGGGGTCCAAATTTCTCCTAGATGTTAAAAACACTTCACTGATGTTTTGGGCCAATCAAAACCACCACACAACCCCAAGCGGATACCTACGGGAATTACAGGACCGATTGTGATTAATGGACAACCTGTTGGCGCCCTCCTGATTGGGCGATCATCTGCAACCATGAAAGGACTTGATATTTTAACTGGCCTAATTGATGCGGACTTTCAGGGTACAATCGACATTATGGTTCGGACATTTCACCCACCTATCCATATCCCTGCTGGATCTAAAATTGCTCAACTTGTGCCCTTGCCGCAGTTCATCCAAAGTTCATTTGGTAACCGCCCTCATCGAGGAGTAGGGGGTTTTGGCTCCACAGGCCCTGCAGTTATGCTGACAGTGGATTTAGGGCAACGCCCACAAAAACAGATATTTCTGGAATATGCAGGCCAGCGGATACAATTAACAGCACTTTTGGATACTGGAGCTGATGTCACGGTGATAGACGAAAACAAGTGGCCTGCCCAGTGGCTGGCCTATGCATCAGGAGCTACCGTTACTGGAGTAGGAGGCATCACCATGGCTCGGCGGTCACCACGTTTAAAAATCACCATCGATGACATAACTGTGGACTGTGTGGTGCAGCTGCTACTGCTTCCCCCAGGAGTAAACGCTTTGGTAGGCCGTGATGTCCTAGCTCAAATGGGAGTTGTGTTAACATCAGAATCGCCTTTCTAGAAGGGGCCATTGCATGGGCTTTCCCCATCCGTCTCACCTGGACAACAAATGAACCCAGATGGGTGGAGCAATGGCCTCTAAAAAAGGAAAGTCTAGAACAAGCACATTGCTTAATACAAGAACAATTCCAACAGGGCCACTTGCGTTTATCCACCAGCCCCTGGAATACCCCAATTTTTGTAATAAAGAAAAAAATCTGGAAAGTATAGACTGCTCCATGACTTACGTGCTGTAAATGAGCAAATGCAAGCTATGGGAGCCTTACAACCAGGACTCCCCAATCCCAGCATGCTACCAGACAAATGGTCTTTACTTATTGTAGATTTAAAAGATTGTTTCTTCACCATTGGATTACATCCAGACGACATGCAGCGTTTTGCCTTTACGCTGCCTTCAATTAACTGTGAGGCACCAGCACAGCGTTTTGAATGGACTGTACTGCCACAGGGAATGCGGAACTCGCCAACACTTTGTCAACTGTATGTGGATGCAGCTCTCAGGCCCCTTCGGAAGGCCTGGCCGGAGGTAATTATCTATCACTACATGGATGATATACTACTGGCGCAGAGTGCACCTTTTACAGCGGAGCAGTTACATACCCTGACTCATTACCTGCGTGTTCAGGGCCTTGCGATCGCCCCAGAAAAGGTGCAGCGTACATCGCCATGGCGATACTTAGGATGGATAATAATGGACCATCAGGTCCGTCCTCAAAAACTGCAAGTTCATGTAAACATCCAAACCCTGCATGATGCTCAGAAACTGATGGGTGATCTACAATGGCTTCGGCCTGTCATTGGTATTCCTAATGAACTGTTGAATGTCCTGCAGCCCCTACTAAAAGGTACTGACCCGGCTACAAGGGTCACTCTATCTACAGCACAGCTGGCAGCGATACAAACTATTTCTGAACATGTTGTACAACACCATACATCTCGTCGCCTTCTTGATGTGCCACTGAACATCACCGTGTTAACTGGCCCTCAGTACCTTTTAGGTGCCATCACCCAGCATAAAAAGAAAACGGGGGAAAATACCCCCAGTAAGAACGAATATGATGTTTTGGTGCTGGAATGGTTAGCACCCCCCAGTAAGAACAAATATGATGTTTTGGTGCTGGAATGGTTAGCACCTCCCCTTCAACCGCGGAAAACGATTCAAGAAGATATCATTACAATGGCAAATCTTATCAAACGTGGCCGCCAAAGGATAAGGGAGATCCTAGGAACATCGCCAGGGGAAATACAGGTACCATTGAAGCTGGATGACCCGAATTGGTACTTACAGAATTCCATGGAACTTCAAGCAGCGCTGCTGGAAGAGGGAACACTCATCAGTATCCGACCTCTCCAGCCTCCTACGCTGGCGTGGATGTCCAACCACCGATGGTTAGTAAAGCCAGTGTGGTCAGCCTCCCCGCTCTCAGGGGCGGTGACCGTCTATACAGAGGTGGCAAACGCTCCCGTACAGCTGCTGCGACGCGGATGGAGGAGAAGCAATGGCGACACAAAATCATTCCCGCAACACCAGAGGATTCGTTACAAACCCTAGAACTGTCGGCAGTGGTCTGGGTCTTTACCAACTGGATGAGCCAACCTGTTAACATCGTCACAGACTCACTTTACATTGCGGATATTGCCAACAGAATTGAGGAAGCGATGATTAGAGATGTTCAAAAGCGCCGACTAGCGGAACTCCTGATGGCACTTAAGCGCACCATTGACCAAAGGACAGACCCGTATGCCGTGCTGCATATAAGGAGCCATCAGTGGTCAGAGGGCCTTGGAGAAGGCAACGCCAGAGCGGATTGATTGGTAGCGGTGGCGGAAGCTCCAATGTCCTCTTTTGAGAAGGCTCGCCATGCCCATATGAACTTCCATCAGAACGCAAGGGGCCTCCATAAGGGTTTTGGAATCCCACTGGCAGAAGCCAGGGCCATAGTGCGGGCCTGCCCTATCTGTAGCTTCCATAACCAGGGTGCTGGCTTAGGCATGGGAGTAAACCCCAAAGGGTTACAAGCTAATGAGCTATGGCAGATGGATGTAACCCATGTCCCCAAATTCGGTAGACTAAAATATGTCCATGTCTGCATCGACACATATAGCCACATGGTATGGGCAACATTACAGCCTGGCGAAAGAGCCCGGGATGTTATAAGGCACCTTACTAGCTGCTTTGCAGTATTAGGCAAACCCAAGGCTATCAAGACAGACAATGGACCAGCTTATTGTAGTGCCTTGTTGAAAAAATACATGCAACTCTGGGACATAAAGCATACCACAGGAATTCCTCACTCCCCGACAGGGCAGGCAATGGTAGAACGGGCAAATGCGACATTAAAAGGTTACTTGGCTAAACATAAAGAGGTTTCAGATAGTAGAGAAAGGCTTTCTAAAACCCTGTTTGTACTAAATCACCTGTGCATATTTGGTGACCAGGATCTACCGCCTATCTTAATGCATCACCAGGGAGTGGTGCAGCCACCGGCACCACGCATGAAGGTCCTGTATAAGGACCCCAAGACAGGCATATGGGAGGGTCCAGTAGAGGTCATATATTCTGGCAGAGGTTATTTTTGTGTGTCCTCTTCTACAGGCCCTCTTTGGGTTCCTAGCCGCTGGGTGAAGCCTGCACTTGATCAACCTGCCACAGCTACAGGCGCCCCTGATACCACCGCTCGTTGAGACGCCACGACTGCTCCGACTTCTACATTGTGCTATCGATCCAATCTTGCAACGAGCTGGGATTCGAGTCGGGCCTTGGCAAACCTTGCCGGAGTTGGTACAACTCATAAACAGACTGGGCACTCTACCAACCCCAACCAGATCCCCTTGCAAGAGCTGTACTAGGCCGTGGTGTCAGGCGTGGTTACTTATTAAGTGTGGTATTTGTAAAAAACGTTGGTGGTTCCATCAGGAAGCGTATACTATTTGTTGTTTAGGTTGTGTTAACTCACGAACGGCCCAAATGAATTGGTCACCCATTGCACTACAACGAGCTTTGAGCGCATTCACAGGGCTGCCCGATTGGCAAAGCTTACAATTATTTGAAGCCGAAGAGCAAAAAATTGTAGCCTGGATACTTTGGGAGGCCCAACAGGCTGTAGATTGGGCTATATCAAATTCTGGGTCCCAAATTTTGAGAGCAGTGTGCTCCCCTTTTCAATCGCCTTTAGCAAGGATCCCAAAGTATTGGCTTATTAGGGAAAATGATTGGGAGCGCACTAAAAGGCGTTTTGCTCCTGTGCACTCTAGGGGTCGTCATAACAGATGCCACCGTTAGCAGCCCCCTCCATTCAATTGAGCCCAGGAAAAATTTGTGGGTTACTTGGGCAAATCAGACGCATATGTGTTGGTTTGAAGACAAACCAGTGGGAGATCACAAGTCAAGACTGAAATTAAAAATAAGTGAAATAATACAAGGAAAAGCACTGACAAAGTCAGATACAACCTAACACCCTGTTAGGGTGGTAGTAGCAGTCCAACTGAAGTAGTCCAGTTAAAGCGGTGATCCTGTGAAGGTCTAGTCTCCAGCTGAAGATCCAGTGGTAGCTCTTGTCTTCTGGGAACCCAGTAGACAGGGCTAGCTCAGGCAGTTCCAAGGCCAGGTTATATCCAGGTGGGAACACCTGGCTCCTCCCTCCTGGGCAGAGCATCCCACAATGGGATGAGATAAGCCCATGAGTCATGCGGTGGGTCCCTGATGGCCCATTGCCTGTCATCCGGGGTGGGTCATTAGCAGGTGATAACAGCTAACGGATGGCCCATTGCCTGTCATCTGGAGTGGGTCATTAGCAGGTGATAGCAGCTAACGGCCCACAGCTGGTGGTAATAGAATACTGAAATACATCTATATTGCAACCTAGGACATTATCCACCCCTTATTCTATTACCATCTACACAGCTCTCACTTAAGATAAGGTCTCCTTGTGGGACACAACGCGTTTCCCCATCTGCCTGCATCACCAACCAAGTATAACCAGGTCCTTGGCCAAGAACAACCCCACAGATGGGCTTGCCTTTGCCTGAGGTGGGACTAATCCAAACAGTCTTTCCTAAAAAACCTCTTATGTGTACCACAGGGACTTTATCTCCATCCACTGTGTGCAAAGGTTTGGACTGGGCAGGACCGGCTCGATTGATAGAACCTCTTGTGTTAACCATCCAGGTGGCCTTTGCTAAGTTCAGTTCCCAATTTTTGAAGGTTCCCCCGCCAAGTGCCTTTAAAGTTGTCTTAAGTAGTCCGTTGCACCGTTCAACTTTCCCGGCAGCTGGTGCATGATAGGGGATATGGTATATCCGTTCAATTCCGTGTTCTCTAGCCCAGGTGCTTATGAGGCCATTCTTGAAATGGGT
The DNA here is from genome assembly GCA_024500445.1 of Entomyzon cyanotis. Classification (NCBI taxonomy): domain Eukaryota; kingdom Metazoa; phylum Chordata; class Aves; order Passeriformes; family Meliphagidae; genus Entomyzon; species Entomyzon cyanotis. The sequence goes on along the minus strand of JAKEPQ010000504.1, from coordinate 22,134 downwards.
TCCATTGTCAGACTCAGTTCTCTCAGGGGTACCATGTCTCCACAGGACTTGCTTTTCCACACCCAAGATGGTGTTCCGGGCAGTAGCATGAGGCACAGGGTAGGTCTCTAACCATCCCGTGGTTGCTTCCACCATGGTCAACACGTAGCGCTTTCCTTGGCGGGTTTGGGGAAGGGTGATGTAGTCAACTTGCCATACTTCCCCATACCTATACTTTGTCCATCGTCCACCGTACCACAGAGGCTTCACCTGCTTGGCCTGTTTGATTGCAGCGCAAGTCTCACAGCTGTGGATGACCTGTGAGATGTTGTCCATGGTCAAGTCCACCGCTCGGTCACGAGCCCATCTGTACGTTGCATCCCTCCCTTGATGACCAGAGGCATCATGGGCCCAACGAGCTAGAAATAACTCTCCTTTGTGCTGCCAGTCCAGATCCACCTGTGACACTTTCACTCTGGCAGCTCGGTCCACTTGCTCATTGTTACGATGCTCTTCATTAGCCCGACTCTTAGGTACATGTGCATCCACGTGTCGAACTTTCACGGTCAGCTTTTCTGCCTGGGCGGCAATGTCCTGCCAAATCTCAGCGGCCCAGATGGGTTTTCCTCTGTGCTGCCAGTTGGCCTTTCTCCAGCGATCTAACCATCCCCACAGCGCGTTGGCTACCATCCAGGAGTCGGTGTAGAGATAGAGCCTTGGCCATTTCTCTCGTTCGGCAATATCCAAAGCCAGCTGGACGGCTTTAAGCTCCGCGACCTGACTCGATCCACCTTGTCCCTCGGTAGCCTGTGCAACTTGTTGTGTGGGGCTCCATACTGCAGCTTTCCATTTCCGATCTGCGCCTACAATTCGGCAGGAACCATTGGTGAAGAGGGCACAGCATCTTTCACTCTCCGGCAGCTCGTTATACGGGGGTGCTTCCTCGGCACGTGCTACTTGCTCCTCTGCTTCTTCTGAAGATAATTTAAAAGTCTCACCTTCAGGCCAGTTTGTTATAATTTCCAGAATCCCAGGGCGATTCGGGTTTCCAATACGGGCGCGCTGTGTGATGAGGGCAATCCATTTGCTCCACGTGGCATCAGTGGCATGGTGGGTAGAGGGAACCCTTCCCTTGAACATCCACCCCAGCACTGGCAGTCGGGGTGCAAGGAGAAGTTGTGTTTCTGTGCCGATCACCTCTGAGGTGGCTTGGACTCCTTCATAAGCTGCCAAGATTTCTTTCTCAGTGGGAGTGTAGTTGACTTCAGACCCTCTGTAACGTCGACTCCAGAATCCCAGTGGTCGTCCTCGAGTCTCGCCAGGCACCTTCTGCCAAAGGCTCCAGGACAGACCATGGCTCCCGGCTGCAGAGTAAAGCACATTCTTTACCTCTGGTCCTGTCCTGACTGGGCCAAGTGCTACCGCATGAGCGATCTCTTGTTTGATCTGGGTGAAGGCTTGCTGCTGTTCAGGGCCTCAGTGGAAATCGTTCTTCTTGCGGGTTATGAGGTAGAGAGGACTCACGATCTGGCTGTACTCAGGGATGTGCATTCTCCAAAAGCCTATGGCGCTTAGGAAAGCTTGCGTCTCTTTCTTGTTGGTTGGTGGAGACATCCCGGTGATCTTATTGATGACTTCGGAAGGAATCTGACGCCGTCCGTCTTGCCACTTTACTCCCAGGAACTGGATCTCTTGGGCAGGTCCCTTGACTTTACTCTTCTTGATGGCGAAACCGGCTTCCAGGAGAATTCTGATGATTTTCTCTCCTTTCTCAAATACTTCCGTTGCTGTGTCCCCCCACACAATGATGTCATCAATATACTGCAAATGTTCTGGAGCCTCACCCTTTTCTAGTGCAGCCTGGATCAGTCCATGGCAGATGGTGGGACTGTGCTTCCACCCCTGGGGCAGTCGGTTCCACGTGTACTGCACGCCCCTCCAGGTGAAAGCAAACTGAGGCCTGCACTCTGCTGCCAGAGGAATGGAGAAAAAGGCATTGGCAATATCGATGGTTGCATACCACTTTGCTGCTTTGGATTCCAGCTCGTACTGAAGTTCCAACATGTCCAGTACAGCAGCACTCAGTGGTGGTGTGACTTCATTCAGGCCACGGTAATCCACTGTCAGTCTCCATTCTTCACTGGACTTACGCACCGGCCATATAGGGCTGTTAAAGGGTGAGTGGGCCTTGCTGACCACCCCTTGGCTCTCCAGTTCTCGAATCATCTTATGGATGGGGGCCACAGAGTCTCTGTCAGTGGGGCATTGCTGGCGGTGCACTGTTGCTGTAGCGATTGGTACCCGCTGTTCTTCAATTCTCAGTAGTCCTACAGCAGACGGGTTGTCTGAGAGACCAGGCAGGGTATTCAGTTGTCTTATGCCTTCCGTCTCTATGGCTGCTATCCTAAAAGCCCAGCGATGTCCCTTTGGGTCTTTGAAATATCCACTCCTGAGATAGTCTATGCCAAGGATGCATGGGGCATCTGGACCAGTCACAATGGGGTGTTTCTGCCACTCATTCCCAGTTAAACTCACTTCAGCTTCCACTAGTCAGCTGCTGGGATCCTCCTGTCACCCCAGAAATAGAAATGAATTCAGTCCCCACATACCTGGAGGGCATCAGGGTGCACTGAGCGCTGGTATCAACCAAAGCCGTATATCTTTGTGGGTCAGACGTGCCAGGCCATCGGATCCACACAGTCCAATAGATCCGGTTATCCCTTTCCTCTACCTGGCTAGAGGCAGGGCTCCTCTAATCCTGTTTTTGGTGCATGATGCTCTCCTCCTGTAAATGTGTTCCTGAGGTCCCTTCAAGAGGATCAGTCATATTATCATTTCCATTCTGTCTGAAGTTCTGTCCACAAGAGACTGGGGCAGTGTTGAACCTAGATGAGCCTCCTGAAGTGGATGTTTCTCTTTTCAATTCGCGTACCCGGGCTGCTAAGGAGGAGGTGGGTTTCCTATCCCACTTTCTCATGTCTTCCCCATGCTCCTGTAGGAAAAACCAGAGGTCACGTCGCGGAGTTTGTTTTCTTTCCCTGGCTGGGGTACGTCTGCTCCTGATGGCAGAGACTCTGGTTGGTTTTGGTGAGGCATGGTAAATTCCGTCTTTGAGCTCTTTCCTTAGTTTCTGGTGGCCCTCTTCAATCAAGCTCCGGACTTGCTCGGCCAGGTTTGTTTCCACTGATGAGACACGGGTGCGTAGTGGAGCGGTGACAGTGTCCTCATAAATTCTCAGTTTGTTTGCTAACACGCCCATCTTGTCTTCGCCTTCCCTCCACTGCAGTGTTGCCAGGTAACGAGAGCATATCTCTGGTCCGAGCCGCGCGAATCTTAGCCACATTTGTGAAGTGCACTGGACATTATCTGGGCTCTTAGGGAATCTCTCATTGTCCGCGAAAATGATCTCTAGCACGGCCAATTCCCTCAGGCATCTGATACCTTGTTCTATCGTGTTCCATTTCCTTTGGTGCATCTGGAGGTCTTCTTTACAGAGGTATCTGTCCCGTACACTCGCCAGCAATCGCCACCAGAGGCTGAGAGTTTCCTGGGTTTTCCCAATGCCCTGGTCAATGACCACATCCTGGGACAGGGATCCCAGTTGCCTGGCCTCACTTCCATCCAGAATGGTGTCATTAGCTGCAGCGTCCCAGATGCGGAGCAGCCAGGTCAGGATGGACTCATTCGCCTGCCGGGTGAATTCCCTCCGTAGGTCACGCAGCTCCCCCAGGGATAGAGAGCGAGTGATGATCTCCGGCTCTGTCTCTTCTGCTTGGTGAGATGGTCCTGCCGCATCTTCGTCAGTCTCTATGCAGACTGATTTGCTCTTTGATTTCTTTTTCTGGACGGGGGCAACCGCTACTGGCTTCGGCTGTTCTGATTCGGCGACGGTCTGTGTTGAGACATTAATTGCTCTTTTGGTTCCTTTTCTCTTGGTGGCAGTTTGCATGGACATGGTGCCTGCTGACTTGTTTCTTTTCTCCTCCTCTTCAAGAAGACGCCGTACCACACCAAGTATTGTTCTGATCTTCAGCATGATGTACATGATGCTGATCAAAGAAAACAGAACTGACAAAAAGATTATGCCATCCTTAGCATCTAGAGGGAACTCAATATTGTCAAAAACGGCCGTGCCTGACCTGAAATGCTGGAAGAAACCGCTCTCTCTTCCTAACCCCAGGGGCTGGGTGTGATTGCTGAGGAGGTCCCAGACGTAGCAGCTCAGATTAGGCCAGGCAGATAAAATTGAATGTACGTTCCGAATGGTATTCATCGCCTCACAGGTTATCATACAATAAGCATAATAAACCAATAGAGCAATTTTCATGCCATTCCCTGGTCGCAACAGGACCAATACGACAGGCAGATAGTTTCCCATTTGAGGAAAAATATAGAGAGCCAGATACAGTACCCATATAGATAAGCTGAGCATCATGGTGATAAGATTTCTGATTTTCCCCAGGTTGTGCCCCATGTTGGGCGCCAAAATATGTGTTGGTTTGAAGACAAATCAGTGGGAGATCACAAGTCAAGACTGAAATTAAAAATAAGTGAAATAATACAAGGAAAAGCACTGACAAAGTCAGATACAACCTAACACCCTGTTAGGGTGGTAGTAGCAGTCCAACTGAAGTAGTCCAGTTGAAGGGGTGATCCTGTGAAGGTCTAGTCTCCAGCTGAAGATCCAGTGGTGGTAGCTCTTGTCCTCTGGGAACCCAGTAGACAGGGCTAGCTCAGGCAGTTCCAAGGCCAGGTTATATCCAGGTGGGAACACCTGGCTCCTCCCTCCTGGGCAGAGCATCCCACAATGGGATGAGATAAGCCCATGAGTCATGCGGTGGGTCCCTGATGGCCCATTGCCTGTCATCCGGGGTGGGTCATTAGCAGGTGATAACAGCTAACGGATGGCCCATTGCCTGTCATCTGGAGTGGGTCATTAGCAGGTGATAGCAGCTAACGGCCCACAGCTGGTGGTAATGGAATACTTAAATACATCTATATTGCAACCCAGGACAGCATACTAGTGCTTTTTGCCTTGCGCTTGCATCAGCTACTGACCCCTTTCGCACATGTTTAATCGGTATCCCAGGCTTTGACAATACTAGTTTTGCGCAGTACTCAACTAACAACTGCTCGCAGGCTGTCAATGTTAGCCATTGTACTGCTCTTTTGCTGTCTGGTCTCAACACATCGCTGCCATGGGACCCTCAAGAGCTGGATCTCTTGGGAAGCCGAGCCCTTAATGTAAGTGGCAATGAAACAGGCTGCATATCTTTTGGTAGCTCCACAGTAATTTTTAACAGCACCTGGCTGACTCCCCATACGGCAATATTTGCCAACATCTCTGCCCAATGTGGCCACTATGGAAGCTATGGCTGGGGCAGCAGTCATGTACAAATTGTGGCTAATAAAAGCGCCCTTGCCCTTCCCCCAGGTATATTTCTCATTTGCGGAGACCGTGCATGGCAGGGAATCCTGAAAGGTGCTCACGGGGGACCATGTTACTTGGGCAAACTCACCTTACTTGCCATGAACAAAACCATCGCAGCTAACTTAACACACTCCAGAAAGAGACGCAGTCGTACTTTGGATGCAAACTGCAAAGACGAAGTAGAACTGTGGAATCCAACGTCTCGGGTCTCTGCGTCCATTATACCACACGTCGGAGTCGCACACGCATTAAATACCTTAGGGAAGTTGGCCTGCTGGGTAAGCAAGCAGTCGAATGTTACCACAGAAATAATAGAGAAGCTATCCGCAGACATGGATAGCTTAAGGCATTCCATATTGCAGAATCGTGCTGCCATAGATTTTCTGCTCCTTGCTCAGGGGCATGGCTGTGATGAATTTGAAGGCATGTGTTGCTTTAACCTCAGCAATCGTGGTGAGTCAATACATAGACAGCTGCAATGGCTTAAAGAGCATACAGCAAAAACAACCGTGGAAGACGACGATGGCCTATTCGGGATTCCCTGGGGTGACTGGGGTATAACAGGATGGCTTCGCTATATCATGCAGATAGGATTAGTGGCCTTACTTATTGTTGTTGGCATAGCTGTCATCTTGCCTTGCGCTTTGCAATGCTTAAAGAAATCGTTGTCGCAGACAGTAAACCAGCTTTGGCTTGCGCAGACCCGTAAAGAAAACGGGGGAATTGTTGAAGAATGGCTAATAGAAAAGGGACATATAGACTTAGACAAGCTGTCTCTTAGCAACAGTCGTACTCAGCTAGTGTAACCGACTCAGCAGTTAACTATCATCCAAATGGCAACCCTATGCCCAATCAGCGGCAAGGACACGATGCCCTTGCTGCAACATTAGGATAGCTGTGGTCAAAAAGTATGTAGAATAGCCAGCAAGAATGCAGAAATCAGACATAAAAGCTAATATGTATCCATACATAGGGCAAACAGCCAGACTTAGGGCGTTGAAACAAATAGCCAATAATGATACGCGGTTACAGAATATGCATTATCTAATTAACCACACTATAAGAATGTATGCTGAAACTCAAATAAACGAAGCTTGTTGCACACTCATATTGGGTGGTCAAGTCTTCCATATCTCGGCGTCTTCCCACATTCCCCACACTCATAGGGTCTCTCCCCAGTGTGGATGCGCTGGTGGCGGATCAGGTTGGAGCTCTTGCTGAAGCTCTTCCCACACTCCAAGCACTGGTGGGGCTTCTCCCCATCATGAAGCTGCTCAGGAACCTGCAGTTCTGAACTCTGATTAAGGCTCTGATTGCCTTCCCGGCTCAGGGTGGGTCTTTGCTCCTCAGAGCACCCTGGGCTGGGTTTGCAGCCCCTCCTCGTGCAGCATCTCTGGGCCTTTTCCTCCCTCTTCAATTCCTGGCTCATGGAGCTGCTCAAAACAGCCTCTTCCACGAGGTTCTGCTGAAAGGATTTGTCCTCCCTGGTCTCCACCCTTAGCTCACTGCCTGCGGGAGGAAGGACAAGGAGAGGATTTGGGATTTGCCTCCATGCCAGAGGGAAGGGGAAGGAGATCCCCCCAGTCCATCCCCCAACAGCAGCAGGGTTGTCCTGCAGCCAGGGGCGATGCTGGGCTGGGAGATGGAGGAGAAGAGAGGGGGAAAGGGGCAGTGACTTCCTCCTCACCTGCCTGGGGGTCCTGGGGCATCTTCCTCTTCCTCACAGCTTCCTCCTCCATCCAGCCGAGGTTTGGGAATGGGAAATCCTGGTTTGGGGAAAAACAAGGAGTGACTACCTTGCGTTTGAAGGTCACCCTGTCCAATTCATCTCTAGAAGTCACCAGGGCTCTGGGCTTCATAAAAACCTCCAGACCACCAGCATTCAGCCCCAAAAAAGACTCTCCCAGCAGTTCTCCCTCTCTGGCCTCTCCACTCTGGGGTTCTGGGTTTCCCCCTGTCAGGGCTGCAGGGGTCCCATGTGTACTGGGGGTTCCCCTCTCCAGCGTCCCCACTCTCCCCAGACTGACTGAGGTCCCAGAAATCCCAGGGGTTCCCCCTCTCCAAGTTCCCCACTTTGGGGTTCTGGGGGTCTCCTCTCTCTGGGGTCCTGCTTAGGGGAGTCAATGGGTTTGGGGGTCCCAGGGATCCCCTCTCCCCTGTTCTCTCACCACGCTGCCAGGGGTTCCCCAGCTCTGCCATTGCCCCTCTCCATTCTCCCCTCCCATGCCTCTCCCAGGAGTCCCCAAAACCAGTGTCCCCCACCCCCCACTGGGTCCCACATGGTCCCCACGTGACCCCAGACAGAGCCCAACCCCCACCACGGTGGGGATCCACATCCCCCCACCCCCCACCAGGGCTCTGCCAGCACCGCCATGGGAACCCCCAAAAACACCTCCTGGGGACACCCCAATGTCCCCCCGAGGGGCATTTGCATAACCTGACTGGGGCTTACTGGGACCATGTGGGGAGGAAACTGGGGACACATTGGGAGAAACTGGGATCATACTGGGATCGTACTGGGACCATACTTTGGGCAACTGACTGAAACTGGGGTCATGCTGGAGGACACCGGGAGTAACTGGGAAAGACTGGGATCATTCTGAGGGAACTAGAACCTTACTGGGGCAGCTGGGAGTGCCTGGCAATGACTAGGAGCATGCTGAGGGCAACTGGGATATACTGGGAATGTCTGTAACCATACTGGGCTGACTGGAAACACACTGGGAACAGCTGGGACCTTGCTGGGGGCAACTGGGAAGAAATGGGGGGTGTTGGGGGGCCCCCTGGGGGGGGGGGGGGCTCCAGCGGGGGCCAGTGGGGGCAAGTGGGATCATACTGGGAGGAACTGGGAACAACTGGAACTATGCTGGGGGCAACTGGGATCATACTGGAACCATACTGGGATCATACTGGGAGCAGTTGGGCCCATGCTGGGAGAGACTAGAATTATACTGGGATTGACTGGGAGTGGCTGTGGGCAACTGGAATGATGCTGAAAGCAACTGGCACGAAGTGGGAATGACTGGCAGCATGCTGAGGGCAACTGGGATATAATCTGGGAGAGACAGGGAGACACGGGGATCATACTGGAAGCTACTGGGCTCATGCTGGCATTGACAGGGAGCAACTGGGATCACACTGGGGGCCACTGGCATCATACTGGGAGGAACTGGGATTACACCCAGTGGGTGTCAATGGACCCTGACTGGGGCTTACTGGGAGATGCTAGGCCCATGCTGGGAGCCAACTGGGGATACACTGGGAGCAACTGGGAATGCGCATGCTGGTGACAACTGGGATCTACCGGCAGTGACTGGGATAATCCTGGGGGAAACTGAACCATGCTGAGGTAACTGGAAGTGCCTGAGAATGACTATGAGAATGTTTAGGGCAACTGGGATATACTGGGAGTGCCTGAGGCCATGCAGGTGGTGACTGGGACCATACTGGGAAAGACTGGGAATGTGCTGGGGGGAACTGGGACCATACTGGGGGCAAGTGGGAGTGACTGGGACCCTGCTGGGAGAGACTGGCATCATGCTGGACTCATACTGGGATTGTACTGGGAGTGACTGTGACTATGTTAGCGGCAACTGGGAGAACTGGGAACACACTGGGCAGAAGAGGGAGGAACTGGGAGCAACTGAGACTGTGCTGGGGGCAAATTGCACCATAATAGGGAATGACTGGGAGTGACTGGGTTCATACTGGGAGCAACAGGGATCCTAGAGGGAGTGAGGGGAAGTGACCAGGGTCAGACTGGGACAGACTGGGCTCATACTGGGAGTGAGGAGGAAACTGGAAACACACGGCGCGGGGGGTGGGCGGGGGGCTGGGGGGGCAACTGGGCTCATACTGGGAGTAGCCACTTGCAGGAGCCGGGAGCCCTGAGCCCCTTTCCTGGTCATCCTGCCCCCAAGCCACCAGACTCCCCCACCAGGGCTCCCAGCAATCCCAGGCATTGCCCCTCGCCGATTCCCCGCTCCGGGCTGCTGGCGCTCTCCTCTCCCTGCGCTTCTGCTTAGACAAGCCGCGGCTCCCGGAGCTCCCCAAAAGCCGCTGTCCCCCCCCTCCCCCGCCGGTCACCCGCTGGCCCCGGGCAGAGCTTGGAGGGCCCGGGCAGAGCCCAACCCCCACCGCGGGGGGACCCGCATCCCCCTGACCCCCATCGGGGCTCTGCCCGCACCGCCACCGGGACCCCCAAAAACACCTCCCGGGGAACCCCCCATGTCCCCCGAGGGGCAGCTGCGGCTCGGCTTTGGAGTCCCGAAAACTCCAAACATCCCCAAAAACCCACAAACGCAGGGACCCCCCGGATATTTGGGGCGAGCTCCCCCTCCCCCGCTCACCTGCGGCATGGGGGCGGCGATGGTCCAGGGGGGCTGCGAATTCAGGGAGACCCAAACCGCGAGGCTCCTGCCCGATCCTCCTTTGGCCCTCCTCTTCCTCTTCCTCCCGCTCCTCCCGCTCTGTCTCTCCTCCTCCTTCTCCGCCCTAATCCCACCTCCTTCTCCTCCTTCCCCCAATCCCTTCTCCCGCTCCTCCTCCTCCCTGCTCCTCCTCCGCCGTTGCCGAGTCGCTGGCAGCCCGCGGGAGGAGTGGGGATGCAGCCGGGACAGGTCGGCATGGGCAGCGCGGGGCTCTCGGCTGCTCGCAGCCCAGCGCTGGGGACAGGGGGAGCCCGGCCTGGGGCAAAGGAGAGGGAAACAGGGAAAACTGGGGGCTGCAGATCCAAAGTGGCCTTGCTGGGGAGCCTGGGCAGGGAGTTGCAGCCCTTGGGGCTCCTGTGGGGAGCCTGGAGATGCGGGAGGGGGGAACGCAGAGAGGGGTGGGGGATCCCAGCAGTGGCAGCACTGGAGTGACTGGGCTGTACTGGGATCATACTGGGATCGTACTGGGATCATACTGGGATTATACTGGCAATGACTGGGCTGTACTGGGGCACCTGGAACCTTAGTGGGGTGGCTGGGAGTGACTGGGCATGACTAGGAGCATGCTGAGGGCAACTGGGATATACTGGGAGTGTCTGTAACCATACTGGGCTGACTGGAACCACCCTGGGAACAACCAGGACCATGCTTGGCAGAACTGGGACCACACTGGGAGCAACTGGGAGGGAATGGGAGTTACTGTGTCTACACTGGACACAACTGGGCATGACTGGGACCATATGGGTGTCACCGAATCTGCGGGAAAAAGAAAAACCCTCTAACACTGTATTTGAAGTGATATAGAATCAGGCATTACCTTTTTTGCTGGCCAGGATGTGCCTAGGAAAATATTCCAAGAGCACATGCCTTCAAAGAATTTTCCCCCAGATTTTATACAGTCAAAACCCCATACAGATAAATTGTTTTAAAGTTCATTGGACCAGAGTTGAGTAACCTCCGATATTCAGGTTCTCATTGGATCCGAATCTCTTTGCCTCTGATGCTAAGTAGGTATTTCATTCTTCAGTGTTTCTTATCATTCCTTTTCCAGATCAGATGCCTTCATCCCTGCTGGAGGTGGCATCTGGTGGATGTTTGTTATAGCCACCATGTCCTGCGGATGTTGCCATTGATAGCCACCATGCCCTGTAGATGTACGGTTGGTGGCCACCATGTCCTGCGGATGTTCTGTTAATGGTCTTTATCTTTCTGGTTATCTTCGGGGTCACTCCCAATCTGTGGTATGTTAATCCCATCTCCGTAGGGTGATACTATATCTCCTAAAAAAACTAAAGAAAACTCCTTTTCCCCAGGTAAAGTCAAGTTAAAAACTAACTAGAGAGATACAAGAAAATTTCTAAAGTTACATTGTTTCCAACAGTATCAGCAGGACAGGACATCAGTTTTGGGGATCCCTGAGAGATCTGGGAGGGTGGAACGCAGGACTCTCGCAGTAGAGAGAGCAGAGAGGGGCAATACCAGAGCTGGGGGACCCCTGGCAGCCTGGAGGGGTGGGGGAGGCTGGAGATGAGGCAGGGCTGGGACACTGTGACACTGAAAGGGACGATGGGGAGAGGGGGAAGCCCTGAGTGCCTGGAGTGGGGGGAGCCTGCCTGAAGAGGGGGACCCTGGGAGCCCTGGGAGCCAAAGCACAATCAGGGAAGAAGGGACCCCTGGGAGCACCGAAACCCCACGGCATCCCTAAGCAGGACCCTGGAGAAGGGGGATCCACAGGATCCACGGGAGCCCCAGCAGCTTTGAGAATGGGGAACCCCAGAGCCCCGAAGACAGGAGACTGGAAAGGGGGAACTCCTGGGAGATTTTTTTCTGAACTCACTCTTGCTTTTAGGAGGATTTTATGGACACAAAACACCTGGTGACTTCTAGAGATAGACTTGGGCAGGAGGAACCCCCAACCCAAGACACTCACAGTTTTTCTTCCCTCCATTGCCAAACCTTGTCTGGATGAAGGAGGAGGCTGTGAGGAAGAGGAAGATGCCCCAGGACCACCAGGCAGGTGAGGAGGAAGTCACTGCCCCTTTCCCCCTCTCTTCTCCTCCATCTCCCAGCCCAGCATCTCCCCTGGCTGCAGGACAACCCTGCTGCTGTTGGGGGATGGACTGGGGGGATCTCCTTCCCTTTCCCTCTGGTATGGAGGCAAATCCCAAATCCTCTCCTTGTCCTTCCTCCCCCAGGCAGTGAGCTAAGGGTGGAGACCAGGGAGGACAAATCCTTTCAGCAGAACCTCATGGACGAGGCTGTTTTGAGCAGCTCCATGACACAGGAATTGAAGAGGGAGGAAAGGGCCCAGAGATGCTGCACGAGGAGGGGCTGCAAACCCAGCCCAGGGTGCTCTGAGGAGCAAAGACCCACCCTGAGCCGGGAAGGTGGCAAGAGCTTTAGTCGGAGTTTGGAACTGGAGGTTCCTGAGCAGCTTCATGATGCAGAGAAGCCCTACAAGTGTGGGGAATGTGGGAAGAGCTTCAGAAAGATCTCCCAGCTTATGGTCCACCAGAGGATCCACACAGGGGAGAGGCCCTAGGAGTGTGGGGAATATGGGAAGAGCTTCAGTCAGAGCTCCAACCTGATCTGTCACAAGAGGATCCAAACTGGGGACACTGCCCTAGGAGTGTCCTGAGTGTGGGAAGAGGTTTCTGACCAGCTCCAATCTCCTCAGGCATCAGCAGATTCACACAGAGGAGAGGCCCTTCCGCTGCCCTGAGTGCAGGAAGGGCTTCAAGCACAACTCCACCCTCATCACCCACCGGTGCATCCACACTGGGGAGAGACCCTATGAGTGTCCCGAGTGTGGGAAGAGCTTCACCAGCAGCTCTCACTTGACCAAACACCAACGGAGCCACCGGTAAGGGAAGCCCTGCGAGTGCCCTGAGTGGGGGAAGAGCTTCGTGCCCTGCTCCATATTCATCACCCATCGGAGGACCCACGTTGGGAAGAACCCTGGTGACCCTCACTCCCAGTGACCCAGTGTTGTGGTTTGACCCTTGCCAAATGCCAGGCACCTACAAAATCTGCTTTCTCTGCTGTCCCCTGCTGCAGCTGTGCAGAGGAGAGAGAAAAAAAAACCTAACACACAGACACACACACAGGGCTCATGAGTTCGTTTTGAGGCTCATAATGAACCAGGGAGGATGTACCGAAGGGCAAAACAGGCTGAGAACTTAAAGTTGCAAAGCGATTTATTGGTAACCTAACCCTAAACAGAGTCAGAGGAGGCAAATGAGAGGTTATAATAAGCTCTTAAGACACTGTTTCTCTGCTCACGCCCCTCCCTCCTTCCCACCAATAGCATGGGTGGGGGGCAAGGCATGGGGGTTTTTTTGTCAGTCCATGACCAAAATTTCTTCCACTGTTCAGGGAGAGCCCTCTACTTAGCCATGGCTCCCTCCCACTAGAGACAGTCCTCTGTGAACTTCTTTGCCATGGGTCCAATCTCTTGAGCAGCAGCTGCCAGAATCTGCTGCAACATGAGTTCTTGTCCACAGGGTTCAGACCTCTGAGCCCAGGCCAGGCTGTTCCATCTCAGGAGCAAAGCCTTTCTGTCCACTGGGACTCCCACTGGATCACAGCTTCCTCCAGGCATCCACCTGCTCCTCTAGTGTGAGCACCTCCCCACGGGCTGTGGGTGGATCTCTGCACCCCTCCTGGACCCCGTGGGCTGCAGTGGGACAACCTGCTTCACCATGGTCCTCACCATGGCCAGCAGAGGATTTTCAGCTCTGGGGCCTGGAGCACCTCCTCCCCCACCTTCTCCACTGACCTTGGTGTCTCCATGTTGTTTTCCCTCACATCTTCTCACCTCCTCCTCATCCTCTGTCTAATAAGAAGTGCTTGTGCACATTGTTTTGATTTCTTCTTAAATATGATATCACAGAGGTGTAACCAACACCCAGACTTGGCCAGCAGCATGTCCATCATCTTCAGAGCCATTGGAGGTTGGCTCTGCTGGACATGGTGAAAACTTCTACAACATTCACACAGGACACACAGGAGCCATATTTGTGCCACTCCCCACCCACTAGCAAAAACTGGGCTAAGCAAAACCAACTCATGAACACAGGAGTGAGTTTTCTCCCAACCCTTCAGCCACTTCTTCAGGCCTACCACAACAGCTTTTGAAGGGTTTCAATTTCCCCTAGATGCTAAAGATAGCTTGCTGATGTTCTGGGCTAAGCAAAAATAACATACTCAGGTTGGGAAGACACTTGGCTGGTGGCTTCCATGTCCTCCTGATTCCCTGTAGCCACCTGGACAAACACAGGGGCAAGAACATCCATTGGGACTCAGACTGCCTTCTGAAATTCATTGAGAAGAGCTGTTTTATTAATGTGATGCCCTAAAAAATGCCACCTGTTGTGTAATTGTTTCTTCTGGTGGCATCAAGAAATGGTGGATGATCTTGGAGGTCTTTTCCAACCTAAATAATTTCCTTCTTCACCTTGTCAGAACAACCAAAATTGAGGTAAAATAAAGGAAATTAAACAAAGAGATGTAAAGCTGCATCATTTTACTGCAGATTTGGGGGTGAATTTGAGGTTCAGGAGAATATTCAGGAGGATTTGGGTGTTCTGGGGCTGCCCAGGCTGGGGGACAGGGCAACAGTCTCATAGTTGTGCCGGCGGAATGTGTCCACCTGAGCCCATCTGGTCTCCAGGAATTCTGGTTTTCTGTCCCAGTCCCTGGCCTGGGTCTCCCCATTTGGGCTGTGCCCCCCAAAGTGCCCAAATTGCTGCTGCAGTGCTCAAGCTGCTCCTGATTCTGGATGTTCCTGTCCACCAACCTCTCCTGGTCAGTGCCATGGGGGACTGGGAGGGGGTTTAGGCATGGGGCATTTACACTTGGGACAACGGATTCCTTCCAACCTGGCCACTTTGGGTGGGCTGGGGGCAGCCCCAGAGCAGGTGGCAGTGTGTGCAAGAGCCCTTTGTGACACGGTGCAGCATGGTCACCGTGGGATGTGACATGGGACAGGGTGTCCAAGGGCCCTTTGTGACATGTCGTGACATAGGTGCTGGCAACGACGTGGCCACGCCACTGTGCTCAGAGCACGCGACGGGACAGGACGGGACAGAGCGGTGTCGTGAGGAGCCCCCGCACAGCACACTTGTTCCTTTCTGACCTGGAGCTTTTCCGAGGCGTTTCTCCTGCAGGTGACCTCGAGGCCAGACCACAGGACTTGGTGACCAGTGGCCTTCCCGAGGCTTCTTTTCTGCAGGTGCCCTCGAGGGCAGACTGCGGGACTTGGTGCCCGGAGCTCTTCCGAGGCATCTCCCATCCCTGCGGCCAGTGCCCTCGAGGCCAGACCGTCGGACTAGCTGACCACCATCCTTGACGAGGAGTCTCCCAGCCTTGTGGCAGGAGCCCTTGAGACCAGAGTGCAGGACTTGCTGTCCTGTAGCCTTCCCAAGGCTTCTCTCTTGCAAGTACCTATAAATCCAGACAGTGACATGGAGCAGCTGGAACTGCTCCAACTTTCTAGGCTGCTGTGCTGGGGCAGTTCCAGGGCCTTCTTCCTCCTCCTTCCCCCTGGCCAGCTTGGGTGCGCTTGGGGGTCTCTGCTCCATGTCACTGTCTGGATTTATAGGTACTTGCAAGAGAGAAGCCTTGGGAAGGCTACAGGACAGCAAGTCCTGCACTCTGGTCTCAAGGGCTCCTGCCACAAGGCTGGGAGACTCCTCGTCAAGGATGGTGGTCAGCTAGTCCGACGGTCTGGCCTCGAGGGCACTGGCCGCAGGGATGGGAGATGCCTCGGAAGAGCTCCGGGTCACCAAGTCCCGCAGTCTGCCCTCGAGGGCACCTGCAGAAAAGAAGCCTCGGGAAGGCCACTGGTCACCAAGTCCTGTGGTCTGGCCTCGAGGTCACCTGCAGGAGAAACGCCTCGGAAAAGCTCCAGGTCAGAAAGGAACAAGTGTGCTGTGCGGGGGCTCCTCACGACACCGCTCTGTCCCGTCCTGTCCCGTCGCGTGCTCTGAGCACAGTGGCGTGGCCACGTCGTTGCCAGCACCTATGTCACGACATGTCACAAAGGGCCCTTGGACACCCTGTCCCATGTCACATCCCACGGTGACCATGCTGCACCGTGTCACAAAGGGCTCTTGCACACACTGCCACCTGCTCTGGGGCTGCCCCCAGCCCACCCAAAGTGGCCAGGTTGGAAGGAATCCGTTGTCCCAAGTGTAAATGCCCCATGCCTAAACCCCCTCCCAGTCCCCCATGGCACTGACCAGGAGAGGTTGGTGGACAGGAACATCCAGAATCAGGAGCAGCTTGAGCACTGCAGCAGCAATTTGGGCACTTTGGGGGGCACAGCCCAAATGGGGAGACCCAGGCCAAGGACTGGGACAGAAAACCAGAATTCCTGGAGACCAGATGGGCTCAGGTGGACACATTCCGCCGGCACAACTATGAGACTGTTGCCCTGTCCCCCAGCCTGGGCAGCCCCAGAACACCCAAATCCTCCTGAATATTCTCCTGAACCTCAAATTCACCCCCAAATCTGCAGTAAAATGATGCAGCTTTACATCTCTTTGTTTAATTTCCTTTATTTTACCTCAATTTTGGTTGTTCTGACAAGGTGAAGAAGGAAATTATTTAGGTTGGAAAAGACCTCCAAGATCATCCACCATTTCTTGATGCCACCAGAAGAAACAATTACACAACAGGTGGCATTTTTTAGGGCATCACATTAATAAAACAGCTCTTCTCAATGAATTTCAGAAGGCAGTCTGAGTCCCAATGGATGTTCTTGCCCCTGTGTTTGTCCAGGTGGCTACAGGGAATCAGGAGGACATGGAAGCCACCAGCCAAGTGTCTTCCCAACCTGAGTATGTTATTTTTGCTTAGCCCAGAACATCAGCAAGCTATCTTTAGCATCTAGGGGAAATTGAAACCCTTCAAAAGCTGTTGTGGTAGGCCTGAAGAAGTGGCTGAAGGGTTGGGAGAAAACTCACTCCTGTGTTCATGAGTTGGTTTTGCTTAGCCCAGTTTTTGCTAGTGGGTGGGGAGTGGCACAAATATGGCTCCTGTGTGTCCTGTGTGAATGTTGTAGAAGTTTTCACCATGTCCAGCAGAGCCAACCTCCAATGGCTCTGAAGATGATGGACATGCTGCTGGCCAAGTCTGGGTGTTGGTTACACCTCTGTGATATCATATTTAAGAAGAAATCAAAACAATGTGCACAAGCACTTCTTATTAGACAGAGGATGAGGAGGAGGTGAGAAGATGTGAGGGAAAACAACATGGAGAGACCAAGGTCAGTGGAGAAGGTGGGGGAGGAGGTGCTCCAGGCCCCAGAGCTGAAAATCCTCTGCTGGCCATGGTGAGGACCATGGTGAAGCAGGTTGTCCCACTGCAGCCCACGGGGTCCAGGAGGGGTGCAGAGATCCACCCACAGCCCGTGGGGAGGTGCTCACACTAGAGGAGCAGGTGGATGCCTGGAGGAAGCTGTGATCCAGTGGGAGTCCCAGTGGACAGAAAGGCTTTGCTCCTGAGATGGAACAGCCTGGCCTGGGCTCAGAGGTCTGAACCCTGTGGACAAGAACTCATGTTGCAGCAGATTCTGGCAGCTGCTGCTCAAGAGATTGGACCCATGGCAAAGAAGTTCACAGAGGACTGTCTCTAGTGGGAGGGAGCCATGGCTAAGTAGAGGGCTCTCCCTGAACAGTGGAAGAAATTTTGGTCATGGACTGACAAAAAAAACCCCATGCCTTGCCCCCCACCCATGCTATTGGTGGGAAGGAGGGAGGGGCGTGAGCAGAGAAACAGTGTCTTAAGAGCTTATTATAACCTCTCATTTGCCTCCTCTGACTCTGTTTAGGGTTAGGTTACCAATAAATCACTTTGCAACTTTAAGTTCTCAGCCTGTTTTGCCCTTCGGTACATCCTCCCTGGTTCATTATGAGCCTCAAAACGAACTCATGAGCCCTGTGTGTGTGTCTGTGTGTTAGGTTTTTTTTTCTCTCTCCTCTGCACAGCTGCAGCAGGGGAGAGCAGAGAAAGCAGATTTTGTAGGTGCCTGGCATTTGGCAAGGGTCAAACCACAACACTGGGTCACTGGGAGTGAGGGTCACCAGGGTTCTTCCCAACGTGGGTCCTCCGATGGGTGATGAATATGGAGCAGGGCACGAAGCTCTTCCCCCACTCAGGGCACTGGCAGGGCTTCCCTTACCGGTGGCTCCGTTGGTGTTTGGTCAAGTGAGAGCTGCTGGTGAAGCTCTTCCCACACTCGGGACACTCATAGGGTCTCTCCCCAGTGTGGATGCACCAGTGGGTGATGAGGGTGGAGTTGTGCTTGAAGCCCTTCCTGCACTCAGGGCAGCGGAAGGGCCTCTCGTCTGTGTGAATCTGCTGATGCCTGAGGAGATTGGAGCTGGTCAGAAACCTCTTCCCACACTCAGGACACTCCTAGGGCCGTCTCCCCAGTTTGGATCCTCTTGTGACAGATCAGGTTGGAGCTCTGACTGAATCTCTTCCCATATTCCCCACACTCCTAGGGCCTCTCCCCTGTGTGGATCCTCTGGTGGACCATAAGCTGGGAGATCTTTCTGAAGCTCTTCCCACATTCCCCACACTTGTAGGGCTTCTCTGCATCATGAAGCTGCTCAGGAACCTCCAGTTCCAAACTCCGACTAAAGCTCTTGCCACCTTCCCGGCTCAGGGTGGGTCTTTGCTCCTCAGAGCACCCTGGGCTGGGTTTGCAGCCCCTCCTCGTGCAGCATCTCTGGGCCCTTTCCTCCCTCTTCAATTCCTGGGTCATGGAGCTGCTCAAAACAGCCTCTTCCATGAGGTTCTGCTGAAAGGATTTGTCCTCCCTGGTCTCCACCCTTAGCTCACTGCCTGGGGGAGGAAGGACAAGGAGAGGATTTGGGATTTGCCTCCATGCCAGAGGGAAAGGGAAGGAGATCCCCCCAGTCCATCCCCCAACAGCAGCAGGGTTGTCCTGCAGCCAGGGGCGATGCTGGGCTGGGAGATGGAGGAGAAGAGAGGGGGAAAGGGGCAGTGACTTCTTCCTCACCTGCCTGGTGGTCCTGGGGCATCTTCCTCTTCCTCACAGCCTCCTCCTTCATCCAGACAAGGTTTGGCAATGGGGGGAAGAAAAACTGTGAGTGCCTTGGGTTGGGGTTTCCTCCTGCCCAAGTCTATCTCTAGAAGTCACTAGGTGTTTTGTGTCCATAAAATCCTCCTAAAAGCAAGAGTGAGTTCAGAAAAAAATCTCCCAGGAGTTCCCCCTTTCCAGTCTCCTGTCTTCGGGGCTCTGGGGTTCCCCATTCTCAAAGCTGCTGGGGCTCCCGTGGATCCTGTGGATCCCCCTTCTCCAGGGTCCTGCTTAGGGATGCCGTGGGGTTTCGGTGCTCCCAGGGGTCCCTTCTTCCCTGATTGTGCTTTGGCTCCCAGGGCTCCCAGGGTCCCCCTCTTCAGGCAGGCTCCCCCCACTCCAGGCACTCAGGGCTTCCCCCTCTCCCCATCGTCCCTTTCAGTGTCACAGTGTCCCAGCCCTGCCTCATCTCCAGCCTCCCCCACCCCTCCAGGCTGCCAGGGGTCCCCCAGCTCTGGTATTGCCCCTCTCTGCTCTCTCTACTGCGAGAGTCCTGCGTTCCACCCTCCCAGATCTCTCAGGGATCCCCAAAACTGATGTCCTGTCCTGCTGATACTGTTGGAAACAATGTAACTTTAGAAATTTTCTTGTATCTCTCTAGTTAGTTTTTAACTTGACTTTACCTGGGGAAAAGGAGTTTTCTTTAGTTTTTTTAGGAGATATAGTATCACCCTACGGAGATGGGATTAACATACCACAGATTGGGAGTGACCCCGAAGATAACCAGAAAGATAAAGACCATTAACAGAACATCCGCAGGACATGGTGGCCACCAACCGTACATCTACAGGGCATGGTGGCTATCAATGGCAACATCCGCAGGACATGGTGGCTATAACAAACATCCACCAGATGCCACCTCCAGCAGGGATGAAGGCATCTGATCTGGAAAAGGAATGATAAGAAACACTGAAGAATGAAATACCTACTTAGCATCAGAGGCAAAGAGATTCGGATCCAATGAGAACCTGAATATCGGAGGTTACTCAACTCTGGTCCAATGAACTTTAAAACAATTTATCTGTATGGGGTTTTGACTGTATAAAATCTGGGGGAAAATTCTTTGAAGGCATGTGCTCTTGGAATATTTTCCTAGGCACATCCTGGCCAGCAAAAAAGGTAATGCCTGATTCTATATCACTTCAAATACAGTGTTAGAGGGTTTTTCTTTTTCCCGCAGATTCGGTGACACCCATATGGTCCCAGTCATGCCCAGTTGTGTCCAGTGTAGACACAGTAACTCCCATTCCCTCCCAGTTGCTCCCAGTGTGGTCCCAGTTCTGCCAAGCATGGTCCTGGTTGTTCCCAGGGTGGTTCCAGTCAGCCCAGTATGGTTACAGACACTCCCAGTATATCCCAGTTGCCCCCAGCATGCTCCTAGTCATGCCCAGTCACTCCCAGCCACCCCAGTAAGGTTCCAGGTGCCCCAGTACAGCCCAGTCATTGCCAGTATAATCCCAGTATGATCCCAGTACGATCCCAGTACGATCCCAGTACAGCCCAGTCACTCCAGTGCTGCCACTGCTGGGATCCCCCACCCCTCTCTGCGTTCCCCCCTCCCGCATCTCCAGGCTCCCCACAGGAGCCCCAAGGGCTGCAACTCCCTGCCCAGGCTCCCCAGCAAGGCCACTTTGGATCTGCAGCCCCCAGTTTTCCCTGTTTCCCTCTCCTTTTCCCCAGGCCGGGCTCCCCCTGTCCCCAGCGCTGGGCTGCGAGCAGCCGAGAGCCCCGCGCTGCCCATGCCGAGCTGTCCCGGCTGCATCCCCGCTCCTCCCGCGGGCTGCCAGCGACTCGGCAACGGCGGAGGAGGAGCAGGGAGGAGGAGGAGCGGGAGAAGGGATTGGGGGAAGGAGGAGAAGGAGGTGGGATTAGGGCGGAGAAGGAGGAGGAGAGACAGAGCGGGAGGAGCGGGAGGAAGAGGAAGAGGAAGAGGAAGAGGAGAGAGGAGGGCCAAAGGAGGATCGGTCAGGAGCCACGCGGTTTGGGTCTCCCTGAATTCGCAGCGCCCCTGGAGCATCGCCGCCCCCATGCCGCAGGTGAGCGGGGAGGGGGAGCTCGCCCCAAATATCCGGGGGGTCCCTGCGTTTGGGGTTTTTGGGGATGTTTGGAGTTTTCGTGACTCCAAAGCCGAGCCGCAGCTGCCCCTCGGGGGGACATGGGGGGTTCCCCGGGAGGTGTTTTTGGGGGTCCCGGTGGCGGTGCGGGCAGAGCCCCGATGGGGGGCAGGGGGATGCGGGTCCCCCCGCGGTGGGGGTTGGGCTCTGCCCGGGCCCTCCAAGCTCTGCCCGGGGCCAGCGGGTGAGCGGCGGGGGGAGGGGGGACAGCGGCTTTTGGGGAGCTCCGGGAGCCGCGGCTTGTCTAAGCAGAAGCGCAGGGAGAGGAGAGCGCCAGCAGCCCGGAGCGGGGAATCGGCGAGGGGCAATGCCTGGGATTGCTGGGAGCCCTGGTGGGGGAGTCTGGTGGCTTGGGGGCAGGATGGCCGGGAAAGGGGCTCAGGGCTCCCGAGTCCTGCAAGT
Organism: Entomyzon cyanotis; assembly: GCA_024500445.1. NCBI lineage: Eukaryota > Metazoa > Chordata > Aves > Passeriformes > Meliphagidae > Entomyzon > Entomyzon cyanotis. The sequence goes on along the minus strand of JAKEPQ010000504.1, from coordinate 666 downwards.
GGCTACTCCCAGTATGAGCCCAGTTGCCCCCCCAACCCCCGCCCCGTGTGTTTCCACTTTCCTCCTCACTCCCAGTATGAACGCAGTCACTCCCAGTCATTCCCTATTATGGTGCAATTTGCCACCAGCACGGTCCCAGTTGCTCCCAGTTCCTCCTTCTTCTGCCCAGTGTGTTCGCAGTTCTCCCAGTTGCCGCAAGCATAGTCACACTCACTCCCAGTACAATCCCAGTATGAGTCCAGCATGATGCCAGTCTCTCCCAGCAGGGCCCCAGTCACTCCCACTTGCCCCCAGTATGGTCCCAGTTGCCCCCAGCACATTCCCAGTCTTTCCCAGTATGGTCCCAGTCACCACCTGCATGGTCTCAGGCACTCCCAGTATATCCCAGTTGCCCTGAGCATTCTCATAGTCATTCCCAGGTACTCCCAGTTACCTCAGCATTGTTCAGTTGCCCCCAGGATTATCCCAGTCACTGCCGGTAGATCCCAGTTGTCACCAGCATGCACCCTGTCATTCCCAGTTGCTCCCAGTGTATCCCCAGTTGGCTCCCAGCATGGGCCTAGTAGCTCCCAATAAGCCCCAGTCAGAGTCCATTGACACCTACCATAATCCCAGTATGATCCCAGTTCCTCCCAGTATGATGCCAGTGGCCCCCAGTGTGATCCC